>VWZX01001334.1:736320-902180 GCA_013399015.1 Galbula dea | reverse complement strand
GTGTGGCACTACCTCCAGTGCAGCATCACCTCCCACATGGCACCACCTCTTCCACAGCATCACCTCCAGCATGGCACCACCTCCACCATGGCACCACCTCCACCACGGCACCACTGCTGGTGTGGCACTACTTCCAGTGCAGCATCACCTCCCACATGGCACCACCTCTACCACGGCACCACCTCCACCACGGCACCACCTCCACCACGGCACCACCTCCACCACGGCACCACCTCCACCACGGCATCATCACCAGCCTGGCACCATCTCCAGCAGGTTCTGGGGCAGGACAGGGCTGGGCAGCCAGAACAGACTCACCTGGCATTCATCTCAACAGCGTTGTACCCTGCATGCTTCGCAATGACGTGGGCCAGAGTGGTCTTCCCCAAGCCAGGTGGACCACAGAGCAGGGCTACCTGTGGCACAGAGGTAACATCAGTCCAGCAGACAGCCAGGCAGAGCTTCCTCCAGCACCCACCATGGCTGCCATGAGCATGGAAAGGGCTCTGCAGCCTGCAAACCAGTCTGCTTCCACCCCTGGGAGCTGCTACCCTGGTTTGTAGACATCCTGAGAAAAGGGAGAGTCAGTGGAGGAAGGAGAACACTAACAGAAACTCTCTGAGGTGACAGAGTCATCCTGGCAGAAGCATCTCTCATCCCAAGGTTTAAGCTCACAGGGAAATAGAAAAGGCTGAACAAAACCTCTTCTGGAATGACATTCCCAAGAAGCAATGCTCTCAGGATCTATTTTTGATTCCCCTTTTTTATATGCTCTCAGTGGAGAGGTTGAGGCTGGTAACCTGGTCTGGGTAGGGCATATCCGCTCCCTTGAGCATCATTGCTTTTCTCTGGATGCAGAAACTCTAACTCAAAGGCAAACCAAATTTGCTCCTCACAAATAAAAGCCTAGAACAACCTCTCCCAAAAAGGTGAAGTCTTTCCCCAACCAGTCCATTTCATGTGGCTGGAGGAACTCTGTTCTCACCCCCTTAGGATCACCTTACTCAAGTCAAGATAAAAGACACGAGCAAACCTCCTATTTCCTAAGAAGAAACAAGGAATTCAGTTCCTCCTGGATCTCTACTGGAAGACTCTGCTCCCCACCACAGTGGTAGGAAGAGGGGGATTGGAGAGGAGACCCACCTGCAACAGCCTCCTGTCCTCCTCACCTTGTATTTGGGTCTCTTGTGCTGGTCCAGCTCAGCCTCCAGAATCTCCTCTGTGAGCTGCACCTTGGTTTTCCACTTGTTCTGCTGCTCCTTGAATGGAGGATGAGCTTCAGTGCTGGGCTTGGCCTTCTTCACAGCCTTCTCCTTCCCAAACACCACTGTGTCCCAGAGCTTGAGCCACTTCAGAAGGCAGCGGTTTGTGTACTGCATGTTGGGCAAGAAAGCAAGCAAAGCCCATCAAACCTCAGCAGGCTCTGGCCAGAGCCATCCACCAGAGGAAGGTCTCTCTCATCCCATTTCTCCCATTTCCTGCCATCCCTTGTCTGTCCTGGCTCAACCCTCACTCCAGAAGGACATTGAGGTGCTGGAGTGTGGCCAGAGAAGGGCAACGAAGGTGGTGAAGGGGCTAGAGCACAAGTGTTGTGAGGAGCAGCTGAGGGAACTGGGCTTGGTTAGACTACAGAAAAGGAGGCTCAGGGGAGACCCTCTCACACTCTGCAACTTCCTGAGAGCACGTTGGAGGCAGGTGGTGGTTGGTCTCCTCTCCCAAGGAACAAGTGATAGGACAAGAGAAAGCAGCCTCAAGTTATGCCAGAGGAGGTTCAGGTTGGGCATGAGGAACCATTTCTTCCCCAAAACGGTTGTCAAGGCCTGGCCCAGGCTGCCCAAGGCAGTGGTGAAGTCATCATCCCTAAAGGGGTTTCAAAGCCCTGGAGAAGTGGTGCCGAGGGCCATGGTTTAGTGGTGACCTGGCTTGGTTAATGGTTGGACTTGATGATCTGAAAGCTCTTTTCCAACCCAAACCATTCCAAGATTCTAACTCAGCATTTCTCAGCCTCTTCCTTTATTTCCAACTCCCTGCAAAACTTATGATATTAAGAAATAAATAAAAATCAAAATACCCAAGAATTCCTGGCTGAAGTCAACCCAAGTTTGATCTGTTTTCCCTGGTGATCTTCCATAACCTCTTTTGCCAGAAGGTTCACAGCCCACAGCTGAAAACCCCCACTGCAAGCTCTGGGCAGCAGGACTGTCCCCAGGCAGGGCTAACATGGACAGTGCTTCTAAAAGCTCCATGATCAAAGGGAGCCCCACAAAACCTTGATACCACAGCATTAAGGAAGCTCAGCCCACCCAAAGCCCAGGCCCTGCTTTATCCCAGCACCTCACATCATCACTGAGCAGCTCCATGTAGCGTCGGGGAGCGAACTTGTCCACCCAGAGACAATGCACTGCAGGCTCCTCCTCAGCTGCTGCCTCCACATCCTTGCTGGGCTCTGGGGTCTCAGTGCTGGTTTCACTCTCCAGGCAACTGCAGGAAAGAATTAACTTGCCCCAAACCACCCAGGAAGTGTGGGCAGGGCTGGGAATCCCATCCAGACTTCCCAAGCTAGGAATGCTGAGAGAAAAGAGGCTCCTGTGCTTGCAGGTCCCCAAAAGCTGAACCCCACCAGAGCATCTTGAAAGCACAGCAGGGCTAGGGGTGGAACTTCATCCCAACATCTCACCTGTTTATGATCTCTGTCAGCTGCTGTGATGCCTCCAGAACACGCTTTCGACGCTTGAGGACAAAGACAGCGAGAGGGGGGTCAGAGACACCTCATCAACCCACAGCTGGGGGGAGGAGGCATTCAGGAGCCAACCTTGTAGCAGAGGAAGATGGTCTAAGATGTGATACCTCTTCATCCACTTGCTCCTTCAGGTAGGAGAAGGGCACTCCCAGCAAATGGAGTGGCCTATGTGCATTCCAGCCGAGGGACTCGGGGAGCTGCGAGGAGCAGAGGACACACGTGGATGTTCAAACCCACGCTCAGCACAAACATTTCATGCTCCATCAAAGATGAACTGGATGCAGGTCACAGAGAATGAAGCTCAGCCTTCAAATCTCTCCTTACCTCCACACCTGTCCTGGAGGAATCGTCTCTCATGACCATGAAGACCCTGGTGCCTTCAGTGGATGTCACGTTGATGTAGTCCTCCAGGATGGGTGGCCGCTTGAGGACCCGCTTCTTCTCAGAGGGTGGTGTGGTCTGCAGCGGGGCCATGCCACTCAGCTCCAGATTCCTTTAGCAAGGGTGAAGGAAAGGACCCTTGAAGCCCACCCAGGGCTCACCCTTCTCTTTACCCCTGTTAAAAGTGAACTTCAAGGTGGCCAACCTGGCAGTCTGAGCAGCAGAAGGTGTCTTTGGGCCAGCATCCCAGAGGACATCTGGAGCCAACTCCTCATCTGCACCAAAGCTGAGCTTCTTAACAGCTTCCAGGCGCTGTCGCTTTGGCTTCGGGGCTGTGAGAGACACCAGGGCAGGATGAAGAGGAGAAGAGCATCGTTGGCTGAAGGGTGGTACTCAGCTGCTCCTCCAGCAGCACCCTGCACTGCTCAGGAAGAAGGGAGAGGGTTCAGCAGCACCCATGGACCTAACCAGGGCTGCAACCTGGCTTGGACCAAACCTACTGCAGGCTGCGGGGGATGATGGGGACCCAGGTGGGTCACAGCCCCAATCCCTCTTCCTCGCGTTGGTGTCTCCATGGCTGCTGCCCACGAAGAGGTCCTCAGGGGGGTCAGGCTCCTCTGGCGGTTGCCTCCTACCTCGGCGCTGGGAGATTTTGGGACCAACGGGTGGAGATGGGTCATCTGCAAGAGACGGTACACGGTGGAGCCAGTGACCGGAGGCGACCCACCGTGGGCTGGCTCCGCGCAAAGCTCGGACCCTGCCCACTCCCTCCCGCCACTGGCAGCGGTATCGGTACCGGCAAACAGCACCGCAGCAGCGCTCACCTCCCAGCTCGGCCAGCACCTCCAGCTCAGCTGCAAACCTCTGGTAGAAACCATCCTCACCGTCCTCCTCCGAGCCCGCCATGGCTTTTCGGGAGCCCGCCTGCACCTCGCTTCCGGCCGCCAGCCGAGACGGCGCTGATTGGCTGCGGCGCGCCAGCGGAGACGCTGATTGGATGCGACGCACAGCTGGACGCGACGGTGACGGCGTTGATTGGATGCGACGCGCGGCACGGTCCCGCTGCTGGATACGATGTAGGCGCTGGCCGCTCGGCCCAGCCGGGCCCGGGGACGGCGCTGCAGGTCAGGAGTGGCGGTGGGATCGGGGGCTGGGGAGGAGGGGTGCTGTCCCTGCCTCTGTGCCTGCCCCTTCAGCCGTGTCCCGTGTCCCCGAGGTGGCTTCTCGGCCCCCGCTGGCGGCGGGAGAGGGTGGCTGGAGAGGAGGGAGGCCGAGCCCCACCGCAGGGCTGAATGGAGAGGCTGCGATACCGCCACGTGTGGCACCAGGACCGGGACCGAGCTGTGCGGGGGGGACACCGGGACCAGGACGGAGCTGTGCGGGGGGACACCAGTACCGGGACCGAGCTGTGCCGGGGATACCGGGATCGGGACAGAGCTGTGTGGAGTGACACCGGGATGGGGACAGGGACTGAGCTGTGCAGGGTGTCACTGAGACCGGGACGGAGCTGTGCCGGGGGACGCCGGGACCGGGACAGAGCTGTGCGGGTTGTCACTCTGGGACCGGGACAGAGCTGTGCTGGCTGACAGACATCGTGATGGCTGCAGGACCAGTGTGGTGTGACGCTGGTATCACTGTGGGACCTGTGTGGTGTGACATCGCTGTCACTCTTCGACCTGTGCAGTGTAACATCAGAGTCACTCTGGGACCTGTGCAGTGTGACATCAGTGTCGCTCTGGGACATGTGTGCTATGACATCGGTGTCACTCTGGGACATGTGGTGTGACACTGGTGTCACCCTGGGACACATGTGGTGTGACATTGATGTCACTTAGGGACATATGAGGTGTGACATCAGTGTCACTGTGGGACCTATATGGTGTGACACCAGTACCACTGCATCCCCAATACATCTCCAGGCCTACTGAGGGTACCCCACCAGCAGGCCCTGCTCCTTGCCCACCCTCACTGGATCCCTTTGCTCCTGGGGTGGTGACCTGTCCCCAGGGGCGCACAGGCTGTGGCTGAAGGCTATTCCCACCCCGCTCACCCTGATTCCCTTCATGCTCCCTGCAGGCGCTGGCCATGGAGCCAGGCACCATCGACAACCTGTCCATCCTGTACCAGAGCTCAGATTTCATCGTGGTCAACAAGCACTGGGACCTCCGCATCGACAGCAAGATGTGGTACGAGACGCTGACCCTGCAGAGCCAGCTCAAGCACCGCTTCCCGGAGCTGGCCGACCCTGACACCTACTACGGCTTCAGGTCAGCAGCTGGAGACTGCAGCTGGCTCTTGCCTTACCAGTGAGCTATCCTCAGCTGGGGATGCTACCTGACTGCCTGAAGATGTTCCCCTGCCTCCCATCTCCTCCCCAGGTTCTGCCACCAGCTTGACTTCTCCACCAGTGGGGCTCTCTGCGTTGCGCTCAACAAAGCGGCGGCAGGAAGTGCCTACAAGTGTTTCAAAGACCGGCTGGTGACCAAAGCCTATCTTGCTCTGGTAAGGCAACCCTGCCAGGACCTGCTCCTGCCTCTGTGTGAACCTCATGACCTTCAGCAAGGCCAAGTGCAAGGTCCTGCACCAGGGTCAGGGCAATCCCTGGTATCAATCCAGGCTGGGGATGAAGGGATGGAGAAGGACTTGGGGGTAGTGGTGAGAAAAAAGCTGAACGTGAGCTGGCAGTGTGTGCTCAGAGTCCAGAGGCCAGCTGTGTCCTGGGCTCATCCCCAGCAGCATGGCCAGCAGGGCAGGGAGGGGATTCTGCCTCTGCTCTGGGGAGACCTCACCTGCAGTGCTGGGGCCAGCTCTGGAGTCCTCAGCACAGGAGAGACATGGACCTGGTCCAGAGGAGACTGGAACCTCTCTGCTGTGAGGAGAGGCTGAGGTAGTTGGGGTTGTTCAGCCTGGAGAAGAGAAGGATCCGGGGAGATCTTACTGCAGCCTTCCAGTACTTAAAAGGCCTAGGAGAAAGATGGGGGCAGACTTCTTTAGAAGGAGCTGTTGGCACAGGACAAGGGTGATGGGTTGAAACTGAAAGAGGAAGACTTAGACTAGAGAGAAGGAAGAATTTTTTTTACACTGAGGGTGGTGTCCCAGGTTACCCAGAGAGGTGGGAGATGTCCCATCCCAGGAACCATTTCCAGCTCAGGTTGCTGGGGCTGTGAGCAACCTGCTGTAGTTGTAGATGTCCCTGCTGACTGCAGGGGGTTGGACTAGATGACCTCTGTAGGTCCCTTCCCACCCAAACCATTCTATGATTCTGCAACTTACCTCCTGAGTTTGTTGAACCACAGCTTGGCCTCTGCTTCTCCCCATCCCACTGTTGGTGAGGAGCAGGTGCTGGGACTCAGTTTGCAAAGCCAGTCTCTGCCCTACAGGTCAGGGGCCACGTCAGCCAGAGCCGACTGTCCATCTGCTACGCCATAGGGAAGAACACCACCGAGGGCATGACCCACATGATGTGCATCGAGGGGACAGAGGGTGAGCAGCTCCCACACCCTGCCCAGCCCACCCAGGCTCTGCTGGGAGGGGACCTGACCCCAGTCTGGATCTCATTGCAGGCTGTGAAAATCCCAAGCCTTGCCAGTCGGAGCTGATCGTGCTCGAGCACGGGTCCTACAGCGGAGACCCTGTAACCAAAGTCCTGCTACAGCCACTGACAGGTGGGAGCTCAGAGCTGGGATAGGGTGGGTGTGGGGTGGGCTACAGCCCTGGGAGCCCAGTTGGTGCCCAGTGTCCCTTGACCTGTCCCTGGGCCCAGCCTCTTGCCCCCAGCCTTTAGCCCTTGCTCAGCATTGAGCAGCTCCCCTCTGGGGCTGCTCTTCTCCAGGCTAAGCAGCCCCAGGACTCTCAGCCTTTCCTCCTGCCAGAGATGCTCCAGTGCCTTCAGCATCTTCCTAGCCTCTTCTGGACTCTCTCCAGTAGTTCCTTGTTTCTCTGGAACTGGGGAGCCCAGAATTGGGCCCAGGGCTCCAGATGTGGCCTGAGAAGGGCAGAGTAGAGAGGGAGGAGAACCTCCCTGGCCCTGCTGGCCACACTTTTCTGAATGCACCTTTACAGATCTGGCCAGAGCCACCAATGCTACTGGAGATTTCAGCTGAGGTACTGGCAGTGCCTGCTGCTGAGGATGCAGGATGTGACCCCATCAGGGGCAGATCCTATCTGTGCCCCTTCCCAGCTCCACTGAGCACCAGCAGCCATCCCAGGATCCCTCACCCTTCCCTAGACTGCTGGGTGGGTGCTCAGGGGTGGGATGACACCAGCCCTGCCCTTTCCTGGCTCCATGGGGCATCCCCATCCCCTCCACACTTCCTCTCTGTCATTTATCCTCCACTTTATGATTACCCTAATGACAATTCTGCCTTAATCAGAAGATTTCTGCTTCCTTGGCCAGCAGCTGCCCCACATCACCCACGTGGGACTCTAGCTGTGACCTGAGGAGGGCAGAGTGGAGTGGGAGGAGAACCTCCCTGGACCTGCCAGTCACACTCGGCTGCCACTCCTCCTGCAGGTCGGACTCATCAGCTCCGGGTTCACTGCAGTGCCATCGGCCACCCCATCGTGGGGGACTTCACCTACAGCCAGAAGCAGGACAGCAGCCCCTACAGGATGATGCTCCACGCCTACTACCTGCGCATCCCCACGGGCAAGGAGCTGATCGAGGTCTGCGCTCCCGACCCCTTCCTCACCGCCATGGACAGCAACTGGGTACCTCAGCAGGTGGTGCAGAGGCTGGAGCAGACCATCCAAGAGCTGAAGGACAAGGTGATGCAGAAGGAGGAAGAGGAGCAGAGGCAGGAGGCTGTGCCCAGGGGCAGAGAGGAGGAAGCAGTGAGTGAAGCCGAGCGCCTGGCGAAGAGAGAGCAGCAGCGAGGGCAGTGTGAGCAGTGGTTAGCTGAGTGGGCTTTGGAGTGAGCACCAAGCAGAGCTCTGCATTTCCAGCCCAATGCTCCATTTCTGTCCCAGTGGGTCCCCTGCAGAGCCCAGCACTGACTCCCCATCTGCACTTGCTTCCCTCACTCCTGGGGCTGGGATCAGGCAGAGTTTAGCAGTGGTTAGGATGGGTTTATTCTGTAACCTACACGTCATCCATCTGGCTACCTGAATGCCCCTTTCCTAATCCCAAGCCTCAGCAGCAGAGTCAGTGTGTGTCACATACCAGCTTAGAGTGACCCCAAAGCTTTCCATCCCTGTCCTGGAGCTCAGGCACAGCCAGGGCAGCGTGGACACACTGCCCTTTGCCAGGAGCACAAAGGATGTATCCCTAACCCCTCAGTGCTGGGATGCTAAACTGTGTCCCAGTAAAGGGAAGGGAGAAGGTGCCAGCTGCAGCTTCAGTGTCCATGTCCCCAGATCCCTTGGCTCCAGCTTGCTGCACTCACTGGCACATGCATTGTGTAGGAGGTGGGAGATCAGGAGGCTGAAGTGGAGCCTGGAGGCACCAAGTCCTGGGATGGCTCCAGGTGTCTTTCCCATGGAGCTGGGCTGTGTGATGGGTGCAGGAGGGATCTCTGCCCATGAACCTCCCTTCCTGCCTCAGCCCACAGGTGGGTTTTTAAAGGTTATTTTGGTGAAGAGTTGATACAAATGCATTTTAAACTTTATTTTCCCCCAATTTCCATCAGAAGAATTTAGTCTTTTAGCAGTTCTGAAGTGCAGGTGGGCTCAGAAATGAGGCTGTTTTTAGTCCTTCTGTGGTCAGCCAGCCAGCAGCCCAAAGCTTTTTTTAAGAGATGTTCTTACTCCTTCTCCTAGCACCCACTTCCATCCTGGGTGTGGGTGGCACAGCTCAGGAGACATGAGCTGCTTCTCTGCTTCAGCCAGATAAGGAACAAGTGCCATGGTTTTGTCCCATCTCTGCTCTCTGGGGCAGGTCCTTCAGGTGAACAGTTTGGGAGGACTCTGGAGCAGCCAGAACTGCTGAGGGAATGCTTGAAGCTGGCAGAAAGGCTGAGGACTGATATGAGGACGAGGAAGGAGCTTGGAGGCCCAGAAGAGCTGCTCTGGAAATGGCTTTGCTTTGCTAGGCAGTGTGGTGCTGCTTGGCTCTCTCCTTCCCACCCCTTTGTCTGCTGCAGCCCTTAGAGGACTTTCAGGAGGTGAGGAGAGCAGGGCAGAGGCCTGGGTTGGGGTTGGGCAGGGGTGGTTGGAGCCTGTTGCATACAAAGCACTCCTCCTTGGGCACTCAGCCACCACATCAGCACCTGCCCAGAGCTGGTGTCATCCCCAAAGCCTTGTGCCATTTAAAATGCACTTGGCAGTGGCTCCACCCAAATAATTAGCCCTACCCTGAGGGGATTAAAGCACCACAACCTACCATGGAGGTCACCAAAACCCTGGGGGGGGGTATTGCATCACCTGTCCCTTGTGTCTCTGGGTGCTGCTGAGTGCCAGCTCACCATGGGTGGCCAAGGGTGAAGTGGCTGTCACCTTGCTTTTGGGGTTAGGTGCAAAGTGCTGCTGTCTGCTGCAGGGTGGGGACAGGCAGGTGGGGCACAGTTCTTGGGGACCATGAGCTCAGGAGCTGGTGACAGAGGGCTCAGCAGGGTTTGGAGGAGCAGGTGATCTGTCTCCTTCCTCCCAAGCCTTGTCCTTGCCCATCCCATCTCCCAGAAGCAGCTGGGGAGGGGAGAGGCAGCCACAGGCAGGTCCTGAAGCCATAAATGAACACTATGAACCTGTTTGCCAAAGAATGGAGGTGGGTGACGTGCACAGGAGTTCCTGCAGAGTTCTGGGGGAGATTTACAGCAGCAGGAGGCAGGACACAACCTTCCCTGCCCTGGAGCAATCCCTGCTGCATGACAGGGGACACAGCCAGGACAGTGCTGCCCTTTGTCACTGAGGGTGGTACATGGGGACACACCACCAGCTCCCACACATCAAGGGGACACTGGTGGAGCATCACTGCCAGGGGGTTGGCAGCCAGTGGTTGCATAGAGGAGCTCCTGCAGCCTCCAGCACCCACCAGCCTTGGAGTGTTGCACTTGGAGCCAGCATCACAGGAAGCAAGAGAGAAATCTTCCCCTGCAGAGAGGTGTTTTCCAGGTGCCCTTCCCTGGCTCCCATCCTGTGCCACATCCAGTCCTGCTCCCTCCTCCTCTCTGCCAGCACTGCATCTCCTGGGAATCCACTCGTGTTGTCTGCTGGGGGGAGGGTTCTGGGGGGGTGGAGGGGGGTGTTTTCTGCTGTTCTGTGCTGTAAGAACCTTTCCTCCTTGTTGCACTTTGCTGTAGTAAACCATTGGTGATGCAGCCTGCACCTCACCCTCTGGTCTCTCAGTTGCATGGGCTGGTGAGTTGTTGCAGCATGGCCAGGGCAGTGCCAGGGGCTTCCAGGAATCAGCCCACCAGGGCCATCCCCAGAGCTCCAACCTGTTACATGAGCACTAGCACTCAGCCTCACCTCTTCCCCTGGCTGAAACCACCAGGATTATCTTGCCCCAAACCCTTCCTGAAGTTAGTCACTTTGACACAGCCAGGCAAGAATGCTTGAGGTGACTGGGGCAGGTGCCAGTGCCCCAGCCCTTCCCCTGCCCATCCCCTGCCTCTTGCCACCCTAACAGCTGGGATTGACCCCAGCCAAAGAGCAGAAGCAGAAATAAAACTCCCTACTAGCTCTTGGTGGTGAGGAGGTGTTTGGAGCAGCCCAAGGGGGTGCAGAGGGAAAGCTGCCACCAGGCATGGATCCTGTATAACTCAGTCACTCCTGGGGTTGGGGCAGCTGGAAAAGGCAGTGAAGACCCAAAGGAATTCTTTGCAGTCTTCAGGCTGTGAGATTGTTGAGACTGGAAACCTGGCAAGGATGGAGAAGCAGCTGGTTAAGAGGGGGGGAGATGCAGTCAGAGCCCATCACCAACCCACCAAGACCCAGGAAAGGGCTTGGGTAGATGCCCCCTGGCACATTTGGGTTGGGTTGGGTTGGATGCTCCTGTCCCTGCTGCTCCTCAGCTTGTTTCAGGGTCACTTCTAAACTCTGGGGGAGCTTGGTTGGCATGGTGACCTGCAAAGGGACTTGCAGCCACCTCTGGCCAGCAAGCCTGAGGCAGGGGTTGTGTCCCATCAGCAGCCTCATAGCAGACAAGTTTCTGTCATTTTACCTCTCCAACCAGAGCTATTTTTACAGCAAATCCTTCCAAAATAGAAACAGCAATAGCCAGGGGTGTTGCCCAAGCCCTAGTGCTGCAGGACCTGTTGTTTGTTGAGGGACAGGGGTGGGGATGCCAGCCAGGAGGGCTGGGGGGGGGGGGNNNGCCGGGGGGGGGGGGGGGGGGGGGGTTTCCAAACTTTGCTCAGCACTGTGCCAGCAGCTCCAGGATCCCTTGGGGAAGGGTGATGTCCCCAAAGCCAACTGAGCTGAGGGTGCAGCCAGGGAGCCAGCCCAGCTGGCTGCTGTCAACTGCTCTCCCCCTTCCCTTTGCCTGGGATAAAGGTTTAGATAAGGTGTTTGCTCCTGCAGGCAGGATCACAGGAGGAGACCTCTAAGGTCATCAAGTCCAGCCATCAGCCTAGCACCAGCATGGCACTAAACCATGGCCCTAAGAACTACATCTCAGTTTCCATCACCCAGCCTGAAAAAGGTTTTGAATCCTTGCTTTTTTGGTCTCCTTCATGGCACCTGCTGGATGGCAGCTCAGAGCAGGAGCAGAAACTGCAAGGAGAAAGCTGCCCAAGAAAAAAGGAAAGAGATTGTCCTTGGTCAAGGCTAAAAGGATGAGCATGAGGGACACAGCCCCTGCAGGGATGCTGAGCCCATCATGAAAGGGTGAGCATGAGGGACACAGCCCCTGCAGGGATGCTGAGCCCATCATGAAAGGGTGAGCATGAGGGACACAGCCCCTGCAGGGATGCTGAGCCCATCATGAAAGGGTGAGCATGAGGGACAGAGCTCCTGGAGGGGAGCTGAGCCCATCATGAAGCATGAGCATAAAGGACACAGCTCCTGCAGGGGTGCTGAGCCCATCATGAAAGGGTGAGCATAAAGGACACAGCCCCTGGAGGGGTGCTGAGCTCATCATGAAGGATGAGCATAAAGGACACAGCTCCTGCAGGGGAGCTGAGCCCATCATGAAAGGGGTGAGCATAAGGGACACAGCTCCTGGAGGGGTGCTGAGCTCATCATGAAGGATGAGCATGAGGGACAGAGCTCCTGCAAGGGAGCTGAGCCCATCACCAAGGACTCATCTGTTCTGCACTCCAATTCCCTGTAAAACACCCCCTGAACAGCTCAAAGGTTCCTCACTGACTAAGACCTTTGTCTCCATCAGAAGCACAGACATCATTTGAACTCATTTGCCCCAAAGCTCATCATGACCTTTACAAAGGCAAAAAAAAACCCCAAACCAAAACCAACCAAGGAAGAAACCCCAAAGCCAAGCCAAACCAAACAACCACCACCAAAAACCAAAGCCAAAAACCAAGCCCAAAGCAGGAGAGAAAGGAGCTTCAGCAAACCCTGTTGGGAAACTGCCCTGTCACACCCTGCCTGCAGAACACCATCCCCACCCCACAGCAGATAAGTGCAGAGCCCATCCCTGGCCACTGCTGAACACCTGCCCCAGCTGAGCAGCACCCAACCTTCATCCCCTGGACCCAGAGGGACTGGACTCAGCCAGGCCACTGGTAGGATTTGGGGGAAGGTGGTGAGGCTCAGTGGCTAGAGCAGCCCATCAGTGGTGTTCCTAGAGCAGGGATCTAGTTTCTGGGGGGGGAGGTTTCTAGCTGAGGGTTGTGGAGCTGGGTAGTGGGAGAGGGTAATGCCTGCTGCTGCTGCTCCTCCACTGGGTTGCACTGGTTTTTCTCCCAGTCTGTGCTGGTGTGGAGCATGTGGAGCTGGAGGATGGAGGGAAAGCCTTGTTCCTGCAGGGCTCTGGGTGTCAGAGGGGAGAATTTCCTGGGGAGTTCCTTTTAATGACAAATGGAGAATGAGTTTCTCCTCTCTGCTGGGTAGGATTCAAGCCTCTCCTTTGGTTGCAGGGGGTTTGTGCAGAGCACAAGGGGACACACTGACCTGCTGTACCCTGCAGCTCCAGCCCCAGCAACAGACAAGGGTTTCAGCTGCAGGACCTCCAGCACCTTCCCCAGCACCAGCCCAGGGTGTGGGACACAGCTCCTGCCTGTCTGCTCAAGGACAAAGCCCCAGCACAGGCAGCATGGTGTGGGCAGCCCTAGCCCCAGCCCCCATTGCTCTTTACCTCCCTGAGTTACATCTGGGCCCCTTAAAGGTGACCCTGGCCCCCCCAGGACTCCCCTCCACCCCCTGGCACTGGGGATGCTCCAGCCCCAATGTTGCTTTTTCCTTCCCAATCTGCTTGGCACTGGCATTCCCTGTGCTCTACCTCATGCTCCCATCAGCATCTGCAGGCACTGGGAGTTTTTCTCAGCTATAAATCTGCACAGGTAGATTTCTAGGGGTGAATTTATCCTGTTTTATCTTCCAAACCTACCCTGAGCCCCTCCCTGGGTTGCTGGGGCTGGTACAAGCTGCTCTCTGCAGTGTTCTCCAGCATTTACTAAACATGATTGAACTGACAATGAAAAAGCCCTTCCCAGACTTAAACCCTGCAGCTGCCTCAGGACATCTCCTGAAGGCCAGGGATGTTTCAGAACCTGCTCCTGCTTCATTGCAGGGTTCTCCATGGAGCTGGTGAGAGCAGCAGTGGTGAGTAACCACCAGCTCCCAACGGTCCTGGGCTCTGCCAAAACCTCCCAGCTGATGTTGAGAGCAGTAGAGCTGCCACAGCTCCCTCAGTCCTTGGCTCCAGGAAGGCCTCCACCTCCCCACTGTCTCCTTGAGCAGCACATGGCCCTGTCCTGCTCCACCCCATCCCATCCCATCCCATCCCATCCCATCCCATCCCTCTCCTGGTAGCCTCCCTGCCCTGCTCCCAAACTGAGGACTGCACCCTAACCCTGCTGGTCACCCAGCATCCCTCAGCTCTGGGGAAGCAGGGACAGACTTATTGCTGGAGGAGCTCCACTCCTCTGAGTGACTTTTGTCCCCATGTGTAACCCAGAGCAACCTTGGGGCTGCTCCTGTTCTCAGCTGCTTGTGGGCAGCATCCACTGGCCTGGGTGCATCAGCCAGGTCCTATCCCAGCAGCCTGGGTGCACCAGCCAGGTCCCATCCCACCAGCCTGGGTGCACCAGTCAGGTCCCATCCCTGTCCCAGCTCAGTCTCTGTGTTTAAAGCCCTTTTTCCTTCTCCTGGCTGGGGCTGAGTGCCTCCTTCTCCTCCTCTCCAGACTGTCCTGATGGTTGGAGCCATCCTGTCTGCCAGTGAGCCACAGGCCAAGTAGGTCCCACCTTGTCTGGGGTCTCTGACAAGCTGGAGGGGTCTCAGGGGAGGTGCAGGCAGTGGGGCAGGTGTGGGAGGATGCTGTATTTCTCCCCACATCCATGTCACAGCAGCAGTGACAGGCCAGCTGGGCTGGAGAGGATTTAGAGCCTTGCCCAGCCGGTTCTGGGGCTGCCTGAGCTTTCAGCTGCCTTGGCTTTTGTTGGAGCACAAACACACCAGGAATTTCCTTCCCTTTACAGGGCTGATGCAGGTGCACCCCCACCCCCATCCCTTTCTGAGCCAAAAGCCAGGCTCTGCTGGTTTCTTCCTCACCCAAAGCCCTGGGTATGGGGGGCACCAGCCTGTCCTGTAGGACATCCCCTTCAGCATCACCCCCACTGGTGTTTTCACCCCCATTATCCCCTCTTGCCCACAGCTGTAGTCAGGGTGAAGGGGAATATCTCAAGGGAAGGAGAAGGTTCATCCTCCACAAGCTGGGGAGCTGAACTGGGTAGTGAAATGGAACCATCTCTCCCCAACACAGCTTCTCAGCCTTCCAGTGCATCCCAGCCAATGACCTACCTGCTGCTGAGCTCCTCACCTTTGCCCAGGGACTGCAGACCAGAGCAGCAGAGCTGAGCAGTGCCCAGGTGGGCAAGGGCAAGGAGTGGGGGCTGCAAACCCTAGGGAGCCCAACAGGGCATGGGGAGCTGGTGGTAGAGCCATCAAGGGGTTTCTCACCACCTTGGCATGGCCCAGACAAGCCTCTCTCTTCCCAGCTGTCCTGCCTGGCCAGGCTGCTTGCTGCCAAGAACCTGACAGCCCATTTCCATAGGTACCCACCAGACCTGCTGCTCTTCTTCAAGTGAGTATGGAGGGCAGCTCATGGCTGAGGAGTTGGTGCTGAGTTGTGCCATGCAGCACTGGCCAGCATGGCCCTGGCACACCCTGGGCTACACAGGAGATCTGGGTGGGATCACAAGGGGTGATGGTTTGAAACTAAAAGAGGGAGATTTAGAGTAAATCAAGGAAGAAATTTTGCCCAGTGAAGGTGGTGAGAGCCTGGCCCAGGCTGCCCAGAGAGGTGGGAGATGTCCCATCCCTGGAGCCATTCCAGCTCAGGTTGGTTGGGGCTGTGAACAACCTGCTCTAGCTGCAGATGTCCCTGCTGACTGCAGGGGGTTGGACTAGATGACCTCTGAAGGTCCCTTCCCACCCAAACTATTCAATGATTCTATGACCATTTTGTTGCATGGTCCTGTGCCTGAGACATCCTCCTGAAGGGCAAGAGGAGACTCCCTGCTCCATGCAACTCAGCACCTCATTGCTCAGAAGGGAGCAGAGGCTCAAAACTCCTTTGCCCATGCCCACAATAAGCAACATTAAAGATCTGCCCAGACATGAGGAGTCCTCAGCCTGTTTCCTCCTTGCCACACTGACTCTCTCTGCCCAGACATGAGGAGCTCTCAGCCAGTTCCTCCTTGCCACACTGACTCTCTCTACCCACAGCTTGGCTGAGGTGCCTGGTGGGAGCTGCAGAGCATTTTATGCCCGAGCTTCCCAGGGGAACATGGACCTGCTGCCCAGGGGCTCAGCTCAGAGGATATTGCTGCTGCACCAGGCACTGGCTTGCCTGGTGAGTAGGGACCAAGCTGGGGGTGGCCAGGGACCACCCAACCTCTCCTCAGGTGATGGGTAAAGGCTGGTTTGTCTCTCATAGGGGGTGAGGAGCAGCCACCTGCACCCTGAGCAGCTCAGCAGCCTTGGGGTGTTGGTGTGTGACATGGAGCCAGAGATCATCACAGCCTCAGATCCCAGTGTCCTGGAGAACCTGAAGCTCTGCCCAGCACTGACAGGGGCCCAACAGGATGCCCTCAATGCTGTGCTCCTCAGGGGGGACACAGTGTATGGGTGAGGAGCCTTCATCTGCTCTTAGGAGGATGGGAAAGAAGGAGGAGGGTTGGTATACTCATGGGGATGCTGTTCAGTGTCTTAACTGGTGACCTGTTGGGACAGGACAAGGGCTGATGGGTTGAAACTAAGAGAGGAGATTGACACTAGATAGGAGGAAGTGTTTTACAGTGAGGGTGGTGAGAGCCTGTCCCAGGTTGCCCAAAGAGGTGGGAGATGTCCCATCCCTGGAACCATCCCAGCTCAGGTTGGTTGGGGCTGTGAGCAACCTGCTCTGGCTGCAGATGTCCCTGCTGACTGCAGGGGGTTGGACTAGATGACCTTGAAAGGTCCCTTTCCCCCCAAACCCCTCTATGCTGAGCTGATCCTTCTCCCCATGGCTACAGGGATCCTTCCAGCTGGGATTTACAGACTCTGCAAAATTTGGGGCCACTCATGCTGGCTTTGAACCAGACCACAGTGAGCTTGGTGTCCAAGGTGAGTCCTCTCCTCAGGACCTTGGGACACATTACCCTTCAGCCAGGCCAGCCCTGAGGCTGCAGGTCCCAACACCCTCTGTCCTCTGGCAGGCAACAGGGGAGGCTTTCAGCAGGAGCATCATGGCCAAATACAGCAGCCAGGGACGTTCCCAGAGGGAGAAGTCCCTGCCCCTCCTCAAGGCTTTCCCAGCACCATCAGCTCCATCTGCCCCCAGGCTGAAGCGAAGCACAGACCGTGAGCCTTTCCCTTCCCCATGGCCAGTCTGCACCAGTGCAGCCTTAGGCTGGCTTGCCTGGCATCTAGGTGCCCTCAGGGAGGGAGCCAGGAGCAGGCAGAAAGCCATGGGATCCTCATAAAGTATCTGGGGAGATAGGGAAATGTCCTTAGAGCACCCTGGGGGGGGGTGTTGCTCTTCCCTGGGAGCAGCAGCTGGGAAGGAGAGAAAACTCCTTGGGTAGGGTTAGTGCCAGGGGAGGATACTGCAAGGTGGGAGGGTGCTGGTGTAGGTGATGTGGGAAAGGGTTCCCCTCACTCAAGCATTTTGAGTTGCTTTTAACAGGACAAAGCTCCCAGGGTCTGCAGAAACATCAGCAGATCCTTCAAGAGGAACTTTAAGTGATGAAAGCAAATAAGACTCCTTCATGGGTTAGGGACCCAGGAGGTGGGAAGAGGATTCACAATAACTCCTAGCAGGACTTTGGGACTCTTCTGAGGGGCTCTGGGGTCCCATGGCAGGACCAGGGCCAGGTGGGAAGGGAGGAAACATTCTCCACTGACTTCTTCTTGCTGCCCACAGGTTGTCCATCTGTGCCCATCACAGCCAGCACTGTCTCTGACCCTCTCTTAATCATCAGCTACGACAGCAGTGAGGAGTTTGAGCTGTGTCTGAGTAATGAGGTTTTAAAAACAGACCTGGAGGCTCTGCTGGAACAGCCATTCCCCACAGAGTTCCTCCTGGTGGTGAAAAAGAAGCTGGAGCAGGTGATGGGTGACACAGATCAAGAACCCCCATGCAGATCCCATTAGCATGGGCATGCTCTGGGATGGGCCAGGACTGCTGCAGGGAGAAGCAGCACCAGACGTGGGGTTGAAGGCTCCTGAGCAGGCCCTTTTCTACCTTCTTCTCCTTCTCCTGAGCTTCTTTTCTTCTCCACTGGCCTGGCCCTCCAGGTTTACCCACTGGGGATCCCAGAGGAGCAGCTGAAGGTCTTGGGGCCACTCTCTCGCCTGTACACAGCAGAGGAGATCAGCTGGTGGCCAGTGATGTCCAGTGACACCTTCTCAGCCCTGCTCAACCCCTCTGATGGTGACTGGGATGCTCCTCAGGTAAACCCCCAGGGAATAGGTGCTGGTGAACCCAACCCAGGAGCACTCTGTGCCCAAACCCAGCCCAGGGTGAAGGCATTGCCCAAGGGGGCACATAGTGGTTTTGCAACCCCCACATCTCTGTACTTGAAGCACTTTCCTTCCCTGCCTGTGTGCAACCACATCCACTGTGTTTCTCAGCTCCAGCAGCTGCTCAGCAGGTTCTTGGCCCTGGGGGGCACCTTGACTGGGCCCTTGCTTCAGAAAATGGGTGGGGAAAACCTGTGTCACCTGCAGGAGGAGCAGATGGAGCAAATACCTCCAGAAGCAATCAGGTAAGCCATTTTTAGGGGGGATGTATTCAGTCCTCCAAAGCCCCTGGGTCAGCAGCAGAAGCAGCTGGTGGGATGGCAGATCCTCACCTTCAGTTTGGCTCTGCCCACTCCCAGGCAGTGTGGTGGGATGGACATGTCCTGCTCCCAGCTCCTGCCTGAGCCACCAGCACCAGGGCAGGAGAGACCACTCCTCTCCCCCAGCAACAAAAGGGCTTTAGCTGTGGTTTGGGGTGGTGGCCCCAGCTCTCTGACCTCTGATCCTCCTTTCCTCAGGACTGCTGGACAACTCATCATTTCTTCTTGCTCTCAAAGCAAGAAGGACCAACTCTACAAACAAGCCCAGGAGGCCTTTGCTGGTCAGGCTCTCACCACCAGGGCATATTATTGCCACATGTGGCCATACCTGGGTAGGTGTTTCAGCCTTCCCCTTCCTTCCCACAGCCATGGAAGCTGCATCTCTCTTCATGGGCCAGGGGGGGATTAGCTACACTAGAGACTTCCAGAAGTCTCCAGAACTCCTCCAGGAGTGTTTGGAAGTGTTTACATATGTCTAGGTGCCTCATCCACTTCCTTTAAGGTGGAGCTCCAGCAAAGGACCTGAAAGAGTTAGCTGATGCTGGTGTGGCCATAGACATGGACATAGACACCTTTCTTGCCCTAAATCCTGAGGAACTGCAGGTATGCTGCTGCTCTCCTCCTTGCCATAGGGCAGGGCCAATCAAGGGCTGAGGGGTGGCCTTCAAGGCCCATCAGATCACCCTTTCAAGCTTCCTTTTGGAAGTGAGTGCCTTGGTGAGCCTTGTTGCATGTGTGTTGCAGAAACTCAGCGTCATGGACGTGAAGAAGCTGCTTGGGGCAAACCTCCCTTCCCTGAAGGAGGCTGAAAATGAGCCCTTGGTGATGAGTTGGGTGAAGAGACAGTCCCAGAAGGAACTGGATTGTACCCTGGGAATTGGTCTGCAAGGGGGGATGGTGGAGCCCAGCCCCATGGGGACAGCCACCCCTCCTCACCCCACCGCCTGGGCCAGTACCACCTCCACGGTCACCATCCCTGTGCCCACCACCCTCCCCCCTGGCCCCACTGCCAGTAGCAGCCACCCTACCATTAACTCAAGTCCCACCCCAACCAAGGCCACCACCCTACCTAGCAGTCCTCCCCCTGAGCCTTCCACTGCTGTCCCCAGTGCTGCTGCCACCTCTACCACGTCCCCAGCTCCGACCATCACCACCATCGCCCCCTGTTCCAGCCAGCAGTCTGCCACCTCAAATAAGGCCACTCCTGCCACCCTCCTCACCACCATCCTTGCCACCATCCACTCCACCAGCACCTCCCCCAGCTCTGGCCCCCCCCTTGCTCTTACACACAGGGCCACGACCACCCCCAGTGCTGTCACTAACCCAGCTGTTACCCCCCACAACACCAGCACCCCACTAGTGTCCATCAACCCCCCAGCACCTGGAGGTGCCACCCACCCTACTCCCACCACCCTTAACACCATCACCCCACTGGTGTCCATCAACCCCCCAGCACCTGGAGGTGCCACCCACCCTACTCCCACCACCCTTAACACCATCACCCCACTGGTGTCCACCAACCCCCCAGCACCTGGAGGTGCCACCCACCCTACTCCCACCACCCTTAACACCATCACCCCACTGGTGTCCACCAACCCCCCAGCACCTGGAGGTGCCACCCACCCTACTCCCACCACCCTTAACACCATCACCCCACTGGTGTCCACCAACCCCCCAGCACCTGGAGGTGCCACCCACCCTACTCCCACCACCCTTAACACCATCACCCCACTGGTGTCCACCAACCCCCCAGCACCTGGAGGTGCCACCCACCCTACTCCCACCACCCTTAACACCATCACCCCACTGGTGTCCACCAACCCCCCAGCACCTGGAGGTGCCACCCACCCTACTCCCACCACCCTTAACACCATCACCCCACTGGTGTCCACCAACCCCCCAGCACCTGGAGGTGCCACCCACCCTACTCCCACCACCCTTAACACCATCACCCCACTGGTGTCCACCAACCCCCCAGCACCTGGAGGTGCCACCCACCCTACTCCCACCACCCTTAACACCATCACCCCAAGCACCCACAATGCTCCCAGCACCCTGGTCCCTAACTCCACCTCTGCCCCCACTGCCACTGCAGCCACAGAAATGAAGCTCCCTTCCCACAAGCCCACCCCAGTTCCCACCTCCACCCAAAAGAGTGTCACCTCCCCAACAGCCAAGACTACAACATTAGCTTGCAAGACCAATGTCTCTCCAGCATTTCTCAGCTCTTCTTCCACCACCACCAATGAGAACACCAAAGAAACACCTGCAGGTGTGCCACAGCCACCAAGACCAACACCTGATGGATACATCAACCTGCAACCTGAAGCTGGTAAGGTGTGAATGTTTGGAGTTGGGAAGGGCTTAGGAATCAGTGGTGAGGCCAAAGTCTTCACCAAGCAGTAGCTGATCCATGCTCCAGCACCTCAATGTCCTTCTTGGAGTGAGGAGCCCAAAACTGAACTCAGGATTGGAGCTGTGACCTCCCCAGTGCCCAGTCCAGGAGGACAATCCCTGCCCTAGTCCTGCTGCCACCCTAGTGCTGCTCCAAGCCAGGATGCTGTTGGCCTTTAACCTAACAGAGCTATGTCCATAGCTTTAATGACTCAAACAGATCTCCTCCTGCTTTATGCTGGTGGAGGTCTGAAAGCCTCAGCCCTGCAGACTGCTCACCCAGGTGACAGAAGTGGGATGCAGTATGGGCAACACCCCAAAAGGCAGAGAAGCATCACCCTGACACCCTCTGGGCACCTGCAGACCAACAGCACTCTGCCCTCACCACTCCTACATCCTGTGTGTCCAGATAATCCGACTCTTTCCATGTTCTCCACCCAGGATCAGGATCCAGCCTCTCCTCCTGCCTGCTGCCCTTACTGAGCACAGCCCTGGGAAGCTCCCTGCTGTCACTCCTCTGACAGTGCCTCCTCCAGCACCAGGCTCACCAGACTCCTCCTTTAACTGTCACCATGCTGCAAAACCACAGTGCTGCCAAATTCCCTGCTGAGAAGCAGAAACCCAGGAAAGGAGGAGAGTTTGTCCATGTGCTACCAGCATGGAATTTGCTTACTAGTTTTGAGGCTGGGCAGTGCAAGTAGGACAGGTATTTTTCCAGCCCAGAGAAGGTACTTCCTAGCCACCTGCTCCATGCAATCCAAAAAGCAGCCATAGTGGCTGGTCTGACCACACAGGGATGCTCCCAGCTGGCCCCACTCTTGCTTACAGCTTTACTTACACTGAGTGGTGCTTAACTTCCAAGCAGTCCCACAAGGAAACCTTGGGACAACTGAGGGATTTGAGTTACTAGCTGTTCCAGAGCAGCAGAGCATGGCCCAGCAATGCAGCCTGAAAGCTCAGAGCTCCACTCAGCTGCATTCAACTTGGTTCATGAAGTTTGGAGATTTTTAATCAAGATTTCTTCAACCTACACACAGCCTGGTTGAAGAGAGGTTAACCAAAGACACTTTATCTTCATTACCCTTCTGGTGCTCTATAATAAAATACCCATTTCTTTTCCTAATCAAATGTTTTCTGTGCTGTGTTTAGTGTTTGTACTGCAGCTTTTCTGGCCAGCTTAAATCTAAGCAGCTATCACTTCTTTTGCTCTGGTATCTTCATTATACTCCTCTTGTACTCTGCCCTACTCAGGCCACCTGTAGAGCCCTGGGTCCAGTTCTGGGCTCCCCAGGTCCAGAGAGACAAGGAACTACTGGAGAGAGCCCAGAAGAGGCTAGGAAGATGCTGAGGGCACTGGAGCATCTGTGGCAGGAGGAAAGGCTGACAGCCCTGGGGCTGCTTAGCCTGGAGAAGAGCAGCCCCAGAGGGGAGCTGCTCCATGCTGAGCATGAGCTAAAGGCTGGGGGCAAGAGGCTGGGGCCAGACTCTGCTCAGTGGTGCCCAGGGCCAGGCCAAGGGGCACTGGGCACCATCTGGAAGCCAGGAGGTTCCAGCTGAGCAGGAGGAGAAGCTTGTTTGGTGTGAGGGTGTTGGAGCCCTGGCCCAGGCTGCCCAGAGAGGCTGTGGAGTCTCCTTGTGTGGAGAGATTGCCAAGGCAGCTGGAGGTGACCCTGGGCAAACTGCTGTGGGTAACCCTGCTGGAGCAGGGGGGCTGGACTGGCTGACCCCCAGAGGTCCCTTCCAGCCCCCACCAGGCTGGGTTTTGTGCTGGATACAGGTTGTACTGAGGCTTTTTGACAAGAATTTCCATAGAGCAGAGAAGAAACTGCTGCAAACTGCATGCAGAGTTCCTGTGACTCTCTCCATGGGGAAGCCAAGGACAACTGCAGCTCCTTAATGTTGAGCAGTCAACACCAAAGAGAAGTTACAGGCATATTTGGGGTTTCTGAGCACTCCTTTTGGCCCAGTAGCTGCAGCCAGGAAGGTGTGGACAGTCTGAGCCAGCAGAAGACAGCAGCAACTCAGCAGTTTGCTTCTGGCATTTTATTTACTTGGTTCCATCATGTACTGACAACCAGTTGGAGAACTTCACTCCCATCTGGAGGTGCTGGCAGTGTCAAGGGCTCAGGCTCTTGGAGAAATACAGTTGTTATCATGCAGAACAGGCCCCTTGCTCACCCTGAAACCTACCAGGCTTGTGAAGTACAATATTGACATCATTTGTGTTGCAGTAATGTGGCTGGGGCTTGCCTGCCCTGGGTCTGTATGTACAAAAGGCTAAGATCCTGCTCTTCAGAGTCTGAAATCTTCCCTTCAGACAGAACATTCTTGGGGGTTTTGGAGTGATTTGAAAGACAAAAGTACCTAAAAGTGAACCTTGGGCTTCATAGCAGTTACCTGCAGCCCCTCAGCTCCCCAGGAGGGGCTGTCCCACACACACAGGCCTCAGGGCAGGTCACAAGCTGCTCCCCCTCATCTTCTTGAGGGCAGATGTTCATGACAAGAGGGACATCACCAGGAGAGTGACAAGCAGAGAAGGCAGGAGATGCAGCATCGTGGCCACAGGACCCAGAGAGGCTGAGGAGGGTGCTAGAGGAAAAAGAGAGGACATGAGTGCAAAGAAATCCATGCCTGAACCATTCCCCCATGGGGGAGGACACCTCTATATGCCACATCCAGGGAAGATCTTTGGCTTCTAACCCAAGAGCCACAGCCCTGATAGCACCACCAAGTCCTAGCCCACATCCAACACACAGCAGAGGAGGCAGAGATGAGATGTTCAGCCTGTGAGGATGCTCCCAGGGGGATTACAGGATGGCACTGGACCCAGAATTTGCTCTGCAAGGCTTAAGGTTCCTCAGCAAAATGGAATTTGCTGCCCCCCCCAGCACTGGGAGGTGAAGGGAGAAGGTGAGCATTGCCCAAGGCAGTGAGGTTGGGTGGATTGGGTTGTGGCAAGAGCCACTGGAAGGGGTCTGCAGTGCCTCAGATCAACAGGCTGGGCTCTCTTGGCACAAGAGCAGCCAGAAGGACTTTCCAGGGCTGTGGCACAAGGTCTGCTGAGGGCAGGACCAGAGCTGTTGGGCAGCACTGCTCCAGGCCACTGTTTGCTGGAGCCTGGTGCCCTCACTTCTCTTACAGACAACTGAAAGCACTCAGCTCCCCTAAAGCAGTTTTTCCTCCTGGCTGTAACCCCAGCTCCAGTACTTAAAGCACAACCAGCAGAGGCCCTAAGAGAATACATACTCTGAAATTTGGGTGTGACCAGGTTGATGTAACCTTCCTGTGTTCCCCCAGTAAGCCCAATATCCAGTTTATCCAACTCTGACTGCTTCTGGGTCTGGACCCAGTCCCTGATGGGAGGTGTGTTCTGCCATCTCTTCAGCTCAGGAAGATACACCCCCAGCAAGCCCTGAACCTCAGGAGGTGTCAGGCTCTAGGAGAAACCAAAGGACAACAATTACAGATGGAATTGAATGGAAATAATACTTCTGCCCTAGGGAGCAGGGAGGTTTCCACTGGCAGGAGGGGGAAGAACAAGGAAGAGCAGTGTCTGGTGAGTGGTTTCAACTGGGACAATCCTCCCTTGGGTTAGAGGGATGAACAGGATGGTTCCTCCAAGCCTGTTTCTATTTTCTCTGCTAACAAGTCTCCTTCACTCAAGAGGGTGCCCAAAATCACTGGGCTTTCTTCCAGAACTGATGATATTACTGCTGACACTCTTGCTAGCAGCTCTGTCCCACAGCTGGGGCTGGAGTCTGGTGGGTGCCTGGCCCCTGCTCCTGCCACCACTGCTGTGAAGACTGGCTTAGCATCCACCTCTTCAAATGACCTCTTAAAGAAGTTTGGGGCTGGTTCTCTACTTTCTACTTGTCTAGCACAGTTCTGAATTTGATGGAGTGACTCCTGATTCACATCAATGGACACTGCAACCAAATAGCACAATCCTAGAGCAAGAAGCCAAAGTATTTCAAGCCTCAGCTCACCATCAGAGAGTCTCTTCTTAGATTGCTAAAAGTACTGATGTTCATGTTCACATTCTTCTTGCTTAGAGCTCTGAGATCCACAGCAGGAGCACCCCCTGGGCCCAAAAAGAGAAGGTGTATCAAAGCATGAAGGACAGCAGTTGTGTCCCTGGGTAAGCTAGAGCTGTAATGAGCTCTCCAAAGTGTTTTAGGCTGGGGCTGCTAACAGTGTGAGTCCCAACTGCCATAGATATGATGTTCCTTCCTTTGGCTGGGAGATGTTGTTGTGCTGGCCATTAACCCAACCTGACAGTGCCAGGCAGAGGGATAAGAAGGGTTTGCTCAGGCTGGGAATACACTCTTGGGTTAACAGGGGAAAAGCCCTGTGTTTTGGGACATGGAGAAGGGATGTGAGAGAAGTGTGAAGCATTAGCAGCTTGGCTTCTCATGGATCTAGCACATCTTACCCACCCCAAGGTTTGCTTTTCCTTGTGACAGTCTGACAAGTGACTTGGGCAACTTTAAGTTGGGGAGAGAATCTCCCAAGAGTATTTTGTGCCATCTCCAAGCTGCAAAAGACTGAAGTTTAACAACTTGGCTTTGAAAATTCCCAAATCTTAGCTGGTGTTTGACACCCACCCAAGCTTCTGGCTAAAAGCTCTCTCTTTCCTCATAACACATTGTGCTTTTACATACCCAGATATGGTTCAATGAGCTCATAGTAAGCAGGAAAAGGCTGGGCTGAGAAAGCAAGTTTTGCTTTAGCATATAGGATGTCTTTTGTGGACTGGGAACAGGCTGAAGGATTCAGAGAGGCCAGTCTGGAAAAAAAATGAAGATTTAGGGAGAAAAAAAGCTTATTATTTTCAACCTGAACCAATTCTGAACTGTTCTGAGCATCTCTCAGGGATTCTCTGCACAGGGCAGGGGATTCCCTCTCCCCAGCAGATAAAAGAGGTATGGAAGAGAAGCTAAGAGGAGATAAAACTGTCTCAGTCTCCTGCTCCCAATGGCTCTGGTGGTGCAGCAGTTAGTGTGCCTGCAAAGATGCAGTTCAGCAATTCCATGTAGCAGTCTTACAAACCAACTTCAACTCCAGTTCATGAACTCTCTTTAGCTAGGAGCATCCATGCAGGCCATGGCTGTGGCCACCTGAGCTGCAATAAGGAGACTTTGATTCCAAATCTGAGCCTTTCCTGGCAGGACAGAGAAGTGCATGCTTTTAAAGCAGGATACAGAGCAGGTACTAAGCTGCTTCCTAGATTTCCTTTCTCTGAGTGAAGAGCAAAGGGAAATGCACTTGCTGGTGGGGAAGTGTGATTGCAAGAAGCCCAGAGCATCACAGTGTTTGACTCACTTCAAGCTGCTGGGGTCTATCATGTTCAGCTCAGTCTCATTGAGAAGGCAGATGTATCTTGTGCCAATTACATTCAGGGCAGTGGCATCCAAGGCATTGCCCAACTCCAGATATCTGTTAATGACTCCAGAAGCCTAGAAACACAGAAGTTTTCCAGGAGTTCAGTTGAATCAGGATTCACCAGATGCAACCATCCCAAACATTAAAACTGAATCGTTTTAAACCTCTTTAAATCTCTAACCCAGCAGCTCCCAAAGCAGGAAGCAAACATGGACAGGAAAGCAAAACAAATCCCTACCTGCTCATCAGGGGGTTGGTTTGCTAAGAAGCTGGCCAGGACATCAGCTGAAGTTATATTCCATTTGGAAATATCCTCAGGGGTGATCAAAGAAACGAGGGGGCCCAGTTTGGGGAGGAGAGTTACAGGGTAGCCATCAGGATACATCTGTGGAAAGACTGGTGTTACTGCTCTGAAGCCCTCATGACCATGCCTGGGCTTCTGAGTTTCTGCTCTTTGCAAAATTGATGTGGAAAAGCCCAAAAGAGGTCTGCAAGGAGAAAGAAACCGAAGCCAGTGAGATTCTGTAAGCACATCTGTCCCTTTTCTGCTTGACAGCTCAGGAAAGCAGACCCTGGGGCAAGGAACAAAACCATCAACTGGCTCAGCAGGGAGCTGAGCAGGCAGCATGCCTTGGGCAGCAGTGGAGGAGGCTCAGCAAGTACCAGGCTTCCTCAAGCAGCAGCACAGCCAACAGGTTAAGGGAAAGGATTAGCTCTCTCCATTTGGCTGGCACTTGGGAGAGCCCATCTAGATACTACATCCAGTTTTGGGCTCCCTGGTACAGGAAGGACTTTGCCAGAGGCCAGCACAGGGCCATGCTGTTTGGGGCACTGATGCTTACAACATCCCACATGGGGACTGAGGGAGCTGGGGTTTTCAGCCTGAAGAGAAGACTAGGCAAGGATTTTATTACTCTCTTCCATTATCTAAGGGGAGATTACAGGGAGGATAGAGCCATACACTTCTCAGAGGTGCACAGTGCAAGGATAAGGGCCAAGAGGCAAGGAAAACTCTGATGAGATAGTGAGAAATGCAGATTTTCATGGGAAAGGTGGTCAAATATGGGAAGATGAGCCCAGAGAGTGGTGGAGTCCCAGCCCTTGGAGATACTTAACCTCAGCTGGACAAGTCCTTGAGCAAGCTCCCCAGTAAGAGCCTGGCATTACCTCATCCAGATGGTTCTTCAGCACAGCTAACTGCTGGACACTGAAGGGGTAGGTGAGGATCTGAGAGAGGTGATTCTCCAGAGAGACATTCTTCAGGCAAGCTTGTAACTCCTTAGGTGAGTAGTAAATAGGCATTAAGTCATCATTAAGAACAGCCTCTGTAATCTCCTTTTCAGGTGGGCAACCTGGTGAAGCAATCAGCAAATGTGCTCAGTGTTAAATCTGTTTGTTTGAGTCTTTGAGTGCTCCCTTGCTGGAGATGGACTGGTATGCAACCATGCTTCCACCCTCCTCCTGGGTCACCTACCACCCACCAACTGTTTCACAGTTCATCTCAGACATACTCAGGGAGACCCAGAAGCCCTGGGGTCAGCCTTGCTACCAGGGGGAACTCTGCCATGCTGGGCCAGAGAAAGCTCTCCTACCATCAGCTCTCTTCTGCCTGGTAGGCAGCAGTTCCTCAACAACAGTGGCCAGCTGTTCCCTTGACAGAGGTGAATCATGTGCAAAGCTCTTCAGCCACAGGGTCAAAGCATCCTGCAAAGAAAAGGTTTCTTCAGGGAGAGAGTGCAGCCTTGGTGGGTGTTAGCACCAGCACAAGTTGCCACTCACACAGGCAAGAAACTTCCTTGCTACAGCTGCTGCTGTAGCAACCTAGAGGCCTCTCCTTGCTGAGCCAAAGACAAGCTGCTAAAGGCTTAAACTCCATCATATCCCGTGCCCCTAAATGATTTTACCTCCTCATAAAGCACTGTAAATAGTTACTACTGCTTTCCACCTCTAGCACTCTTCCAACAGCTGCAGGAAGAGGGTGACAGTGATCTGGATTTGCAGCTCCAGGCTCTCAGCTTGATCAATTCCCTCCTCAGACTATCCCTCCCCTCTGGCACCCCACTTTTAAACCAACACAGTACTGAAAATATACCAGCTCAACAACCCTTCACATACTCCTGACACCCTGCAGGTCCTAGGAGTGCTTCCCAAACTCCCTCCAGCTCTGGGAATAACCTACTTTAGGGATCTTCTGCAAGATGCTGTGATCAAACACAGGAATCAACCCACTGAGCTCCTTCAAGGTCAAAGCTGACCATGCTGCAGGAGGCCTGCAGACAAAAAACAAGCAAGGATCAGCTTTCAAGGAACAACAGCAACAACAAAATGGCCTTAAAAGCTGCCTTATGACATCTGAAGTTAAGAAAATAGAAGATTTAAAGCCTAAAACTTCTCAACCACTTCCTGTTACACAAACCTGCACCCTGCTAGAGCAGGAGCAGTTGTTAGTAACAGGAATGAGGGCAGCTGGATGGGGAAATGGCATTTAATAAATAGATTGTTTTCTTTGGCATGAAACCCAAAGAATTTCTATGGCTTGCTGCTGCCCAGTTCAGTGCCAAGATCTCAGCACTGGGCACAGGAAGGGAAAATATTTTGCCTCCCTGGATAATGTCTCTGTTAGACACAGCCAGGGAACTAGCAAGCAACTGCCAGTTTGACAAGTGGAAAGGGAATGTTAGCTGGAATTCAGTGGCTGACAAACAGCTAGAGCCTACTGGTGTTCAGCAGGGCAGGCTGAGAAGTCTGCTTCATGAAGAACAAGCCAGGCTTTTCTAACCACAGCAGGAGAGAGGCAGAAGTGACAATGTGTTGGTTTTTGGTGACATTCCTGCCAACCCTGTCAGCTGAGAGCAGTGAAACCAAAGCAATGCAAAAGGCTGAGTGTCACATTCAGAAGTACCAAATGGCTCAAGCTTTTGATGGAGCTGCTTGGCTGCAGTTCCCTCAGCTCTTCACAGGAGCATGGCTTTGGTTAAGGGAACTGCTTTGCTGCTGCCCAGAAGACAAGTTCCTACCCAAATGTAGTGTTCCCACTGCTGATGACACTCCTGATAGCCTCTTCTTGATCAGGTAGGAAAGAGTGACACTGGCTCAAGTGCTTCAGCAAATTCTCCCCAGATCTTCTAATGTACTCTCCAGGCAGGTCACAGGCCAGAGGGCCCAAGATCTGGGCATTCTCCTCACTGACTTGTGTGCCAGGAATCCTCTGAAACAGTACAGGACAGGAGTGGTCAACAGAACTGGCTGCCACTGTGCAAAAGCATTCCTGAAGGCCAAGTTCTCCCCAGGCCTGTGCAGAGCTGTCCCCTCCCCACATACCAAGCATGCCAAAGCCTCCAGGAGCAGCTCCTTCCTCTGAGCAGAGTCTCTGGGCAGCACATCCAGGTTTGCTTCCCCAAGGTTAGCAAAGTACTGCACACAGCTTCCTGTGCCTGCATAGGCTGAGGGGCTGGGAAGACAAAAACCCCATCAATCCTAGTCAGTGACATCAAACAGGTGATCAGGTTCAAGGCTCTTCAAGATATATAGTGTCCAACATGAACATCTGCCCCATCTGCAGACTCAACTCCATGCAGTTGTCTTTCCCAAGGATCCTCCTCCACGTTTTCTAATTCATTTTCACCTGAAGGAATCTCTTGTTGAGTAAAATTGTTCAAGATCTGGAGACAGAACCACAGCTGGGAGCTACTGGAAGAAAGAAATCCACTCCCCTGGCAGTTTATCTTGATGTTGTCAGGGAAAATGACATCCACAGAAGCCAGAAAGGACTAAACTCATATACTGGTTTCATATCCAGACAGATTTGAAACCAGCTTCACAGTGTTTGTATTAAGATGATGGATGGTTGATTCTGGAAGAACCTTAAAAGCCTTTGGAAAGCCTCCTGCAGTCTGATTTTCCCCTTCCCCTCCCTGAACAAATCTGAAACACACATCAAACATGAACTAGTCATTACCAGCCAGGCTAGAAACTAATACCTTTGTTTTCCACTAGATACTAAGGCAACAACACAAAAACCACAGCAGTTACCTTAAAAACAGCAAGAGGTCTTTGGGATAGCTCTCTAAATCCTTGGGAATCCCATGCAGTGTCACCATCTTCACTAAGCAACTCAGCTGAAGGGACACCACAGTTCCCATTCAGGAAAGGAACCAGCATGAAAACATGAGAAAAAGAACAGATATCAAGATATTATTCTGCTCCAAAGGAAGGCAAAAAAAAAACCCAACAAAAGGCAAGATAGAAATCAGAGGGTTTGGTTCCTGCAAAATCTGCCAACTGGGGCTTGACTTCTCCTCTGGAAGAAATTCAGAGCTGTGGGACAGAGACCCAGCACTAGTTACATTTCTTCAGGCCCCTCCTGCTGCCAGGGGTTTTGTCCTGGCTGAACAACCCTCATTGCTATCCTCATGACAACCATCAGACATGGCATTTCAGAATGTGGGAACTGACCTGGTCTGCTCCCAGCTTGACATTCTTCTTCTTCATGACCTTGGCCATCTCCTGAAATCTCTCTGCTTGTGTCTGATTGGCAGCTGCACAGGTGAAGCCCTGGAGGACTGACTGGGAAAGCCTGAGGCAAAGCAAAAGGGTAAGATCTCCCCATAGATCATGACAAATACACCAAGCAGAAGCTTCTCCCTTTCCAAAAGCTCCCTGCTCTCCAAACAGCAGCCCCTCCAAAGTGCTAGTCTTGACTGATGGGAGAGATCAAGCAGCTGCCACTGCTCCAATAAACATCAGCCAAAGACTCACAGTGGAAGTACAAATGCAGGGACAAAGAAGTCTCCACCCCAAGGAGCACTGCTGGATCCTGAACCACTAGCTCAGTCTCTTCCCTGTGTTTTCAGTCCATGCCAGCCACCAAAAGTGAGATGGAGTTGTGCAGCTCCTCATCACTGAGCACAGCCCAGGGTTGCCCAGGGAGAAGCTCTTCAAGCTTTAATTGCTTTCTATAGGGAAAAGCTTCTGCTAGGAAATCAGCAGGCCACTGATGTCCACTCCATTGTTTTTGCTGGATATAGATCATGGCTTTCCTAACTTTTCACCTCAGATATGAGAGCAGCCCTGTTAAATTTCCCCCCTGGACCAGCACTGTGGAAGCCTGACATCCCTCTGATGAGAAATGCCCTCCAGAGAGGCAGTCAGAAGCAAGACTCCAGGAGCAGCAACAGTTTAGAAAGCCAGGGTGGCTTGTGGGTGTATTTTACGGGCTGACCCCCTGGGAAATCTTGATGTTTGGGTGTGCATGACATATCCCACCTGTTGCTATGGCTTGGATGAAGGGGGTCTGCCATAGGTACCCAAGGAAACATGGACATGGCCATCAAAGCAAGGATGGGAAATGGAAGGAGAGGAGCAAAACTCTACCTGCTGAAGTCAGGCTCTGCCTTTATCACATCACTGAAAAACATGGCAGCCTGGGAAGCAAAGGCAGAGTGTCAGTGCTTTACCAGGCTCCTCTGCAACACCCACCTGTACCTTCAGACAGGTTTGCAGAGCTGACTCAGCTCCCTAGAGCCCAAGGCTGACACTGAGGGGTAAGGAGAACACAAGCCCCTAGCTGATTACCTGTTCTCGGGTCCATGCTTTGCTGTTGAGATCCTGAATACTGGGCTTCTCTTCCCCAAAAACAAGCAATGCTTTGGGGATGTAACTGGCCAGAGCATCAGGGATGTAGTGAACCAGGTCAGCAGGGTGGCCTGCACTGGAGGAGAGCTTTCAAAACACCACAAGAGACAGAATTCAAAGACTGTGGCTACAGTAAACAGCTGCAGAAGGAGGGATGACAAACTGGAGAGGAGCCAGGCAAATTCCCCTGCTGATCATCTGGGCATTTCTCAGAGACCTAACAGCATCAAATAGTTCCTGTCTGACATAGTCATCAGGCTAGCAGAGCTGCTTGGGCCTCATACCTGGGGTCTTGATGACTGGGAATGACTCTGCCTCTCATCAGTTTCCCACCTCTTGGATTTATGGCCTAAAAATGTTTCTCTGGCCAGGAAGGAGGGACATGGCTTTCCTCTGCCCACACTAACAGTGTCTCAACTCGTGGAAGGCACAATCCAGAGCAATCCTGTGGTGAAGGGGATGCTATTTCCCTAATGTTTCCCTTGGCAGCCCTCTTGCCCCAGGGCATGCTGTAGACAGGGCCTCTGGTGCCAAACACAGGTCAGAGTCTTTCCTGCCAGAGGGAGGGTGAATAACAATGAACTTGACTGCTACATGCACAACCTGAAAGCTAAAGTCATGGTGAGAATAAAGGCAAAGAGCTGCCCAAATCCTACACAATCAGCTGGGGAAGTGAAAGAGTGCATTGCTGAAGGATCACTCTACCCTAAAAGGGACTTCCTAAGCCACCTTCACTTCTTACATGGTCTCACATCCAAATGATGACAACATCCTTTCTCTGACAGCATCTTTTCAGGTCACTGGGGAGTAATTTCTAAGCCCACCCCATAAAACAACTCCCTCTTCTGCTCTCATCCCCAGGAAGCTTGGCAGGAGACATTGGCAACCAAGGACATTCACACAGGCACAGTGACAGGGACCTGAGATGCTTGTCCTCCTGCACACTGTTTAATGCCAAACACCCCCAGGGGAATGCTGGCTAGGTGTGTGTCAATGCCTGGCCCCAGGTAACCACTGTTCTTAGCTGCAACTCCCTGGAGCTTGGCTAATTTAAGATGCCTGAAGAGAAAAACAACTTCACCTTTTCCACAAATGCCATTTTCAGAGCAGAGGGCAGGGTCTCCAGCTGCTGAACAAAATCAGGGAAGCTAATGGCTCCCAAGATCACTTCTGGAGCCAGACTTTGAAGTGTGCTGCTGTTGAGGCCAGCCACCAAGCTCCCTAGCTTTGCCAGGCTCCAGCCATCCTGGATCTGGAAGGTAACAGATGCAGGCATGAGCATGGGAAGGGTCAGGCAGCATTGGCTTCCAGCTAGCCCCACCAGGTGGGAGGGACCTTTGTGGACCTTATCCTTTGTACCTGGTAGCCAGAGCTGAGCAGTTTGTTGATGATAGTGCTGGACTGCTCAGTACTCCAGCCATGAACTTCAGCCAGGGCAGGAAGAGATGCTTCAAGGTCTTGAGCACTGATGCTGTTTTGGATGTCAGATATGGACAAGCCAACTGCAGCCTGGCCCAAAGCATGGAGGACTTCAGGGGGGAAATGCTCAAACTTCCTCACCAAAGAGGAGGCAACCTGAAAAAGTCCCCCAGAGACAGCAAAGGAAGTCAGAGAAGCAAAGGAGTGAGCTTTTTGGATCATACAGCCTTAAATCACTGGGCTTGCTGCCTCTAACTGGTGTGATGAAGTTTGGTGTTTGACTGCCTCCACCCACTGAGATTGTGCTGATCATAATACACCAGGCATGTCACCATAAAACCAGGAACAGTATCTGAAGGGGACTACAAGAAAGCTGGGGAGGGACTTTTGAGGAGGTCAGGCAGTGATAGAGCATGGGGAAATGGATGCAGGCTAGAGGAGGGGAGATTTAGATTAGACATTAGGGGGAATTCTTCAGTTTGGGTGGTTAGACAGTGGAACAGGTTGCCCAGAGAGGTTGTGGAAGCCTCATCCCTGGAAGCTTTTAAGACAAGGCTGGATGGGGCCCTGGGCAACCTGATCTAGTGGATGGTGTTCCTGGCAGGCAGGGGGGTTGGAACTAGATGATCTTTGAGATCCCTTCCAACTCTGGCAATTCCATGATTCTATGATTCAGAGCAGCATACAGAGGAGGAGGCATGAGAGGTGACTCCTCAACCCTCACAACTCTTGTCTAGGTGACTGAAGAAGTGAGGCACAGGGCTGGGCAGGAGATTACCTGCAGTTCCTCTCTGGTCAGGGAGGAGGGAGCTCTCTCTCTAGTTATTCCTCTGCGTGTCAGGTTCAGTGAGCAGCTCTTGCTGATCCTCTGGGCCAAGCTCAAAGCATCAGCTCTGCTCAGGTTGCTCACTGCTGAGGGGCTCAGGTAGCAGACAAACTTATCTGGGAGACTGCAAGTGGAAGACCAAGAGGAGAGGTTGGCAGTGTGACAGGCAGTGGCTCTGTCAGATCTTGACTCTTTTTCCACAGGATGATCTTTTCCAGAGCATGTTTTCCCCCAGTCATTTGAGCTCTGGTGATGCTGATGCTTCTGTTTACAGAGAGCACCACTGGATCAGGCAAAAGATATGCTGTGGATCAGCAGGTGGTGGCTGGCACTTCATGACATGCATTTCCCAAGCCTTGGACTTTGCAGTCTGGCTCCCTCCCCAAAATCAAGCACAAGGCAGTTACTTGAAGAAGAGAAAAATGCTTTCAAGGTTGTCATGGAAGCAGCCAGCAGAACCAGCACTCAGCAAACTTTTGCTAAGTGAAAGCACCATGCTAAACTGGAAATCAGGGCAGGTCTCTTACCTTGACAAGGGGAAACCAGGTGCAGAGGTCAGCAGCCAGGTGTAGTACACAGCTGTCTCCCAGAGCAAGGTGAGGTTGCTGACCATCTCTAGATTGACTGGATCCCTGGCAAACTTTTGAAGCTGAAGGTGTTAACATGGAGGAGGGGGGGGGAAAACAATGATAATTTAGATGGATACTTGAACCTGGCAGTCACCTGGGACACTGTGACCAAACCTCACTTCAAGCAACAAGGGTTTTTTCACCTAGCTTTAAAGTTAATTTCTTCTTTTCAAGCTCTACACTGGGCCCTTGTTTTGTTTATCTTTGCACTCCAAGGGCATCTAAGCTTCTCTGTGACTACTCTAAGGCACAAAGGTGAGAGAGCTGCTGCAGGCCCTTCCCCTGCATCACCCCTCACACCTGCAGGCCTGGTGCAGTCACTCACTAAACCAAGCCCAGACATTGGCTCAGTCTTGAGCTGCAGTTTGAGTTTGCTCCTCTTGCTGCTTGCCTCCAGCTGGTTGTGTGGAGAATCACCTCTGTGAAACCAAGCTCTGTGCAAGTGCCTCTTATCACAAGACATCATGATGGGAGGGAAAATAAGACCTGAAGTGATTGTTGCCCATCAATACACAAGAGATGTTCCTGCTAGCAGCATCTCCATCAGTTTTGGTGAGGGCAGGAAGATGAGCTCCCAGGCACAGAGGACTTGGCACACTGCAGGTTCTTCATCACCATCATGGGCTTGCACTTACTGTTGGTTCATCCCCAAAAAGCTGCAAGTCTCCAACAGTAGCATGCTCCAAAAAGGATCCAAGGTAATTTTTAAACCAAGCAGTGGAATTCAGAGCTGGAACAGCTGCATTGTAGCATTTCTGGCTCCATCCTGCAAAACAGGGAGCCACCATAACACTAGAGACTTGCACTGGATCAGGAGACACAGTGGAGACTGGAGACTTCAGTCAGCAGAGAGCTCCCCAAGTGCCTCTGATCACACACTGGGCTCAAATCCATGTGTTTGTGCATTCAGATCGCAGATGCATAGAGGCCAGGAGAGAGGCCTCATCCTCTCACAGCCCCCCCCCCCCCCCCAAATATTTCTTCCCCAGTCTCTTTCTTCCTCCCTTCAAATCTGCCCAAACCTTTTTGCAGGCTGTGAAATGCTTGCAGGCAAGCTCCTGCCTGGAGACAGGGCAGTGTCTTACCTGGGGCCCCTTTCTGAGTTCACTTCTGAGCTGAATTCTTTAGCTGTAGGAACCAAACCCTGAACCATTCTGCAAAAGCAGTTAAGTGCCATTTGCAGAGGATCCAAGGCAGCCCAGGAGTGACTGTGGTCACTTCTAAAAACCCTGGATGAATAAAGCCTTCAGGGAGGGAAACAATCCCAGGCACCACTTATCCCTGTTCTATTCCCAGCTCATTTCCACTGGGGAGAAAACACAAACTGACAAACAAGTCTGTGAAGCCTCAGCCCTGTAACAGATCCCAACTAATGCCCTGGCACATGTCACTGCCTTAAAGCATCCTGGTTCTGAAAGAAAGCCAAGTGATTTACCATCCTGGGTGAGATAGTGTTTGATCCCAGAGTAAAGATTCCTCTGCTCTGCCACTGGAAGGTCAGGATAGATGCCATTCAGGGAAGCAACTCTGAAGAGGGATAAGAAAAGCAGACATCTCAAAGACAGATGAAGTCAAACTTGGCAGGGTTGGATTCTCCCAGAAATGGCTGTTCCTTGGTCAAATCACATCCCTTTTCAAAGCTCTCAGGGTGACTTCCCTTCACAGCAGCTCCCATCACATCTAGGGGCTGCATGGGCAGCCCTGTGACAGGCAGAGCTATCAGGGTGACTGCATGTGCATTGCCTGAGGCAGAGGAGCAGGCACAGGGGCTGTAGGTGTGTTACAAAGCCTTGGAGAGGACTCCTCAGAAACCCTGCCCGAGCCTCCATCAGCCCCCAGCACTTCCAGGGTTCATTTTGGGAGGCTAGAGTAAAGATTCCTTTCCTGCCTCACAAGGTGGGACTCAAAGAGTGGTTGTGCTCAGTACTTACAGCACCTGAAACGGCTCACACCACACCTGCTTGGCATGGAGGCAGGCAAAGACCTTGGGCTCAGCCAGGAAAGGCTGAAGCCCCTCCTGGACCCACCGAGACAGGACAGGTGGGCTCTCAATAGCAGGTACTTGCAGCATCTTCTCCCACAGGCCATTCATGAAGATCATGTTCCACTCCAAGGAAAGAGGCAGGTGAGAAAACTGAAGGCAAGAGATGAGGAGAGAAATGAGTTCAGCTGAACATGGACTTCTGGCCACACACTACCAGATGCACAGGAATCTGAGCATCAAGGACAGAGCCATCCCTAGCAAGAATCCCCTCTCTGCCTAGACACTCTCCCATCAGAGCCAGAGTTCTAAAATTCATCAGCAATCCTCCTGTAGCTCACATTGGAACCCCAGCTCTGTCTTGCCACTGCAACTACCAACAGCTAGGTGAACTCACGGTTAATTTTGTCTTCCCAGCCATGTTTAACAGCACAGAACTCTCTGTTGGTGGAGAGCTGTTGCTTGCAATGGTGTCCTCTGAAAACTGGGCCCATGTGAAGGTAAGAAGAAGGTCATGTTAGAGGTGAAGAGTTGGGTATCTGATACTCACCCTCTGGCTGAAGAGACCCAGAGCAGCTAGAAGCTTCTTGGCATCATACTTGGAGAAGAACAGAATGGAATATTCTGGATCCATAGCACTGGCAGGTTTAAGGGTGAGGCAAGAATACAAGGATATGAGGAAATCATCCTGAAGGTGCTGGAGCCAAGATCTCTGCAAGAAAGCAAAGGGAAAGCCTTGGAGAGCTAATGAAAGGTGTGATGGCTGCAGAGATGCTGCAGCCCCTGCCAGGGCTGCTTCACTAGCTCACTGCAGGTGTGCCTTCAGCACTGGGAGGTGAGGAAACCTGCTGACAGAAGAGGCAGGACAAAGCCCAACTAACACTCACTTGAAGCAAGTCTGAACTTAGCCAGTTCCAAATACTGGACCTTTCTGTTGCTTAATCTGTGCTTCCCCACAAGCAAAGGGGGGGGGCTATAAAATCTGTATTTAAAATGCTCTCTCACCAGAAACTAAACCAAATAAATGACAGTTTGATCAAAGTGGGAACTCCTCCAGGGAACTCTCTCATTCCAGAAACATTGTGCAGTGAACAAAAACCCCCCCAAAAATCCCAAACCCAACAAATACCTGAATCAATGACATCTTCTTGATAGAGACACTTATGGGAAAAAGATAAACTGTTGTCAGTTCAACTGACATCATAATATCTTTGCAGACAGAAATGGCACTAGCACCAAGGAAAAGAAAACAGCACAAGAAAGGACATGAAGCTGTTGGAGCAGGTCCAGGGGGCCACAAAAAATGATCAGAAGAATGAAACTGCTGTGAGGCCAGGCTGAGAGAGCTGGGGTTGTTCAGCCTGGAGAAAGGAAGGCTCCAGGGAGACCTTACTGCAGCCTTGCAGTACTTAAAGGGCTAAGATGGGGAGAGACTTCTTAGCAGGACATGTTGGGACAGGACAAAGGCTGATGGGCTGAAACTAAAAAGAAGAGATTTAGACTAACATAAGGAAGAAACTTTTGATGCTGAGGGTGGTGAGAGCCTGTCCCAGGCTGCCCAGAGAGGTGGCAGATGTCCCATCCCTGGAACCATCCCAGCTCAGGTTGGTTGGGGCTGTGAGCAACCTGCTGTAGTTGCAGATGTCCCTGCTGGCTGCAGGGGGTTGGACTGGATGACCTCTGAAGGTCTCTATCCACCCAACCCCCTCTGTGATTCTATGACTCTACAGAACACACTAGCCCATGAAAGGAAGGGAGCTGCATTACCTGTGCACAGGCATATTGACCAAAAGTCAGGTTGCAGGGGGAGGTTTGGCCATCAGCTATCTCTTGGAACATCTCCTGGCTGGCACTGGTGGGGAAAAAAAACCACAAACCATCATCTCTGTGCCAGCTGCCCCAGCCCTGAGCTTGCTGAGGCACTGACAGGTGTCTGAACACCCCTGACCACAGCCTTGTGTTCCCTGAAGTTTGGTTCATCTGCAGCAGGGACTGGTGGGAAGGAGCCAGCCCAGGCACTGAGGGGCAGGAGCAATGCCAAGCAGCCATAACAATGAGGCACAGCTCACAGAACAAACACACAACACAGAGGATGAGAATTATTTGCTGGCACCACTTGGAAGGAGGGAGAGGGCACTTAGGCAGAAATTAAAGTTCAGGGATGGCTTGAAGCAGATTTGTTTGAGTCTCAGCCCTTGTTGCCAAGCTAAGCTCAGCACCAATGCCAAGGTTCTTGGAGCAGTAAATCTTGCCCATGTCAGGCTGCTGACACACCAAGCTCTTGCCCTGCCTTTCTTTGTCCTTCACAGGCACAGAGCCCCAGGAAGGTCTTTTCCCTTCTCTGTTCCAATGAGCACAACCAGATCCCTCCCTGCCCTCAGGCAACCCAATAAAGTCTGCAGGGAGAAAGATGCTGGTCCCAAAAGCTTCCTGCTACCCCAAGGGACATCCCCAACAAACAACTATCCCTCCCAAAGAGAGCACTGCCAGGATAACTGGCTGATGGTTCACATACCTTTTGACTGAAGCACAAACAGCAGATTCTGATGCCCCCCAAAAAAAAGAGAGAGAGAAACAAAGGTAAAGGAGCTGCAGTCAGAATGTGTTGTAGAGAATCTTCCTTATGGAGGCTACTGGGAAACAAACTCACCATTGACAGGAGATCTGGAGCACTGCACAGGGAGGAGAGAAGAGAGATGATATGATTCAGTTAAAACAGTAGCACAGCTTTATTTGTGACCCTTGCCTTCAGCCAAGCATCTTAGCTGCAACCACTTGGACTTGACTCTGGCCTAAAACCAAACAAGTGCCTGATCCAGAGTTCCCATCTCAACATGCTGAACATAGGCCAGCAGAGTGCCCAGGTGGCCAAGAAAGCCAACAGCATCCTGGCTTGGAGCAGCACTAGGGTGGCAGCAGGACTAGGGCAGGGATTGGCCTCCTGGACTGGGCACTGGGGAGGTCACAGCTCCAATCCTGGGTTCAGTTTTGGGTTCCTCACTCCAGGAAGGACATTGAGGTGCTGGAGTGTGGCCAGAGAAGGGCAAGGAAGGTGGGGAAGGGTCTAGAGCACAAGTGTTGTGAGGAGCAGCTGGGGGAACTGGGGTTGGTTAGCCTGGAGAAGAGGAGGCTGAGGGGAGACCTTCTCACTCTCTGCAGCTCCCTGACAGGAGGCTGGAGCCAGGTGGGGGTTGGGCTTTTCTCCCAAGGAACAAGTGGCAGGATGAGAAGAAACAGCCCCAAGCTGCACCAGAGGAGGTTTAATCATAGAATCATTGAACACTCTGAGCCTGAAGGGACCCACAAGGATCAGGACACCCCAAGAATCACACCATGTGCCTGAGAACCATGTCTGAGCACCTTTGAACTCTGCCAGGCTTGATGCTGTGACCACCTCCCTGGGGAGGCTGTTCCAGAGCCCAGCCACTCTCTGGCTGAAAAACCTTTCCCTGATGTCTAACCTAAACCTCCCCTGACTCAACTTCATGCCACCAGCTCTAGTCCTATCACTAGCCACAAGACTGAGACCAGGGGCTGCCCCTCTGCAGCCCCTTGGGAGGATGTTGAAGGCAGCAGTGAGGTCTCCCCTCAGCCTCCCCTTTTCCAGACTGAACAAACCAAGTGATCTCAGCTGCTCTTCATAAGGCTTCCTCTCCAGGCCCTTCACCCTCCTCTGGACACTTTCCAATAGCTTGATATCTTTTCTGTCCTGTGGCACCCAAAGCTGGACACAGTACCCCAGGTGAGGCTGCACTAGTGCAGAGTAGGAGTAATTTAGATGGGATATTAGGCAAAATGTCTTCCCTGAAAGAGTTGCCAAGCCCTTCACTGAACTGTGGTGCTGTGCTGCCACTGAAGCCTTGCACAGACCTGGAAAAGCCATCCCCACTCTGCTCACTGCTTGGGAAGGGCACTTCCACCTCCCTCCATGCTCAGTGCACTGGCTCTGCCTGGTAGCAACTGATTCCCATCAACCCACTGCTGGCAGTCACTCCCTGACCACCCAACCCACACATGCTTGGGCAGGAAAGCCATGGATGACACCCACTTTAGACACAAGAGTTGGGCTCACCAGGTGTGTCCCAGCAGAAGGTGCAGCAGCCACTTGCCAGCCTGGAAGACAACATGCAGTGATGTTTAGCAGCAAAGCTCATTCCCACAGCCCAGGCTCTGCCTGCCTCACTAGCCCCTGAACACCACTCAGGTGAGATGTTAGCAGCAAAACCAGCAATTTCTATTTCATTCTGGACACAGTGTTTCCCAGAACCATGTGTCAGCCCCTGCTGCTGTTCTCTCTTTGACATGAGGCACTCCTCCATCCACCCTGGCTCAGCCTGGCAGAGGACAGAAACAGTGGCTTAGATGACATGGGGGATTGCATACCTCTCTGACCCCAAAGAGGCAAACACAGGCAAAGGGGCAGAAATATCACTCTGGGGAGGCTCCCTCTCACCAGGACTTCCTTGCCCAGCACCCCTTGTGCCCCACAGCCAGGGATCAGTCTGGAGGCCAAGCTCACCATGTTTTTGTTTCCATGTTGCTTTTAGCTTTCCAGCTTCTCCTTGTTCCTTGCTGTCCCAAATAACCCAACACAGGCTTGACTACAGTTGATTCCTGTCCCAAATAACCCAACACAGGCTTGACTACAGTTGATTCCTGTCCCAAATAACCCAACACAGGCTTGACTACAGTTGATTCCCTTCATACCTTTTTCCTGCTAAGTCCTCAACTGGATGAAAGCCACCTACCACCTCACAACTGCCTAGGACACAAGTAGGACAAGTAGGAGAGCTCTCATGCCAGTCCTGCCCAAGAGCTTGACAGGGATGGACTAAAGAAGCCAAGCTGGCACTGCTGGCTCTTGGCAGGTCTGGACAAGCCCTTTACTTGCTTCTTCCTTGTTTCCAGGCTTTTACACTGCTGCCCCTGATGGCAAGTGGCATCTCCCCTGCCAAAGGCCACTAAGCTGGAAGGGTGGTGACATGCAAGCTTAGGAGAGCAGGAACAACACTGAGAGCCTCAAATCTCCCTGGCATTAGTGTTATTTACCTCAGAGTGGGAGCCTGCCAAGCTCAGCACCCCTGTGTGCAGGAAGAAAAGGGGAAGGCAGGAACCTTCCCACGGCTCTGACAGGGCAGGAGAAGTTGTGCAACAATTGCTACATGAGATGAGAGGCAGGGAGAAGGCAATGCTCAGAGGTTCCTGAGCTGAGCCTGGCAGGCTGACTGGCACAGCTTGCCAGCACTGAATCACTGCACACTTGGTTTCTCTGGGTTATTCTTGGGACTCTGGCAGTCAGCACTGTCACCTTCCCCCACCTCCTGGGGCAGCTGTGCCCCCTCTCAGCCCACAGCCCTCACCACACTGCCACACAGCATGCCCCAGCTTGCATCATTCCTCTCCCACCCTTTAGCTGTATCCTCTGACACCTCTGGGTGTGTGGCAGACCACAGCAAGCCCAGAATATCTCCACTTCTCTGCAAGCCTGGTTTGACTGCTCAAGGAGTAACACAGCACTGAAAGTACAGCAGTCATCTCTCAGCAGAGAGAACACCACCAACTTCAGTGGCTTTGCATCAGGCTCTACAGCTGACAGGAGAATGAAGTGGCTCCAGAGGTCACCCTCACCCACACCTCATCTCCTGGACCACAGAGCAGCCAGCCCAGGGCCAGCTGACCAGTGCCCAGCAAGCACATAGAGGTGTGGCAGAGCTCAGGTTCAGCACAATCACTCCATGGCTCTAAAAACACCTCCCTGAGGTCCAGTCTAGTGACTTTGAGAAGCTGGAGTTCTCTTTCTCCTCTCTTTGCTCCATTCCCCAGAGGCAGTGCAAGCAAGCTGTTGACTGCACACTCTCTACAAGCTCAGCACATTTCTGCTCTTCAGCCTTCCCTCCATCTCCAGTTATTTATACCATTTCCAGCAGGAGATGGAGGCAAGCAAGGCCCAAAGAAATGCAATGATCTCCCATGCCTGCATGTTAAGCCAGTGGCCAACATGAGAACTCATCTCCAAAATCACTGCCCTGCCAGGCTTAAAAGCAATTGCAGGAAGAGTCATTAACTTTTACAAGCAATCTATGCATGTCTGCTGGGCAGAGACACCCTCCTAGCACATGATGGTAACAGAAAAGAAAACATAAACCCCATTTTCCCCACTGTCCATGATACATGGGTCAGTTTTCAACAGCAGCAGTTGCTCCATTAAAGAAATGAAGGAGATGTTAAGAGTTCTTTGTTTATTTGTTTCCCTTCCTTTAGCACTGATGCCTAACCCTCCTGCAGGGAGAATGATGATCCCTGTAGGTAGCTGCTCCCCAGCTGGTGGCTCAAGAGCTTGTTTGTAGTGTTCTAAGTTCATGTTCTCTTGTCACCAGCACTGTAACTATGAGCTCAAGGCTGATGGGGAAGGAAGAACAAAGTGTTGTCTCTGAAAGAAGCAGAGATCCTGCTCTGGAATCCTTCACTGACAAAAAAAAAGGGGAAGCAGGTGGATAGAGAGGTCACCAGATTCAGCTAAGATTATTTCCTGAGTGCTTTCCCAGAGGCAACTGGATGCTCCACAGAGAGGGACAGTGAGCAGACAGCTCTGCAATGGCAGGGGGAGAATCAATTCCAATGTTGTCTTTTCACTCTGTTGACTCCAAGATCTAACACACTTTGCTTCAGAGGTACAGTAATAAGCACAACTAAAGGCTAGGGATTCAGAGCAAGCACCAAAGCAATGTCCAGTGGTCTTTCAGCACACTCTTCCCTTTTGAAGGTTTGCTGGTAAGGAAAGTCCTCCCAGGACACCAGCACCCTCAGTAATACTCACCAGCCAAGAGGAGGAAGGTCAGCCCTGGGAGCAGAGGTGGCATTTCCACAAAGGTCTTCAGAGCACCCACATAAGCAAGGAACCACTCTATTTCAGCCAAGAAGAGTCAAATATGAGTAAACCCAAAAATCACACAATCCCAGCCTGGTGGGGGTTGGAAGGGACCCTCTGGGGATCACCCAGTCCAACCCCCCTGCTCCAGCAGGGGCACAGCACACAGCAGGCTGCCCAACATCACCTCCAGGTGGGCTTTGAGTATCCCTAGAGAAGGATATTAACACTTAACTGCAAAGCCAAACTCAGAGTAGGAAAGTTGAAAGCTGACTGTCTCACAAGCAAACCCACACATGCCAACACCCTTCCCAAAACCTCTCTGCAACCAGACTCAAGGCACCCAAAAAACCAGCATGGGGCTGCTCTGCCTGGGTCAATCTGCCTGGCAAAGCTCTGTGCTGCACCAGATAATCCAGATTTAGCTAAGCTAGATTCACTCTGCTCAGTGTCCTGGGGTCCAGCTCCCCTCTGGCAGTGCAGGAGAAGAGGTTGCCTCAACCCTGCTCACTCAGAGAGTCAACTGGCACTTACCTGCAAGCCACTAGTCACCAGACACCAAGTGCAGGGCTCCTGTTGGAGAGCTGCTTTTCACTCAGCAAACCAGGGTGTGTCTCTGGCTTCTCCAACCTGCAGCTGAAGTTACAGGATGGATTTGGAGCACTGGACACACCTATTATGTTCTTGAGAATACAAATGTTCAGCAGGCCAGATAAATGTGTTATTTGTCAATGCTTCTGATCCCTACCTAGGCTACAGCAAGGAAACACTAAGGCCCCAGGGAAGCTGCTGCAGTGAATTGGTGCCTCCTAACCTTGCCCTGAACAGTTCCAGGGGGCAACAAAGATAAAGCTGTGCTCCTAGGGACAGAGCTACCCTAGGACCACCTTCTAGTTATTAAAGCAATATCTGGCAGCAGGGAATTTTGCTTCAGTGGAGCTTGAAATGTTTGGTCATCTTGAGATTCCTTCTGAGCCCAGACATCTCCACCTGGGAAAGCTCAAATTGAAACACACAGAAACTGCTCTGCTGCTCAGCCAGGCCATCTTCTGATCACAGGGATGTCCAGCTGGGAGCTCTGCTCCAGGTTCAGTTAACTGAAACACAGAGCTCTCTGCTCAGGGCTGAGGACCCAGGAGAGCTGAAATCAAAACCAGCAGCCTGATGAGCAGATAAAGTTAGGAGTGGGGCAGGCAAATCCCAGAGCATGGCTTTCTCTTTTAATTGCTGGATGAACCTTTCCCTGCTGAGGTGCTCAGGGGTGCTCATGGCATGCTGGTCTCAAGCCAAGGTGCCCAGCATCTGCACCCAAGGGCCATGGGTACTTCACATCATTTAAGATGTAAGTGGGCTCCTACATCAGCACCCAGAGCAGCAGCTCCTTAAAACACACAAGCAATGAGACCACTCAGCAGGAATGTTTATTACCCAATGGCTCCAGAACTGTAATCCCACAGATCCCTGCCTCCCTGTCACCAGGAGTGGCCTTTCCCTCAAGAAACCTTCCCAGAATCCAGCATGGTGGGGGTTGGAAGGGACCTCTGGGGATCAGCCAGTCCAACACCCCCCTGCTCCAGCAGGGTCACTGCCCAGGGTCACCTCCAGCTGCCTTGGGAATCTCTCCACACAAGGAGACTCCACAACCTCTCTGGGCAGCTTGGGCCAGGGCTCCATCAAAGAAGTTTCTCCCTCATTTATTCTTTGCTGAATAAGATCCTAGGGCATAACTTCCTGGCCTTTCCAGTTTCTACAGGCTGCTCTATTTAGAAAGCTACAGAATGATCTCATCAAAGAAATCACAGTTGATTTCAAGTGGTCTTCATGCAGTAACTGGATGCTGCAGGGGCTGAGGAGTGTCTTTGCCTTGCTCCTTCAGCTGAATCTCATGGTGGAGCTTCCCATCATCTCCTCAGAGCTGTGCATCAGCAGCCAGAGCTCTCTCCTGACTGACTGAACTTGTCTTCTCCTCAAGCCTACTGACAGCCTGTGAGCACTTCAGCAAAGAAAACCTGGCAAGCATGAACTGCCATAAACCTGAGTCCTGCTGCAGGTTCTACTAAGAGCTGGCTATCAAAATGTATTCCTCCCATTCCAGGTTTCTTTCCACAGATCCCTTAAGTTACTAAATCAACCACCACAACTCTCAATTTCTCTGGCTGCAGCAGAGCATCTTTACACCCCCAGGTCTGACAAATCTGGTCACTTCACTGCTGTTTTCCAAGCCAACTTTTTCCACAAGCCAGTGATGGGCCAGGCTGAGACTTGCCCCATCATGCCCACCTATAACTCATGTGTTTGTGACAGCACTGAGACAAGGCAGTGTTGACTCACTTCAACACCATGTCCCCAAAGCCCAGCTCTCTCCACACTCCCAGGTTGCTTACCACACTGAACAAGCTGCTCAGCTATTTTGGGACTAGTGTAACACTGAGTCATAAATTAAGTTTGACTCAGAAGCCCACAGGATGCTCAGCATGAAAGTGACTCTCACAGAGGGGCAGGAGCTGATCTCTCTGGTGACCAGCAACAGCACCCAAAGGAATGGCATGAAGCTGTGCCAGGGGAGGGTTAGATTGGGCATGAGGAGAAGGTTTCTCCCCCATAGGATGGTAGAGCCCTGGAACAGGCTCCCCAGGGCCTGTCACAACTCCAGAAGCATCTGGACAATGCTCTCAGTCACTTGGTGTGATTTTTCTATTGGGGTAGGCAGTGGGGAGGCATCAAGGGTCATGGCTGGGCCAACCACCAGCCCAGTGACAGATGCTCCCTATTGCCCTCTCTTCCCTCCCCACCCCCAAAGGAATGGAGAGGGAAAAGACTTGTGGATTGGAAAAGAAACCTAGAACTACTTGAATAAGAACAATAAAATGAAATACATGCAAATTGTGGCCTATGAGGGCACAGAGCCCAACTGCTGATGGCAATCAGAATCAGAATCAGCTTTATTGTTCCAGCAGCTGGAGTTTATACTCACACAGAAAGGACAATGACCAATTACCTTCACACAGAAAGGGCACTGACCAATTAATAACACCTTCATACACAAAGGATACTGACAATTAAGAAGTAACACTTAAAAACAGCTACTATAAATGTGATAAAGCAGTGCACTACAAAGCCATGGGAATGGGATAAGACTGGCACTGGGAGCTGTGGGGAGGGTAGCAGGGTAAGACTGTGCAGGGTGTCAAGGCCTCTGTGTGCAGCTGCAAAGCTCCTGCTAGCTGACTCCCACTTTCTCTAACTTCTTTCTTGTGAGAAGCTGACCTCTGCTTTGTCTGGTTTCCCTCCTGTGGGAGCCTGGCCTTTGTGGCCTGTGATGACATACCACACAAATATGTACAAACCCAACCCCACCCTGATGGCAGCTACATCCCCAGCACCACTGAGACTGTGCCAGGAGGCCTCAGCAGCAGATGGGACCCAGGCTCAGGGGCTGGATCCTGGAGCTGGATGCAGCAACTTAGGGACCAGGACTGAAAGCAGAACAGACAGAGTTCTCCTCAGATACTGCCCATTGAAGAAGAGCAAGAGAGAGGAAGTGAAGAAGGGACAATATATATGGGATGAATACTTAGTTGGTCAGTTTAGGGTCACCTGTCCTGGCTGCTCCTTCCTATAGGTTTAGTTTTTACCCTGCACCCCCCAACATGGGACACAATTTAGCAGTGACCTTGCTCTGCATTACCAATCCCTGGGAGTAAATCTAAACATTGGGGTCTTTAACACTGCCAGAAGCAGGCAGTGCCTGTAAAAACATGCTGTTAAGTCTCAGAAAGTGCAGTTACTTAGAGGAGCTTTAGCTACAAAGAAAAGTCCCTGAACAGATGAACCTCAAATGCATCCTTCTGTAAGCAGTTAGATTCACAGCCCCAAGCCCAAAGCAAGAGTCTCTTCTCTACAACATCCAAAGGAGGTGTCCTGGACATGCCTGGGGATCCTTCCATCACTTCCAGCTTCTTTGGCCCTTTGCAAATGTGACCTGGTGAGTCCCTGGCAGAAGGTCAGACAGGTCTGTGGTGCTGGGGAGCTCTGGATGTGCTGCTGAACAAACTGAGTCCACAGGGGAGTCAACCAAGCAAGCAACAGCAGGATTCTGCCCTCTGCAGCCAGACCTATAGCTCTTCCCCCAGGCCACCAGGAGGTGAAATGGAAGAAGAGGAGAGAGCTGCAAAGCAGAAAAAGCAACACTGAGCCTTGGCCATGGATGAGCAAACCAAGAGGAAGGGGAAAGCAGAATGGCAGGAAGTCACACACACCTAAAGAGCATGCAGAGCTCCCCCCATGGTGGGGAGAGAAAGCAGAGGGCACAAAGGCAAGGAGGAACTCCCATCTGGAAACAAACCAGTGCTTCTCTTAAGTCTGCCTGGGGGATTGCCAAGCAGAAGCATCCAGTGCCTGTCACTGTGTTCATCCTGGAGCAGCTACAAGCCACCAGCCCAGAGCCAAGAGTGCTGCCTGGGCTAGGAACACAAAGGTCTTTGATTCAAAGAGCATACAGCTGAGGAGATCAAGGCAGACAGGAGCTCAAAGGTGGAAAGACAGGCAATGGTTTCAACAGACACAGCAAGAGATGAGCTGTGATCACATTTTTGCACACTCCTAGCAAAGCAAAGTCCTTCTAATCCCACAGAATGAAGCTGAAGCTGCTGGGTTGTGTTGCATCTGCTGGAGTGAGCCTAAGGGAGAGGTACAGCTCCCTAAAACAGGGAGCCCTAGAAGGCCTCCAGCTAGTGGAGGAGCTTTACCTTTTGGATGTGATGCCACATCCAGCTGCACCACTTTGTAGCACAGAAAGCTAGCAAGAGCAGCAGGTTTCCTTGCCCTTTCCAGCCCAGGGACACAGGCATGTTCCTGCAGGAGGCTCAGCACCCCTCAGCACAGCAGCAGTCTCCAGAGCAGGGGAAGGTCACCCTGGGATGGCAAGAGAAGAGAAGATCAGTCTCCCAGAAGGTGACATGACCCTGGAAAAGCAAGTTTTATTCCCCAAACTCAGCAACAGCCTCCACACCAACCAGAAGGGACATGGTTTAAGGAACTTTATTCCTGTGATCTGAACAAGCTCAGCAGCAGGCAGTGATGCAGGTGGCAGCTGTGACCAAGCAAGAGTGAGATATTTGCAGCCTACAGCTGGGCAGAGGAGTCTTCCAGGGGACAGAGCCCTCCCTGTCATCAGTCTCATCTGTAGCACATGTCCTGCCTGAGGACTGCCCTCCTCACCCTTCAGGAACCTTCCTGACTCTGCACTGTTAGGCTTCTCAGCTGCACAGAATATTTAACTCCAGCCTCCTTTCAGAGAGCTGCAGAGACTGAGCAGGACTCCCCTGAGCCTCCTTCCTCCAGGCTGAACACCACCAGCTCCCTCAGCTGCTCCTCAGTGAATCAGTGCCCTCTCAGCTGAGCTGACTGTGCCTCTGCAGCACCAAGAGTGGCTCAAGTGTTCTCCAGTCACTCTACAATGACTACCTGCCATGTGAAGCCAGGTGTGGCAGCTGACAATAACCCCTTCCCAAGCCCTGCTCCACCAGGCACACCTCCCACACCCTGCTCAGCCCAAAGCCACTGCACCTCCCCCAGGTTTGCATCCAGAACAAAAGGGGCTTTGTGCTTCAGCAGCCAAACCAGGACTCCTTGACAGGATGGGGATCAGGCTTTTCTTTCACTCATGGAAGTCAGATCCCAGCCAAGCTCCTCTGTAACCTCCCAAGGGCCATAGCTGGGGCCAACCAGTGCACTTCTCTTCACTGACCCTAAACACAGTGCCTGACCCACGATCACAATCACCCACAACATGACATAATCATGCAGTGACCAACCCCTTTGGAGCACAGGCCAGAAGGTGATAAGATACAACAGTAGCTTTTAGAATGATCTCCAAGGCAAACTGAACAGAAAACCAGAAGGAAAAAGACCCAAATGAAGGTCAAGTCTTAGCCAAGAGCAAACCTCTTCTCTTTGGGGCATGAAGAGATGATTTGCTGCTAGAGTCAAGTGAGCTGCAAAAGCTCCTGAGGAAGTTCTTCACTGTTAGGGTGGTTAGGCAGTGGAACAGGTTGCCCAGAGAGGTTGTGGAAGCCTCATCTATCCCTGGAAGCTTTTAAGACAAGGCTGGATGGGGCCCTGGGCAACCTGATCTAGTGGATGGTGTCCCTGGCAGGCAGGGGGGTTGGAACTAGCTGATCTTTAAGGTCCCTTCCAACTCTAACAGTCCTATGATCCTCTGAAAGAGTTATGTCTAGAGCTGGCAGAAGAGGGTAAGACAGAAGTGATGCAAAGCCTGTGGTCTAAGGTCTAAACTGCTCCAAGCCCACAAAAAAAGGTCTAAGAATACAGTCATCACTAGCACTTAGCTCTTCTTCCCTGCAGAGATCTCAGGCTGAGCAGGAGCTGGCACACAAAGCAATGCTCCCCAGTAACTGAAACAAGTCTTGGTTGTGTGAAACCTCTCCCTTCCTTATCCCTCCAAAATCACAAACAAGGAAACACTGCTAAGAACATGCCCACATGGGAGAACTCTGACTTCAGTGGCAGTCAGCCAATAAGCACTGCTGCAGGGCTCAGTGCTTCCTCCACTCAGCACTCCTGCCCCTGCTCCTGCTGCTGCTGCCCTGGACCAAAACTGCTGTCACCTACCTGCAGAATCAGGTTGGCAGTCTGAAAGGTTCTGGGCTAAGGCAGAAGATGCCTTCTGGAGCTCAGGGGAGACCTCACTCTCTCCAACTGCCTGAAAGGAGGTTGTAACCAGGTGGGGGTTGGGCTCTTCTCCCAAGGAACAGGTGATAGGACAAGAGGAAACAGCCTCAAGTTGTGCCAGGGGAGGTTTAGGTTGGATATTAGAATAATTTCTTCCCTGAAAGAGTGGTTAAGCCCTGGTCCAGGCTGGCCAGGGCAGTGGTGGAGTCCCCATCCCTGGAGGGGTTGAAAAGCCCTGGAGATGTGGTGCTGAGGGCCATGGTTTGGTGGTGACCTGGCAGTGCTGGGACTGGTTGGACTCCACCTTGGAGATTTTGGCTAGCCTAGACAGTTCTGTGATCTTGCAGATCACCTATAACAAGGCTCTCTTCTTGAAGACACTGCTGTGGCCAGTGCTGGTAAGAAGAGAGCTGTAGCATGAGTAGGTAACAGTGCTGCTTGCAGCACAGAGCACTCTGACCACCCTTCTCCACAGACCAATGCACCAGAAGGAGTGCTCAGACTAGAAAAGGATCTGACTCTCCACACAGGCAGTGGAATTGCCCAGCTCTGTCTCCAGCAGTGGCAGACAGCAGCAGCAGGCAGCAGCTCAGAAAACAACCAAGCAAAACCAACACCCTCAGCTTTCTCCTGAGTGCAAGTCTAGTTCCCAGCTGCCAGGACTGACTTATCTCAGCACAGATCTTGAGAAGAATGTGTCAGCACAGAGGTCACCTCCAGCTCCAGGGCTGTGTGCTCTGACATGCCTGCTTGCTAAATGTCAGCTTGAGAAATCTCTACAAACAAGGCAAGAGATGGGCCCAACAAGCAGCTGCTCTCCCCCTCTGTTTGTTTAAGCATTCAGTCACTTCAGGGAATGTGGAAAGAAACCTTGCTTGCTTTAAGGTGTTACTGCATCCACACCTACCCATGCCAGGGGGGGTACCAGACCCTGAGGCTGGAGGTTTGGGGTTTTCAGTCTTCAGCTGCCTCTGCTAGCAAGCCTTCAGCTCAGGCTACTTCTTAATCACAGAATGTTAGGAGCTGGAAGGGACCTGGAAAGATCATCTAGTCCAACCCCCCTGCCACAGCAGGATTCCCTAGACCAGGTAACACAGAAGTGTGTCCAGCTAGGTTTGGGATATCTCCAGAGGAGACTCCCCAAGCTCTCTGGGCAGTCTGTGCCAGGGCTCTGGGAAAACACTTGGTCTTGTATTCACACAGAACCTNCCCAGAATCCCATTGGCCTCCTGGCCACAAGAGCACACTGCTGGCTCATGCTCATCCTTCCATCCACCAGGACCCCTAGATCCCTTTCCCCTTCACTGCTCTCCAACAGCTCAGCCCCCAACCTATCCTGACCCATGGGGTTGGTCTTTCCCAGGTGCAAGACTCAACACTTGCCCTTGCTGAATTCCATTCAGTGTCTCCCTGCCCAACTCTCCAGCCTGGCTAAGTCTCCCTGAATGGCAGCAGAAGCCTAAGGTGCAAAGGAGGAGGGAGGAAAGCCAAGGCTCTCAGAGATCTGCCTGTCCTCAAACACACTGAATCCTTGGTCACCTCAGGACTAAAATCCAATCCTGATTTATCCCATGTTGTAGATGACTCCAGAGCAAGCCCTTCTCTGGCCACACAGCAGCCCCAGAGCTGCTGCAGGAAGTGTCCCAGAGACTAACACAAAGGCAGGGGAGATGATTAAGACAGGAGGAAAAAAGCCAAACAGCACCAAGTGTCAGTTTACAGCTGGAAGTAAACCAGAGGTTTACACAAGAGATTTTGCTTGCTTTCCACCTCCCTCTCCCCTCTGTAATCTCTTCTCTAATGTGTATTGCACCAAGTCAAAAGCCACCCAGATCCAACCTTCAAACCCTGCCCTGAATTATCAGCCCCATCAGGGTCAAAATAAAGAAATAAAAAAGCCAATTACTCTGACATCTGATTTTTCTCTCTCAACAAGGCTTCCCACTCATGCTAGTGATCAACTGCCTGCACTAGAGACCAGAAGTGCTGCTCAGTAATGCCCTAACCCTACCTGTCCAGCTACCCATCAGGGTAGGGTCTTGGTACTGCCTGCTGGAGACATTCTTGGCACAGCAGTAGCCAGGAGTAAGAAGCATGACCAGTTTGAAGGTCACTTGCATTACTGGAAGACCAGTTTTCAGCAGCAGGAGGCTCAGGGCTGACACATGCTCCCAGGAAGCCAGCTCAGCCTTGAGAGGCTACTCCAGAAGAACCAAGTTATCACAACACTGGCCCCAGCAGCTCTGGCTGCACTATGAAAAGCTTTTGGCACCCAGTGCTCCAGGAACACCACTAGTGGTGTCAGCTGCTGTGCCATGTTCCCACAACTCCCATGTCCTGAGGCTGAGGGGTCCTCCTGAAGCACACACTCACCTTCCAGAGAGCCAGGCAAGGAAGAAAGGAGGTGAGGTGCTGGGTAAGGAGCATCCAGCAATGTTCCTGCTCCTTCTGACTCTGCTGTGAGTACAGGCAGCACTTGGCCACCTCTACCATACACTGAAGTGCAGCAAGACAGAGCTCTGACAGGCACAAGAAGAAAGCTCTGCTTCTGTATTTTATACCCTCAAGAAAATGGTCTCCTGTATGGTTCAGCCACCTGCTCAGGAACTGCATGTTGCCAGCTGTTTCTCCTTAAAGCAAGGCTGACACCTTGTGATGCAAAAGAGCAGTCTAACCTGTCCCCTTCCTTCCACAGAGACTCCACAGCCTCTCTGGGCCAGGGCTCTGGCGCTCTCCCAGCAAACAAGTCTCTCCTCCTGCTCAGCTGGAACCTCCTGGCTTCCAGTTGGTGCCCAGTGCCCCTTGGCCTGGCCCTGGGCACCACTGAGCAGAGTCTGGCCCCAGCCTCTTGCCCCCAGCCTTCAGCTCTTGCTCAGCATTGAGCAGCTCCCCTCTGGGGCTGCTCTTCTCCAGGCTAAGCAGCCCCAGGGCTCTCAGCCTTTCCTCCTGCCAGAGCTGCTCCAGTGCCCTCAGCATCTTCCTAGCCTCTGCTGGACTCTCTCCAGTAGTTCCTTGTCTCTCTGGAACTGGGGAGCCCAGATCTGGACCCAGGACTCCAGATGTTTGCAGGATTGTATCTGACCCCTAAATGATGAGAATCCTAGCACAGAGAGAGCTCTACAACGTTTCAGCCAACAAGGGCTTTGACCTTCTTCAGAGCTCCTCACTTCTTACAATAATCTAGGGGTGCAACTGCAGGATGGCAAAGGCATACAGAGATCTGCAGAGTCTGGTACAGATCTTGTCTGGAGCCACATCTTCCCACCTCTGCCTGACCTCTTGAAGCTGCAAGGACAAAATCTCAACAGTGCTTTCAGGACCAGGTCCTAGAGACACTACCAGCTTCTCCTTGCACTCTGTCTCCAGCTACATCTGGGAATAACACACAGGTTATGATACACAGGCTTCTTAACAGCACACTGCACCTAGAGCTTCCCACCTAGGCACCTCAGGGTTCTTCTACAAACAGTGCAAAGACAATTTATGCACAATAAATATACTGACAATATGTTGTTAGGCTGCATTCTGTCATAGCCCAAACTAGAGAAACCTCCAGCCAGAGTCTGCAGTCAAGATGTGTCAACCAAACAGCACTGCAGCCTTGCCAGCACCTCTGAAAAAGGGTTGCACCACTTTCACCACTGCCTCTCATGCAAGTAAAATTGTCTCCTTCAAAGAATTCATCATTTCTCACACTGAACTTCGAACCTCTAGCACAAAAACACCACAGAATCACAGACTGGTTTGGGTGGGAAGGGACCTTTCAAGGTCATCTAGTCCAACCCCCCTGCAGTCAGCAGGGATAGCTGCAACTAGAGCAGGTTGCTCACAGCCCCAAACAACCTGACCTGGAATGGTTCCAGGGATGGGACATCTCCCACCTCTCTGGGCAACCTGGGACAGGCTCTCACCACCCTCATAATTAAAAGCTTCCTTCTTTCTAACCTAAATCTGCCCAATTTAGTTTCAAACCACTACCCTTTGTCCTGTCCCAACAGGTCCTGCTAAGAAGCCTGTCCTCACCTCTCTTACAGGCCCCTTGAAGCACTGAAAGGCTGCAGTTAGGTCTCCCTTCTCCTCTCCAAGCTGATCAATCCCAACCCTCTCAGCCTCTCCTCACAGGAAAGGTTCATTGTCATGAACACAGCCAACTGTTCCAGGAGGATTTGCAGGTTCAAATCCCTGTACCACATGGGCAGGAACCTCCCCAGCTGCCACTTTGGTGGGAGATCAATGCCGAGAAGGGTCCCAGGTACCCAAACCACCCCCACACGCTGGAGAGCTTCTCTGCAAGAACACAGCAAAACCCAGCAGGGGCCACACACCCTTTACAAGACCAAAGACCACACCACCTACATCTCACCTCAGCCTAAAATACACTCCAAGCCTGCTGGCGGGATGCTCTGCCTTGCATCATAACTACCTCCCCCCTCCATCGTGCCCGCCTCTCCCCACAGCGCCGCACCAGCTCCCTTTACGGCAGCGTGGCTTCTTTTACGGCAGTGTGGATTGCTGCCCTCCCTTTTACGACAGTGTGGCAGGCACCTCCCAGCCGCTGCCTGCCGCGCTTGCCGGCGGTGTGGCCGTGATGGCGTCTCCCTTCAGCGGGGTGCTGCAGCTGACAGACTTGGACGATTACATTGGGCCCTCACAGGTGGGTGCTGGCCGGGGGTTGCTGGGGTCAGGCCCTGCTGGGGCCGTCTGGGGAAGGACGGAGGGAGGAAACACGGCGCTGAGGGATGGTGGGTGACTACCCTGGCCGACCTAGCGGTCGGGGCAGCAGCTCTGGGCCTGGCCCTCCTCAGGAAGGCGAAGAGTCCTTCCAGATGTCTTTCGGTGCTGGGAAGACAACGTTTTGGGCCTCTCTACTCCAGGAAGGACATTGAGATGCGGGAGTGTGGCCAGAGAAGGGCAAGGAAAGTGGGGAAGGGTCTAGAGCACAAGTGTTGTGAGGAGCAGCTGGGGGAACTGGGTTTGGTTAGCCTGGAGAAGAGGAGGCTCAGGGGAAACCTCACTTGCTCCAACTCCCTGCTGAAAGGAGGCTGGAGCCAGGTGGGAGTTGGTCTCTTCTCCCAAGGAACTGGCAACAGGATGAGAGGAAACAGCCTCAGGTTGTGCCTGGAAAGGTTTATGGTGGGTATCAGGAAAGTATTTTCCTCTGAAAGAGTGGTTAAGCATTGGCCCAGGCTGCTCAGGGAAGTGTCTGAGTAACCATCCCTGGAGTGGTTTCAAAAACCACGGAGGTGCGGCACTTAGCAACATGGTTTAGTGGTGGCTTGGTGCTGTTAGGTTAAAGGTTGGGCTTAATGATGTTAGAGATCTTTTCCAACCTTAATAATTCTGTGATAAATAAAATGGCAAAAGACAAAAAGCATGGAGATATCTCACTGTCTCTTCCAGCAGCATGCAGGGAGTTGACAGCACAGCAATGCTGACCACTGCAAACCTCTGTAAGCAGCTCAAGAGAGAGATCTTGGCCCAGCAGCCAGTCAGTCATTCCCACTTTGATCTGGAAACTGCCCTGTTAAATATTAATCTAGACCCTGTGCAAAAAAGGCTTAAGCCTAAAGTTTTCTTGTGCCCTACTCATCCACTCAGATTCTCATGCATGTGGTTGAAGATGTCTCTGCTGACTGCAGTGGGGTTGGACTAGATGACCTTGAAAGGTAGCCTCCAACCCAGTGCAGTCTGTGATTCTGTGGCTCTCTGCCAGTGTACAGAAGCATGTGGCAGAGAGGTGGGAATGAGCAGCAAGGACTGGACAAGCCAATTCCTTTCAGAGTCTTTCAAGGAGTAGGAAAAGTACAAAATCATAATCCTGGATGTGCTAGCTGACAAGTAGAGCAGGAAAAACTCTTGAAATGAGATCAGTGGAGTGGGGTGTAGCAAAGCCCTTCAACTCTCCTTGCAGTACTGGAGTTGCCTGCTGAAGTCCTCCATGTAAACAGGTTGCCCAGAGAGGTTGTGGAAGCCTCATCCCTGGAAGCTTTTAAGACAAGGCTGGATGGGGCCCTGGGCAACCTGACCTAGTGGATGGTGTCCCTGGCAGGCAGGGGGGTTGGAACTAGATGATCTTTAAGGTCCCTTCCAACTCTGGCAATTCTATGATGCTGTGATAAATAGTGTGACTTGCTTGTCTGTTCTGAGTGGAGAGTGTTTTATTCACTGAGCATAACTAAAGGATCCCAAGGACTTGTTCTTGCTACTCTCTGAATCTTGCCAAGTGTAGTAAAGCTGCATTAATTTAGGAGGGGAAAGCAACGTGCAGGGGTTGGCAGAGCCAGGATGGTGAAAGGCAATGAGAATCCTAGCTGCAGAAGCAGGATAAGGAGTGGTTAAGGTGCCTAAACAATCAGCAGGGCACACAACGTGCAGAAACAGCCTTGAGACTTCAGCATAGAACAGGACCGAGAGCTGGAAGCAGTCCCTCGGAGATCCTCAGGGCCATGAAATGAAAGGAAACTTCCTTGGCACTAGCTTCGTGCAGTGACCCCGCCTCCCTCTCGGCGTTTGCGAGGAGGAATGCACCATCTCCTGCAGGCTTTTGGAGGGGAGCACTGTGCCTGCAGCCTTGCCTTCTGCTCCCTCCAAGGCTTTCTAAAGCATAGCTGTGTTCTTCAGAAGGATCAGCCAGATTGCCCTCTGCCTTTGGTATGATGCTGGAAAAGTGTTCCTTCTGTAAGAAAGGGGTAAGGAATCTTTTGCTTCTCTGTTTTCCCTTGCTGGCTGTAGATGCTGTCAGTGAATCTAGCCTAGCTTCAGAGGGAGTAAGCAGCATTCACTCTAGAAGTACTGTTTGGGTTTGATCTGTCTAGTTTCTATTCAGTCTAGCTCTTCTTTACTCCTCTTCTCACTTTCCAGCTTTATTTCCCTTTCAGGAATGTATCAAACCTGTAAAAGTGGAAAAAAAGCCTGGAAATGCAGCAGCTAAGATCAGAATTGAAGCAGATGGAAGCTATTTTCAGATCAATCAGGTATGTGTGATGTTTCTTTGCTACTCTGTAAAATACCCATGAAATGTGAGTGTATTGTTAAGTATTTGAATAGTCTACAGCTGTTTAATGCCTCAAATACCAGAATCCTGGAATCCCAGCATCTGGGGGTTGGAAGGGACCTCTGGGGATCAGCCAGTCCAACCCCCCTGCTCCAGCAGGGTCACCCACAGCAGTTTGCCCAGCATCACCTCCAGCTGGGGTTGGAATCTCTCCAGAGGAGACTCCACAGCCTCTCTGGGCAGCCTGGGCCAGGCCTCCAACACCCTAACACCAAACAAGGTTGTTCTCCTGCTCAGCTGGAACCTCCTGGCTTCCAGTTTGTGCCCAGTGCCCCTTGGCCTGGCCCTGGGCACCACTGAGCAGAGTCTGGCCCCAGCCTCTTGCCCCCAGCCTTCAGCTCTTGCTCAGCATTGAGCAGCTCCCCTCTGGGGCTGCTCTTCTCCAGGCTCAGCAGCCCCAGGGCTCTCAGCCTTTCCTCCTGCCAGAGCTGGTAGAACTCTCACTATTGCTGTCAGCATTCTCTTTTTCTTTTTTTCTCCTAAAGCCCAAGTTTGTAGTTGCCTGGCTTTATAAGAAGTCATTCCAATTCTCCCTCAGTGTTTTCTCTGCCCTGAAACACTGACATTCAGTAGTGATGATTTCCAGGAGCAGATCATTTAGGCTGAGAAGTCTATTTTGCCATCAAGACTTGAATAGTAACAATTGCTAGTTATTTGTGGGGAGGTCTTGTCTTCCTGCACTGTCATCCAGCAGAGCTCTCACTCACAGAGAGATTCAGTTAGATACTCTTCAGTTTTGCTCTGATTTTTAGAATACTCCTGTAATTGCTTGTTCACCAGCCTGCAGAATTCACAAGCCTCCAACTCCCATCATTAATGCCAAGTTTTACAGGGTGATTTTCCTGTTTACACAGAATAGTTGAGTGTTTCTTAGTTAGCAGGCTGGGAATTCTTCTAGCCCAGGTTCTTGTAACCTTAGGCAGATGGTGAAGGGGGGATCCAGAGAGCCCTTTGGAAGGAGTCTGGTCCCTTATATTAAAACTTTAATTTACCAGGACTTAATTGCTCAGCCTGGCTCTGACTCTTTGAGCAGTGATGCTTAGGAGGAGAGTCTCTTGGGAAAACTGACTTATTCAGGTCAAATACTCAGAAAACTCTTTCCTTCCAGTGGCAAACCACATGCTGCTTCTGCTGTGCTGCCACAGAGCTCTGCTGTCAGTGTCCCAGCTTGATTCTGCACACAGAAAGGTTGCAGAGCACCCTGTATCACTGCACAACCTTGGGGAGGCTCTAGTCTGGTCACACAGTCTATTTAGGGGTTCAGTTCTGGGCTCCCCAGGACAAGAGGGACAAGGAACTCCTGGAGAGAGTCCAACAGAGGCTGGGAAGATGCTGAGGGCACTGGAGCCTCTCTGGCAGGAGGAAAGGCTGAGACAAGGCTGTTCTAAAGTGTTCCTGAAATTCCTCAGCTTATTTCCACCTTGGTGCTAAATAATCCTCTTAAAAGCAGCAAACTGCAAAGTCTTCCTCCTCATCTTCCTGAAACTAAAAGATACTTTTCTTCCTGATAAACCAAGAGCATAAAACATCTTTGCTACTAAATACAGGCAAGGTGGGAAAACTGCTGCCTAAGTGTACACTGAGATGAAAGCTGAGCCTGATCTGTTCCTTTCTAGGATGGGGGAGCACAGAAACTGGAAAAGGCTAAAATCACTCTCAATGACTGCTTGGCTTGCAGTGGCTGCATTACCTCAGCAGAGAGTGTTTTAATCACTCAACAGAGCCATGAGGAGCTCTGCAAAGTGCTGGCTTGGAACAAGGTAGGTGAGAGGCCATGGCCAGCTTGGCTGCAGTTTGGAGCCCACTGAGGTTGGTCTGATGCAGCTGCAGAAGCATGTGTGGAAACAGTGCCTGTGAAATGAGTGTCAGAGAGCTGCAGGGTCTCAGGGTATTCCCAGTGCCCTGCTGTGCTTTTCCTGATTTTTAAGAAGTAATCCTGGGTTGGGAAAGGAGCAATTCCATCTCTCTGTGCCTGGGATCCCAGCACTGATGCCTCCCACAAGTCTTCTCTCATGTCCCAGCAGCCACATGGGAAGTAGCTGGTTTCCAAAATCACATTGTAACCCTGCAGTGGAGCTTTCAGTGATGAACTCTGCTTTTGGTGATGGTGCAGACAAGCTGCAGCACTGGTGAGATGTCCTTTGAGTGAGACAGGACTTGTGCTAGCTTGTGTTCTCCAGGAGGAGCAGAGGTTCCCCAGAGCCATAGCATGAGTATTTCCCTGTGTCCCTCCTCCCATAAGCCAGGCTGTTTGCAGAGGTATTGAACAGGAAGCTAACAAAACACTCCAGTCAGGCAGTTGCCCTTGCTCCAACATTCCCCAACTTACTGTTACAAGTTGCTGACCTCAGAGTTCAGCTGGGAGATTCTTTCTGATGTCCCAGTGTGCTGAAAGTTCTGCCTGTGCCCTATGAACCTTGTCTGAAGGCTGGTGTGTGTTGCTTGCTTTGTTTTCCAAGACTGCTGCTCCCAAGGAACAGAAGTTGGTGGTGGTTTCTGTTTCACCACAATCCAGAGCTTCCCTGGCTGCAAGATGTAAAATGGATGTTCTGGAAACAGCAAAGAAGTTGACTGCCTTCTTCAAGAGCTTAGGCAAGTGTGGGGTTGCTCTGTTAATCACAGAGGGGGCTGCTGGGCTGTGTGTTAAGCCTAAGTGGTAGAAGTGCACGAGGTTGATGTGATTTAACCTCCCTGTGGGCTCCTAGTTAAAATGCCAAGTGTCTGCAGCTTCAGTGGTGGGAGGAAGGAGCTTTGTGGCTTTGCAATCCTCTCCTCTCACTCTGCTGCTGAGACCAAGGTTCCCTCTCCGCTGGCAGAGGCTGGGGACCAGTCCCATGAAATATTTGCTGTTAGAATCCAGCTGGACTGGAAACTTTTTTTGTTGCAGTTTCTGTATCCTTGTGGTGAGTTTTAACCCAGAGACTCTGCTGCCTAGGTGTGCACTATGTTTTTGATACAACTTTCTCCAGAACCTTCAGCCTGCTGGAGAGCCAGAGAGAGTTCGTCAGGCGCTTCCGGGAGCAAGGCCAGGGCACACAGGCTCTGCCAATGCTGGCTTCTGCCTGCCCAGGTATGGCATGCACTTAGCCATGGAAAGGATGGGTAGAGGTTCACCTGCTCTGTGGAGAAGGACCTGGGAGTGCTGGGAGACATGTAAACTGTGAGCCAGCAATGTACCTTCATGACTAAGAAGGCCAGTGGTCTCCCGGGGTGCGTTCAGAAGAGTGTGGCTAGCAGAGCGAGGGAGGTTCAGCTCTCCCTTTGCTCTAGGGAGGCCACATCTGGAGCCCTGGGTTCAGTTCTGGGCTTTCCAGTTCCAGAGGGACAAGGAACTACTGGAGAGAGTCCAGCAGAGGCTAGGAAGATGCTGAGGGCACTGGAGCATCTCTGGCAGGAGGAAAGGCTGAGAGCCCTGGGACTGCTTAGCCTGGAGAAGAGCAGCCCCAGAGGGGAGCTGCTCAATGCTCAGCAAGAGCTAAAGGCTGGGGGCAAAGAAGCTGTGGCCAGACTCTGCTCAGTGGTGCCCAGGGCCAGGCCAAGGGGCACTGGGCACCAACTGGAAGCCAGGAGGTTCCAGCTGAGCAGGAGGAGAAACTTGTTTGGTGTGAGGGTGTTGGAGCCCTGGCCCAGGCTGCCCAGAGAGGCTGTGGAGTCTCCTTGTGTGGAGAGATTGCCAAGGCAGCTGGAGGTGATGCTGGGCAAGCTGCTGTGGGTGACCCTGCTGGAGCAGGGGGGTTGGACTGGCTGATGCCCAGAGGTCCCTTCCAACCCCACCAGGCTGGGTTCTGGGGTTCTATGATAATAACCCAGCATACAAGGCATACACTAGGACAGAAAAACCAACCAACCCAAAAACTCAAAAAGCTAGTGAGGGGAGTTTAAATGGATGTAAGATCTTGGTGTCAATGGCAGTAGTGATCTATGCAGTTACCTAATGATCTCTAAAATGACTCTTGTGTTGCACTTGCTCTGCTTTTGTGCTGAAGTGAGGCTGCAAATGATCATTACTAGGTACTGAGCCTGGGGTGGAGGAGGGTGTACAGATTGAAGGGCTAATTGCTATTTTGTTCATTAATTTGCTAATTACCAGGTTGGATCTGCTATGCAGAGAAAACCCATGGCAGTTTCATCATTCCTTATATCAGCACCACCAAGTCTCCACAGCAGGTCATGGGCTCCTTGGTCAAGGGCCATTTTGCAGAGCAGCAGGTAAGAGTTTGACCTACACTATGGGTGATGGCAAACTGCTAAAACCCAGTGCTTGAAGCTGCTGTGTTTTTATTTTGCTCCATGTTACCCATTAGAGGTAACAACTGTCTTGCAGAAGGCAGCAGAGGCAGCACCTTCCTCATTTCCTCTTATCTCTCCAGAAGTCAGCAGCTAGAGCAGTAACACTAAGCACATGCAGCACAGGCTGCATGTTACTTGGGAAAGGCAGAGAAGGATTTCAGTGTCTTTGTGCTGTGTCTGGGATGTTCCTGTTGTTCAGAGTTGGTGAATCACTTGGAATAAACCAGCCCAAGACCCAGCCTCAGTCAGTGCATACGTGCAGAGCATGTCTGCTCCAAAAACGACTTGCTGCTTCCCAGCTGAATGTTGTTTCAGTTTGACTTAGTTCTGTTCTCAGTCTTTAACCTCTGGAATCTTTCCAGATGTAAACTGGATCTCTAAAGTTAGGCTAATAGCCTGGATCTGTGCAGTGAGAGGCTGCAGCTCCCCCTGTGACCGTGTGATTTACTGTCCCTTCCCCAGCAGTGGTTCAACACTTGCCTTAAGTAAACTCTGCCATCTGCAGCCCTCTGACCAAACTTGGCAGCTCCTGAAATACTTGGCACAAGACACAATGGCCTTGAGTCAATGACTTGTTTCCTTGGCCTCTGCTGATTTCTTGGATGGGCAGGAGGTTTTTGTCTTGACTCCAGATCATTTCTTAGCTAGGTTCTAGCAGCATGGAGGAAGCATGTTCTCTGACTGCCTGAGTAGGGATTTGTGTCACTGCCTGTGTCCAGATCATCTGCACTAGCAAAAGGAGGCTGGGGGGAAGCCTGTGAAAGGCCTTGCTGCAGGCTGAAAGGGGGCTCTGGAAGAGACTAATGTAATGTCTCAGTAACTGTGTGTGTAGATATGTGTAAGTAGTTAGGGAGTGGGGAGTGTGTCCAGAGGGGTGGTGGCATTAGCTTCATCCTTCTCATTTCCCCCTGGAAAACATCTCCCTCCAGACAGGTTTGATGTTGGCCAATCCAACTGCACAGCCTTCTCTTTCTTCCAGCACTTAAGACCTGACCAAATATACCATGTCACAGTGATGCCCTGTTATGACAAAAAACTGGAGGCTTCCAGGCCAGACTTTTTCAACCAAGAGTACCAAACTCGTGATGTGGACTGTGTGATCACCACAGGTGAGCAGAGGCAGCTCATTTCTGGAAGCCTCAGGGCAAGGTGTTTGCTGCTTTTAATAACCCTGTGTCTCTAATGGAGGATATTGCTGTGGAATTGCACTTGAATAAGGCAGATCATGCCCTGATTAAAACTGCAGATGCAGTCTGGGGTGCTGACATGTGGATTTGTTTCCCTTTAGCCCCAGAATAAGAACTTCTAAAGCCTGTGGTTCTGTTTTAGGAGAAGTACTAAAGTTGTTGGAACAAGAAGGAATATCTCTGTCAGATGTAGCTCCTGCTCCACTGGATACCATGTAAGAACAAAATCTCATTTGCATCTTCAGTCATGATCTGTTTCCTCCAGTACTTACAGAGTTCTTCAACAGAATTTGCCTTTCCACTCCTGCTGCATGTCTTTGTAGTTCATTTGTCCTCCTCCATCAGTACACCAGTGCATTAAAGTACTCAGTCTACAGAATATGATGAATTCCCACTTTTGGAGACTCTATTAGAACTATTTGTTCTAGAGTTTAGGGGGCCAGGGGTTAGCAGCTGTCACTGTAGAGCAGCAGGATTCCTGGAATGAGCTCAGGGAGGGTGTAATGGCAGAGTAATTGTGCAGGAAGCACAGGTTGCTTGGCAGTCATTTGCTTCTGTTCCTGCTACAGTAGAGCTGGTGGAATCCCTCAAAAATCTACCTGCAGACTTTGGGAAGGAAAAGAATCTGGGTCAGGGAGAGAAGAATTGGCTAAAACAAAGCCTCTGACTGCACTGGACTGGATTTGCTTCTCTCTGTTCCTGGTTATCAGAGCTCCTGTAAGGAGTCCACCATTAAAGCATAAATACCAAATATTTAGGTCACTCAGCTAATCTTTAGGAGTTAAAAAGATCTAAAACATGTGCAAACCAGATGAGGCTTTAGTTGCTTCAACTGCAAAAATGGCATCTGCTGAAGTGAGAACTGCCCAGAGATCTGAGTGACTGTGGAGACATGAAAATCACCTTGTGCTCATCTGCAGGGACAGGCAGTGCTGCCTCCACACTGAACACTAAGCCAAAGCATTCTCCTCTTCACTTTCAAAGAAGCACAACCCAGCACAAAGGCTGCATGTGCAGCCACCTTGGAAGGATTCTCAAAGATGATGAAGTATTTGGTTGGAAAAGGGACTGCTTAGGCTCCTTCATAGGAGAGGATTTGAGAGTCTAAATGTGCTGCATCTAGCCCAGGAGTAGGATGGGGCTGGCAGAACTAGGGAGGGCAGGGTCCTTCCATGCAGCCTCTTTGCTAGGTTAGTCTTAATTGTTACAAACATTGGCCCCTCCTGGGCTGAAAAGAAGGAGAGTGTCAGGTAGAGGAAGCCTGTTGCTATCCAATCCCTCTCATGGAAGAGAGAACTAATTTTAAACCCAGTTTTAAACTCCTGTGCATGCCCAGAGCATCAGTTTCCTTCTGCTCCCTGGCAGTGGGTCAGTGGGTGTAGGTGTCACATAACATTTCCAGGCTCAGATCTATTTGTGCACCCAGTTCACAGGACTCTGTCTTTGTCTAACATGTGCACAGATTGCTTTCCTGTCAAAAAGGAAAAGTATTGTAGAATCCTAAAATCATTGGGGTTGGAAGAGATCAAGTCCAGCCATTAATCAGCACTGCCAGGTCACCACTATACCATGNTCAGCACCACATCTCCAGGGCTTTGAAACCCCTCCAGGGATGGGGACTCCACCACTGCCCTGGGCAGCCTGGGCCAGGCCTTGACAACCTTTGTGGGGAAGAAATGGTTCTTCATGTCCAACCTAAACCTCCCCTGACACAACTTGAGGCTGTTTTCTCTTGTCATATTTGTTTGTTCCTTAGGAGAAGAGCCCAATCCTCACCTGGCTCCAGCCTCCTCTCAGGGAGTTGCAGAGAGTGAGAAGGTCTCCCCTGAGCCTCCTCTTCTCCAGGCTAACCAAGCCCAGTTCCCTCAGCTGCTCCTCACAACACTTGTGCTCTAGGATATCCTCAGCTAGAACAAATGCCTGCATGCTCAAATCCCAAAAGCCCCAGTTCAGTTGTTCTGTTCCACCTGCTCTATTGTTACTCTGCTAGCAGAAGATTGAGGAGGGGGGGGGAAAAAAAAGTCTGAGGTGTTTGGGTTCCCTCAGGAAATGGCATTGTGTCAGTTATAAGATAGAACTGAATGTCTAATAGACTGATAAACATCTCTGGCCAGCCTCTGAGGAGTGCATTGTGAGCAGCAGGCCTCATGCTGGAGGTGATCAAGTGCCTCCCTAACCTTCTGCAGGCTTCAGCAGCCTGAGTCCCTGGGCTGCTTACAAGCAGCACGTGTCCCTCTGAACGTGGAGCCCTCCCAGCAGCACTCCAGTGGCTGCTGTTCTGCTGGATCCTCCAGCACGTGGGAAGGCCCATTAAGAGGTTATTACTTTTGGCAACAGGAATGAGCTCAAGTGCCAGAAATCCTCAGACTTTTTGCTGCTATAACCATTTGCTCCAGGCCAACACTGGAGCTTGCTGGCAGCCTCCTTTCAGAAGAGCAGCACTACGTGAGGCCAGACACACTGAAATGTTTTGCTAATGAAGCTCAGTTCCTGTAAACAAGAGCAAATCAAAAAATAGTTTCTGGGGGTGATTGCAGGCTGAGTGTTGCCTTCTGCAGTTCTGCCAAAGCTAAGATTTTTATCTGCTAAGAGGCAACATCTTCCATTTGACTTGAAACAGCTTGGCCTGAATTCAAGTGTTGTTCCCTTCTGCAGCTGTTAGGAGGAGAACAGGAGTGGCACTGCCTGATGAGTGCTTAGGAGCAGATCCCTCCTCTTGTTCTTCTCTCATAACAAAAGCTATTGTTGTGGCTTCCATCTGGTGAGCTGTTCTCAAGAAACATTCTCTTGACCTCTGCTGTTTGGCATGGCTGTGAGATGGAATTACAGCACTTGATGTTAACACAGTTGTTCAACACCAAAAACATGGTGAACTTGCACCAGGATCCTGCTGAGGCCAGCAATGTACAGAGCAAAGGTCCTGGCCTCATTACCTTTGGTAGCCAGCCTTACACACCCAAAGCCACAGCCACACAGATTCCATCTCTCTGTGCCTGGGATCCCAGCACTGATGCCTCCCACAAGTCTTCTCTCATGTCCCAGCAGCCACATGGGAAGTAGCTGGTTTCCCAAATCACATTGTAACCCTGCAGTGGAGCTTTCAGTAGTGAACTCTGCTTTTGGTGATGTTGCAGACAAGCTGCAGCACTGGTGAGATGTCCTTTGAGTGAGACAGGACTTGTGCTAGCTTGTGTTCTCCAGGAGGAGCAGAGGTTCCCCAGAGCCATAGCATGAACATTTCCCTGTGTTCCTCCTCCCATAAGCCAGGCTGTTTGCAGAGGTATTGAACAGGAAGCTAACAGAACACTCCAGTCAGGCAGTTGCCCTTGTACCTCCAACATTCCCAAAGCTATTTTGGGATATGTGTGAGGATTAAGTGGGCAGTGCCTGGGTCAGACCTTGTTTCCACTGAGCCTGACCCACAGGGTGCTGGGCAGCACAGGGTTAACCCTGCTGGGCTCTGTGGCTAGAAATAGTTGGTTCCCAGGAGGAAGGGAAAAGCCAGTAGCTCAAAGGGAGCTGGTCTGTGGTTTGTTCTGTTGATTTTGAGTCCCCTAGACCTTTCCCTTGTTTTATCCAAGCTTTCCCTCAAGCTGCTGCTCTCTTCCTCTGCCTAGGTTCAGCAGTGCTGCAGCAGAGGAGCTCACCAGCCACTCTGGAGGGGGTTCTGGTGGCTACCTGGAGCACATCTACAAGCATGCAGCCAAGGAGCTCTTTGGAATTCAAGTGGACACCATTCAGTACAAACCTTTAAAGTAAGAAGTTTCAAGCCCTGCTTTTACTGCAGTGCTGTTCAGAGTCTTGTTATCTTGCTGCTGGACTCCAACTGTCTTTGCAATCTGAAACATTTTACTCCAAGGCCTGGGAATTGGCTTCCCACTCCCACAGTTGCTGAGGGATAAATCAGCCTTTCCCTTGGAGACTTCTGGCTCCCTCACCACCCACACTCTTTATTCTGGCCTGCTGGATTCTCTCAGTGTCAAGTTGCAGACAGTTTGGAGAGGAATTGAGAAGACAGAGCTCTCCTGGAGCTGGGCTTCCTCACCTGCAAGCAGAGCTGGCTCCCTCAGAGCAGCACATCTTGTGGCAGGGTTTTAGGGCTGGGTTTAAACTCTCTTGTGGTAAGACAGAAAACAAGTCACTTGAGTTTGGACATGGAGGCTCACTCAGCTGAGATTCCAGCTAGCTTCCCAGTGAGGACATCAATGAACCCTTTGGAATGAGTTCTGTCCCTGTGTGCTGAATTCTCTTCCCATGCTGTGTTATGTTTAGGATTCTCTGGTGCAGGAAGGAGGAGTCTCCCCAGTCTTAACAGGAACTACTTGATCAAAATCAGTTTGTTTTATCAGGAATAGGTATTTCCACTAAGCTTGGGGGTCTGGAAGCTTTCAGTAATGCTTTGCTCCCTGGTTTTATGACCCACTCCCAATTGATAGAGGTTTCCTCAGTGGCCTCACTAATGTGTAAGCTGGCTGAAGCCAACTCAGAAGGCCTGGCACAATGAAACTTCTCTTTAAGCTCCATTTGCTTACCTTTTCAGGGCTTATTCCAGCCAGGTGTTCCTCAGCAAACTCAGTTTGAGTGGCAGGTCCTCCAACAAGGCTGGAACAGGATCTGTAAGACAGTTCCTTCATCTCTGTTGTTTGGCTGGCAAAGAATGAGGACAGCTGAAAGAAGATCTTACAGGGAGCTTTATTTTAGCACAAGGCTTTTGGAAGTTTTAAATAGAAGCTCATTTGGGTAAGACATTTGCTCTGCTCTTCTTCTTCAGAAACAAGGACTTCCAGGAGGTGACACTAGAAAAGGATGGAGTTGTCCTGCTCCAGTTTGCTCTGGCTTATGGCTTTAGAAACATCCAGAACTTGGTGCAGAAGCTGAAGAGAGGGAAATCTCCTTATCACTATGTGGAAGTGATGGCCTGCCCTTCAGGTGAGGCTGCACAGGGCTGTCACTTCCCAGCCAGACTGTGAGAAGCTGTGGGAAACTACACCTGAAGTGTAACAGGAGGCAGCTTCTCACCTCCTGCCTGTTGTGGCTAAGCCTTTGAACTCTCCAGATGTGATAGTCCCAGCATCCCAATTTCAGAGCTGTTTGTGTGTGTGTGTGTGTGAATCACCTCCAGCTGGTGATGCTGCAGGAGTTAAGTAACTGCAGTTCAATTCCATTGCACAGAATTTGCATCATTCATGCTTTCAAGGAGCTCCTCCTGCTTTTCTGAGCTCTTTGGTACATGAGGAGATTCCTCCTCTAAAATGGCACAAATTTGGCCATTAAGCTTCCAGAGACTGCTTGTTTCTTGCAACCTCTTTCAGTCCCTTTTCTGCTTTCTTTAAGCCTCCCTCTTTCTCCCTCCTGGTTCTGTTTGACTCTGCTAGCAGAGAGCACAGGCAGCTTGAACCCAGCCTGAAGGGACACTGAGGTGCCAGTCTGGGCCCTCTGAGCAGCTGCTCTGCCCAACTCCCAGCCCAGGAGGCTGCTCAGCACCAGGACACTGCATAGCTCAACTCACAGTGTACCTCCATCCTACCAGCAAAGCCAGAACACACCTGAGGCACATTTATCTGCCCTTCAGCTGAGAGATACAGGCTGTTCTCACATGGATTGTGTTCTGGCCCTTTTCTAGAGGCCCAGGATGGAAGGCAGAGCTCCCTGCTGCTGCTTGCCCCTGCCCCTCTGTCCCTCCCAGCCTGCCTTGGCAGCCTTAGCCACAGGCTGGTACCCCTGGGCCACAGCAGGCCAGTGATCTCCTCTCTAGGGCTGCAGCCTCTCCTGCTGCTGTTCACTGGGGAGTAAGCCACCATTAGAATGGTGTTTCCTGCTTGCAGAGGGCAGAGTGAATGAACTGCAGTTGGTTGAGGTTTTCCTGCTAAAGCTGAAGTGCTCTCTCAGCTCAGTGACCTTGTCTGACTTTGCTGCACACAGGCTGCTTGAATGGAGGTGGCCAGATCAAAGCAGATGGAGAATCCAGCAAGGACCAGCTTCAGCAAGTGGAGAGGTTGTATGAGGCTCTTCAGACTGAAGTTCCAGAGAAGAACAGGACTGTGGCTGCCCTGTATGAGCAGTGGCTGGGTGGGGTGGGGTCAGACAAGGCCCTGAAGGCTTTGCACACACAGTACCACGCCGTGGAGAGAGCCAGCACTGGATTTAACATCAAGTGGTGAAGGCTGCTGCTGGGAAGCTCAGATACTCAGTGCCTTTTGAACTCAAGGCTAGTTAAGACTCTCAAAAGACAGCTAAAAGTTCTGGGCCAGCACTGGGACTTGGCCATTTCTGAGTCATGAGGGATGAGAAGGTAAGGTGCATAGAGGCAGCATTAATTCCTACAGCTTTCTAGTTCCTCCTGTGATGTAAATAAAACCCAAATGCTGACTTAAAACACATGTCCAAAACAGCAGGAATGCAGCCTAGCCTCTTAGCAGCCATTAAGGGCTAAATCTGCTCTCCTTTTACAACCCCATTCCAACAGCAGCACTGGATGTCAGGTGCTGAAGGATTTGGCTCACAGTAGGCTGCAGTCTCACTGAGCTGAGCTTTATGCTACGTGACTCTCACTCAGCCAGGCTTTGCTGTATTGTAACAGCACAGAAGTTTTGTGGCAGTCTCTGGTGAGACATCCTCATTGAGTTATAAATGGTCTAATCAGACCTTGGGTTCTGGGTTTCTTACCATGTTACAGCTCTGCAGGGTTTGTGCCCTGCCAGGGGGTGGTGGATGCCAGCAGTCCAGGAGCATGTGAGAAGCAACAGCTCCAGGGCTGGTTTGTTGCCTGCTGAAATGTGACCTGGATGAATGCTTCAGAAGAAAGAACTAGAGAGATTCTTTTCTTTCCTTTAATTATAGCATCATTGTCTATAACTGGGAGCAGTTACATCCCAGAATCCCTGCATAGGTGGAAGGGACCTCTGGGGATCAGCCAGTCCAACCCCCCTGCTCCAGTAGGGTCACCCACAGCAGCTTGCCCAGCATCACCTCCAGCTGGGGTTGGAATCTCTCCAGAGGAGACTCCACAGCCTCTCTGAGCAGCCTGGGCCAGGGCTCCAACACCCTAACACCAAACAAGGTTGTTCTCCTGCTCAGCTAGAACCTCCTGGCTTCCAGCTTCTGCTGAGCACCCCTTGGCCTGGCCCTGGGCACCACTGAGCAGAGTCTGGCCCCAGCCTCTTTGCCCCCAGCCTTTAGCTCTTGCTCAGCATTGAGCAGCTCCCCTCTGGGGCTGCTCTTCTCCAGGCTCAGCAGCCCCAGTGCTCTCAGCCTTTCCTCCTGCCAGAGCTGCTCCAGTGCCCTCAGCATCTTTGTTGCCTCCTCTCTCTTTTCTCTCCCTAAACACACAGCAGATAGGGTCAGAGGGTTGTCACATCCACCTCATCCTAACAGTTTCTGATGAATAATGCCCTTAAATTCAGAGAAAACATTTTTTTTTAGTCTTCCAAGGAAGAATTCATTGCCAACTTTCTTTCCACTGAAGCCCAAATCCCTGGCTGCCTCTGGAGGGTGTTACTGTACAAAGCTAATGGGAGAAGGCTGGGAGATGTAATCATTACAACAAGGAGTTTCCCCAGAACAATCCCAGAGGTTAGTAAAATCACATCTGGTTTCCTGCTGTGTGCTATGAGGCTGTGCCAGAAGACAGAAGGATGTGAAGCAGAGCTGGTTTCCTGCCTCCCTCTCTGTATTTTTACATCCAGGTCTTTTCAGATCCATTCCCAGAAAAACAACTGCATGAGGAACTCTGAGCTGGTCTCTTTGAGCTGAGGATCTGTTGCTGGAGTCACAGTGCCCCTGGGAGGGGAAGGTGGGAGGATTGGTGGCTGTACCTGAGCTAGGGGAAGGCACAGTGGCAGCTGTGGAATCTCTCTCCCTGTGACCACTGCAGCTGCAAGTGACCATGAGCTTAGAGCCGAGTTACTGAATCACTTCAGCATTTCTCCTTCCAGTTCCTGCTCTGTGAGGAAGAAAGCCTGAGCAGAAAGTAAAGTGGATGAAAACTTGAAAGCAAACCCAAACAGAGGCCAGAGCCTCATCCAAGACAGCCCTCACCCAGCCCCTGCTGACCTGGAGCTCAGGGCTGCTGGGAGGCAAAAGCTGTCAGCCTTTGCCCTGCCTCTTGCAGTGCCTTCCCTGGATCCCTCCCAGAGCCACCACCACTCTTCAGCAAAAGAAAGGCAGCAGTGTGAAAGACAAGAGACTTTTTACAATGCTTTTAATGAAAAGCTTTCCATTTGCCAGGAGCTGCTGATCAAGCAGTGAATTCACAGTGTTCATAAGGCAGACATCTCCCCCTGCTACCCCTCCCACCATCCCAGGAGGCAGTTGGGCAGCTCAGGGAGTGCCTTGCTCCATGCAGGGCCTGACAACATCCAGTGTTCTGCTCCAGCACCAGCTGGCCACCTGCAGCAAGCACCAGAGCTAAGGGCAGCCCAGTGTGCTGAGAGCAGGAGCTCTCCATCAGTGCAAGGGAAACTCTCTGGGGAGAACATGCACCTCAGAAGTGCACAAAGCAAGCAAGCAAGTAAATCAGCTGCAGGTTAAACCACTGGGGCTCTACCTTTTGTCTCTCCAGTTCCCAGCTTGCCATTCTGCACCCTGCTAGAGCCATCAGAGGACTCTCCACCTAGAACACAGCAAGACCTCAGCTCCCCCTGACACTCTGCTGTCTGCTCCTGGTGGGGTAACAAGAACAGCTTGAATTTCCCCCAGCCTTGCAGCAGCTGGTGCTGGTTCAGGAACCTTCCCTGAACATCCAGCAGTGCCTCTCTGCTCCCCCAGAAATCACCTTCCAGAGCAACACCTACAGACTGAACCATCACACCTCAGCTGAGGAACTTGGAGACAACAGTCCTGAGGCAAGTTGTGCAGCAGGACTGTTCCTTCCCCTGCTGTGGGGACAGTGAGTTCAACCACTAGAACTCAATGAAAGGGTAAAAACAAAACCTTAGGCTAGTTTCTAGCAGGAGAAGAAACAGCCACAAAGCAGGCTGCAGGGGTAACATGCACTTCACAGTCCACACATGAAAGACCCTGAAGTTGTCTCTGTTCCAGTGTTAGGAGCTAGAGAGTCAGTAAAAATACTGTTTATAAACAACAAGATGGTAAAGGATCATGGGACCAGCTCCTTGTGTTTTGACCTGAGCCAGTGGAAAAGCAACCCAGACACTCACCCAGACTGCACATGGAGGTGAAGAAGAAACCAGAGATGTGTGAGTGTCCCACAAGGAGCAACCTGCCCCAGCCCCAGCCATCAGAGGGATTTCACAGCTATTTACAGAGCCACCAGGGCTTATTTCCACACCCCCCACACCCCCCAAAAAGAAGAAAACTACTTTGCTGGTTGGTAAGAGACCTCCCCACCACCTGCAGATCAAAGCTTTGCACATTCCTCACACATCAGGACATCCCAAGACAGAACTGGTTGTGCACAAAGCAAAGGCTGCAGAGCTGAAGGGACTCAGCTGCTCCCCAGCTCCTGTCCTCAAGACAAGGCAATGAAAAGAGAAGCTTCAGCCAAGTGCTTTCCCACTTTTGAACTTGGAGGAGAACAAAAAATAGCTGCCTAAAAAACTGTCACAGCTTGAGCAGTATTTTACAAAGCTAGTGGGCTGGAGCATGCTGCCCTCCCTGTCTGAACTCCACCTGAGTGTGCCTGGCATGGCACAAGGGGTTCAGAGGGCTCCCATCAGACAGCTCCCCACACAGTGGTTCTATTCCCTTGGCTTACTATAAAAACAGGGGCCAAAAATGGGGAAAAAGACCCAAAACCCCACTACAACCAGGGTTTCTGTTAGCCCAGCTCTGGAGTCAAGTAGGTGCAATGGCAATCCCCTTCCCAGCTCCCTCCTGCCATCCAAGTCCCTGCCCTCAGAGCTTGGCAGCTCCCTGCCAGAGCCCAGGCTTGGCTGAAGCAGAGGGGGCCAGGACCAGGAGGGCTTCCCAGCACAGCCTGATGGGGTAGAGCACCATGGTCCTCCAAGCATCCCTACCTCTTCTATACCCTCCTCTTGTTCCCAGAGGCAAAGGGCAGCAGGATGGGTGGCAGCTCCTGCACCCACCAACCTGACCATCACAGGTGTGGGTGTCCTCTCCTCCAGAACACCTCCAGAGCAGCAACAACCACAGCCCAGTGACCAGGGAGGCTTCCCTGCTGCCTGAGCTTGCTGGAAGCACCACACACTCCCTTCTCCACGGAGCAGGGGCTCAGCAAAGCTCCTGTGGGCCAGGGGAACCAGGCATGGTGCTGGAAAGAGCAAAGCAGAGCAGCCTCAAGACAGAAACCACATTCCAGGTGGTAAGTTGGAGCTGGATGGACACATCCTGGGAGGAAGCCCCTGCCCTGGTGGGGATGCTGCATTTTGGGAGCCACAACCACTGCTGCTGCTGCTGCTCATTTCTTCTCCAGGAAGGGACTGAAGAGCCCCCAGTCGAAGGCCAGCATGGCCTGAGGGTTGAGCTGCTCCTTTGGCTTCTTGAAGTTATCCCTCTGGGTGCGGAGGGCACCCAGCACCTCCACCGGCTCCGTCCTGCCCGTGAACTGCTGCAAGGCCTCCTCCCTGCAAGGACATCACCTCTGCTGTGACCACAGGGCACAGCATGGGGACCTGCTGCCCCACTGGGATGGACAACAGAGGGGTCGCAGCCTTGTGCTGAGGAACGTGAGGCTTGTCTGTGGATACGCATGATGAGCAGTGCGGGACCTCAGGGCTGGGGTTTCCCTCCAGCTAGTGACCCCATGGGAGAAGGGGGGACACTGTATGGGAAAGGGAAGCAGAGTTTGACCCAGAGCAGGGTTTGACCCAGAGGCTGAGCCGTGGCAGGGCCCTTCCCACCCCCCAGGCACTGGCAGTGCTTACGTGACCCGCAGGAAGGGGTTGTAGAGGAACTCCTCCTGCAGCGTGGAGGGCACCGTGGGCAAGTCCTCGTCATCACGCTGCTGCAAGCAACCAGAGACATCCAAAACCCTGCTGGCATCCAACACCACCACTCCTGCCCCCAACCCAGCAGGGCCACAGCCACTCACTTTGGCCCATGAGAGTTTCTTCTTCACGATCTCATTCTCTGGTTCCACTTTCAAGGCAAACTTGAGGTTTCGGACGGTGCATTCGTGGCCACAAAACACCTTCTGCAGTGCCAGAGGGAAGCCCTTGGCATCAGATCTGCACCCAGTGCTGGCTCCAACCTGTCCCAGCCCTGCTGCAGCCCCTGCCCCAGCAATGAGAGCCCCCTTCCTCCCAGCTTTGAGGTCCCTCCCCAGGCTAGAGCTGGGAGGTGGAGCACTCACAGTCTCCTTCGGCAAAGACCCCAGGATTTGGGTGAGGTTGGTGTACATCTGCTCTGCTGTGCCCTCGAAGAACTTCCCACAGCCTCCCACGAAGAGGGTGTCACCTGCAGGGAAAGGGGGCTGGGCATGGAGGGGACCCCAGCTCTGCTCCCAGGGGATGGGGTGCTGGAAGGGAGATCCCAGGTGCTGGTTCACCCCCTGAGTGCTGGGGTGACCCGTGGGGTGCAGAGGGCAGGCAGCACTCCTCATGTCCCTGGTACCCACGGGGTGCAGGGTACAGGTGGCACCCTCGTGTCCCTGGTACCCATGGGGTGCAGGGTACAGGTGGCACTCCCCATGTCCCTGGTACCCACGGGGTGCAGGGTACAGGTGGCACCCTCGTGTCCCTGGTACCCACGGGGTGCAGAGGGCAGGCAGCACTCCCCATGCCCCTGGTACCCATGGGGTGCAGAGCACTCCCCATGTCCCTGGTACCCACGGGGTGCAGAGGGCAGGCAGCACTCCCCATGCCCCTGGTACCCATGGGATCCATGGGTGGATTCCTGAGGGTGGGATACCTGAGAAGAGAGCTGGAGCATCCGGGGAACCATCCTCCCACATGAAGTAGCACATGTGGCCCGAGGTGTGGCAGGGGGTGAAGAGACATCTTACCCTGATGGCCCCAAACTGTGGGGAGAGAGGGTTAGGACCCCACTGGGGTTGCTCAAGCCCTGATGGACAGCCAGACACCTCCCCCCCAAAACCCACAGCATTGGCTGCTAAGGGCTCAGTTGGTCACAAATAGGCTGAGGGATGGTGGTTTGGGAGAATTCAGGGTTGCATGTGTCTGCTCTGACAGCATGCAGCAGTGGGGTCCCAGGAGAGGGCTGGATCCCAAAGTGCAATCCCAAATGGGCTGGGAATGGGACAAGCTTTCTCCTTCAGTCCAGTGCTCCAACCCAGCCCCAAAACCACAGTGACACATCCAAAACCACCCCACGGCACAGCCCCAGCCAGGCACCAACCCTGTTAGCTCACCACTGGGGACTGCACCCTCACCCAGCTCTACTCCCCACTAGCCCAGCACCCATGTGCTGGGGGCTGAGCCCTAGGGTGCTCCCCTGAGCCTACAGTCACGCACCGTCAGCTCCTGGTTGTGGGTCACCTTGTGCGTCAGGGCCCCGATCCGCTCATCAGCACCATACACCTGCAGCCCGGGGCAGAGCCTTGCCAGCTCCTCATTGCCCCTTGCATGGTCCCTGCATGGGAGAGGAGGGAACTGGCACCTGCTCCCATACTGGGAATCGCTGCCCCTGGTCCCCTGCCCGTGCTGGTGACTCTTACCAGTGGTGGTGGGTGGTGAGGATTGCTCTGAGCACCACATCCTCCTTCCTGACGATTTCCAGCAACTGAAAGAGACCCAGAGCAGAAGGAAGTGAGCACAGAGGAGGTGACTGACACACACCCACACACCACCCCACACACACAGCCCCACAGTGGCTGCTAGAGCCACCAACAGCCAGCACGCACCATGCCCACCCCAGCACAGGATCTGGCCTGCACAGCACCAAGCTGCAGGAGAAAGGCCTCAGTGGACCAAAACCCACTCTCTGAGGAATGAGAGGATGAGGGTGGGATGAAGGCTCAGCTCCCCCTGCACACAGTGGAGCAGGTGGATAGGAACAGGCTGTGCCATAGGGACGGGAGCGTTTTCTGGCTGGAGCTTTGGCAGTGGAAGCAGGGAGCTGCAGCACCGGGTGCCTGGGGTCACCGCTGCAGTGGGGACCGGGTGCCACCCGTGCTGGCTATGGGGAGGGGCTGCCAACCCTCCAGCTCCGCTGCCAGGAGCCTTTAAATACCAACCTCAAGCTGATAGCTACCAACAAACCCTCTGGCTGTTCCTGATTACGTTCCTCAGAGAGGAAGGAAACATCTGAGTCAGCAACAAACGCTTAAAAGCCGCGACAACCTTCGCAGCAGCTGAGGGTGGCACAAAGGTGTCTCCAGGCAGGGGGACCACAGGGGTCGCAGTGGCGAGGGGGGACCCCAGCTGCTGCCTTCACTGGTATGGCCGTGGGCTGGCTCCTCAAAATGGGGCTTCAGGTAGGAGACGTGCTCCAAAGCCCTGTTTTGGGTGATTCTCACTTGTTTTGGGCTCTGCACAGCTTCTGGGGTGCAGAGAGGGCTGGGAGGTGACAAATAAGGTGACATGGAAATCCCCCCGCAGCCCAGGGGCAGATGGGAACAGGGGCTCAACAGGAGTCACCTCGCTGGTGGGATGCTCTGGGTGCACATGGATGCACCTGCTACGTGCCAAGACCCTGCACACCAGCCCTGCGTGGGGCCACCATGGGCACGTCCCCGAGTCGGACCCCACAGCCCACCCGAGTGGGACCACCACCACCAGGGCATGTCCCCGAGTGGGACCCCACAACCCGCCCGAGTGGGGCCACCACCACCACCATAGGCGGGTCCCAGAGTGGACCACACAGCCCACCCGAGTGGGGCCACCACCACCACCCCAGGCGTGTCCCCGAGTGGGACGCCACAGCCCACCCGAGCTGCAGCCTCTCGTGGTGAGGGGACACAAAGGAGCTCTCACCCTTTTGGGGACAGCAGCATCCACGGCGATGGCATCCCGGGTGCTCTCCTCGATCACCAGGTACATGTAGTTGTCCTCCAGGACAGAAATCACCTTCACCTTCATGGTCGCTCACCAGCGCAGGACACGGAGCCGGGCACGGTGGGGTCTGGCCCCACACAGCAAAGCGGCTGGGACACGCAGGACACGGGGACGCTCAGGTCCCCCTTGTCCTGTCCCCCCTGCCCCCGCAGCAGGACCCTCGGCAGAGCCCACGGGTGTCCCGGGGCCGGGCCCTGAGGCGGTCCCGGCGTGGCCCCTCCCCGAGTGGGAGGTAGTGTCCTGGCCCCGGGGCGGTGCGGAGCGGTTCAGGCTGCGTGGGGTGAGCTGGCATCCCGCACAGAGCCGCTGCGGGCCGGGGGCTCCCCTGCTCCCTTCCTCTCTCCCTGCTTCCTTCCGGGGCCGCCTTGCTTCCTTCCTGCCTGCCTTCCTCGCTTCCTCCTCTGCTCCCATCCTTCCTTCTTTTCTCCCTTCCCTGCAGTCAGCAGGGACATCTGCAGCCAGAGCAGGTTGGTTCCAGGGATGGGACGTCTCCCACCTCTCTGGGCAACCTGGGACAGGCTCTCACCACCCTCACAGTGAAGAACTTCCTTCTCTCTAGTCTAAATCTCCTCTTTTAGTTTAAAACCCTCAGCCCTTGTCCTGTCCCAACAGGCCCTGCAAAAGATGCCTGTCCCCATCCTTCTTACAGATCTCCTTTAGGTACCACATGGCTGCAGTGAGGGCTCCCTGGAGCCTTCTCCTCTCCAGGCAGAACAACCCCAACTCTCTCAGCCTGTCCTCACAGCAGAGAGGTTTCAGCTGAAATGATTTTTGTGGCCTCCTCTGGACCTGCTCCAACAGATCCATGTCTCTCGTGTGCTGAGGGCTCCAGAACTGGCCCCAGCACTGCAGGTGAGGTCTCCCCAGAGATACTTTGATGATAGAAGATGGTATGGATAAATCCTGGACACAGGAGGGAGGTCCTGGGAGGGCCAGAGCTTCAGGGACAGACCTCAACCCACACAAACCTCAATCCAAAAAGCACCAAAGGCAGGAGCAGAGCCATGCCCTGAGGCTTGCTTCCCAGCTCCAGGAGGGGGTTGAGCATGGTCCCCCACAAGTCACATGTGAAGGAGGGCATGATGCTTGCAAGGACATAAGCACTGAACACGCCTTGCTCTTCCAGAAAGAAAGCACAGCTTGAATGAATCCCCAGAGGATCCCAAAATGCCACCCACTGCCCCCCAGCAGTAGGCAGAAATACACTTCCAGTTGGTTGACTTCAACCACTGGTACCAAATAAAGAAATAGACTTAGGAGATAAAGAAATCTTTGAGGAGATAAAGACTCTGGTGAGATCAGAGCTCCCTTCCCTCCCAAAGCCTCCAGCAATGCTAGCTTGCAGCTGGGATGTATTTGCTGCTGTCAGCAGCCACCAGCAGCCATGCCCCACTGCAGCAGCCCAGCACCTGAGGGAAGGAGGCAGTACAGCTTCAGGTACTGGTTGGTTTTTGGGGTTTTTTTTCCCCTCAACTATGGAAAATTCACCTTTTTTAAGCAAATAAAGCAGGTGTGCTAGCCCAGCTCCTGCTCACACACTGCCCCTCAGCAGGTTGGTTGAACAGCAGATTGAAGTCCCACCCAGGTGGGTGCAGGCCCCATGGCAGTGTTACCAACACACACTAGGAAGAGAATGGACCTCAGAAACCACTTCTGCTGCAAAGCATCTGTTTGAAGATCTCCTGTACTCGAGCAGATCTGCAGTGTGCAGTTGAGACCAAGAAACAAGGAAGAAAACGGATCAAAGCTGCACATGCCAAGCCCACAAGGCTGGCTCCTCCCACCCTGCTCTCCAGACACCGAGCTGGGGGAGGGAAGAGCAGGAGGAGGGTGACCCAGGCAGTGAAATGCTGCATTTCTTTCCTCCAACAGTTTATCCCATTCCTCCACTCCAACATCCTCCTCCTTCAGCAGCAGAACAGCCCCAGGGGACATTCCCTGCCTGCAGTTTCCCAGCTGGCTGCAGAGCAGGGTGACACAGCCCTGCTGCAGGAACAGAGACAGCTTTGAAGCCCCTCGGACCTTAAAGAAAGAAACATGCCAGGCTGAAGTGGTTTTCTCAGGGGGCCTGAGATCTGAGACCTGTTTAATCTGGCAATCACAACAGACCCATCTGGGTTGGAAGAGACCTTGATGGTCTTAAAGTCCAACCATTATATACACCATACCATATCATCCATAACATCAGCTCTCTGGCAGAGAGGCTGGACCAGGCTGCAGCAGGTGAGCAGCCCCAGCAGCACCCACACAGCATCTGCTGTAAGCCAAGTCCATCAGCTGGAGGTTGCCAGGCCCAGCACAGCTCCTTGTCAGTGCTCCCCAGGACAACTGCTCCCTCACAGAGGAACAGCACCCAGCTGACAAACACTCCTTGGCCACCTTACTCCCAGCAAGGTACAAAGCAGCTGCTGTGGTTATGGGCATCTGTTGGGGGACCACCTCCTCACCATCAGCCATGCAGTGGGTCACTAGGTGAGTTCTTCTGGGGGTTTGGAACCAGCAGACAAATCCCTTCTTCATCTGTGTGCTACTAACACAGGTAAGATCCAGATCCCACCGAGGAGCAGGGACACACAAACAGCTGGAGGAGCAGAAGGGCATAAGCAAAGAGCAGAGTCCCCAAGCTAGCATGCTGCCAGGAGAAGTTACTGCAGTCCACCACAGGGAATGCTGGAGAGAGGAGAAAAGCTGGGCAGCTGTTCCCAGAGGCAGAGCACCCAGCCTATTGCACAAACCAAGCCTTGAGCTCTACCACCAACAACTGGGTTTGGTGGAGCCAGAGGTGACAGACACAGGTAGCAGCATGGGGAAGTTCAACTCTTCAGCTGGTGATGCAGTCACTGCATTTTGTCTGAAGGCATCTCAGCCCCAGTCCCACTGTCTGCAATCCACATCAGGCTCCTACAAACACGACAGGAACTTTGTCCTAGACCTCAAGGCTTGACCCTTCCCCAGCTCAGGCTCTGAGACATCTACCAACACCTGTAAAAGGATCTGCATGGGACACAGTTGGGAGAGCCAGCAACAGAAGGATAAATATTCTTTGTCATCATATAAATATGCTGGAGGACATCTCAACAAGGGCAAAGAAAGTGCTTATTCTCTTTTTCTTCTCAAACCAAAATAAAACAAAATAAAAACCCCAAGCAGGACTCAAAGCACAAGAGAAGGTGCAACTCCTAAGCATCTGAAGAGTCTGAGTGAGATGAAAGTGCCCGAGGCAGAGCTCAGTCCCTGGGGACTCGGAAGTTATCCTTCTCTCTCCGGATAGCTCCCATCGTTCTGATGGGGTCAGACTCCCCAGCATGCTGCTGAACTGTCTTCTCCCTGCCAGGAGGGAACAGCAGGGACAGCAAATGTGAAAGCTGCAAGATCAAATCTCATACAGGATGGCACTGCAGTCATGGTTTGCACTTAAAGACTCAATGCCTTGGCACAGGCTTATCAGCTGCCTTGGTTGAAACGCTCATTGCTCAATGCTCTTGTGGCTCTTGCACAGCTCCTTCTGCTGCTGCAACCACTTAAGCCTGGGAAAGAGGAGGCTCAGGGGAGACCTTCTCAGTCTCTCCAAGGAGGCTGGAGAGAGGTGGAGGTTTGTCTCTTCTCCCAGGTAACAAGTGATAAGAGGAAACAGCCTCAAGTTGCACCAGGAGAGGTTTAGGTTGGCTACCAGGAAAAGTTTCTTCCCTGAAAGAGTTGTTAGGCATTGGCCCAGGCTGCCCAGGGCACTGGTGGAGTCACCATCCCTGGAAGGGTTCAAAAAACAGGGGAGATGTGGTGCCTGGGGCCATGGTTTGGTGTGAGCATGGCAGTGTTGGGTGGATGGCTGGACTGGGTGATCTCAGATGGCTTTTCCAACCATAACAACTCTATGACCTGCCAAACTCTGCCTGATGAAGGAAGATGAATTACACAGAAGCTTTGATCTGTCTCCTGACTCAGGGACTTAGCACTGGCAGAGGTGCTCACCACAACCCTTCCCATTTGCCTGCAGCAAGCTTCTGCCAGGACAGGGAGGGTATTTTAAGGAGGGTTTGAGGGCATCTGAACAAGACTATGCAAGGCAGGAGAGCAATTCCCACTTAGGGCTCTGTCTTTGGAGACCTCCTCCTCCCCATGCCCCCTCTCCAAACACAAGGACCATGCCCACCCCCACACCTCCCCCATACCTGACTCTCATGAAGGGGTTGTAGGTAAACTCCTCTGCAATGGTGGAGGGGATGGTTGGCTCCCCACTGTCATACTTTGCCTGCAAGAAGGGAGAGATCTCTGCTTAACAAGGAATGTTCTGCTGAACAGCAAGTGTCCTGGATATGAACCATGCAGGGTTAGTGCTGCACCTAACTGCCCAAGCTGCTCCTCAGCACCCAGCTGGACAGACAAGCTCTGAGGTGCATGCAGAGAGATCTGGCACAGAGCTGACTCTCCCAGACAGAGGCAGACAACCACCTCTAATTATACCCAGAAGTTTCCAGGCTCACATCTCCACCAGACAGCAAAACCATCTTCTCTGGGTCACACGCACACAGACCCTGTCCCACCACACATCACTCCCCTGGGCACACAACATACTGCAGCTCTTGGCTCTCCATTCTCTCTCCTCAACCTCTCTTTCTCCCCAGCAATGCCTTCCCTCCTCAGAGAGGCTCTGCCCTCATGAAAGCATCAAGCCTAGGGGAAGGATGAACCCTCTCACCTTGGCCCATGCCAGCTTTTCCTGGACAGCAGCATTATCAGGTTCCACGTGCCGAGCAAACTTGAGGTTGTTGATGGTGTATTCATGACCACAGTAAACTCTCTGGCAGAGAAAGGAGAGACCTTGGGTAACTGACAGCACAAAGGTGGAGTGTCAGGTACCATCAGCAGGGGTATGGTACAGCAGGAACAAGAGTCATCCTCTAGGACACACACACTCTCCACTGGAGACAGGCACAGGAGAAGTGCCAGGAGCAATCAGCCAGTACAGTCTGCCATTTTAATGGGGAGCCTGATGAAAAGCCCCAGGCACTCCAACTCCACAGCCTTTGCTTTAGGAAGCAGCTCCTACTCCCTCCCACAAAGCAGGAACACATTTGGGGTAGATATTTCCCTCCCAGAGGGCCCCAGCTCTTCAGCATCAAAGACAACTCCTGGTGCCCACATTCTTTCCTTCGACACAAGGAATTCTCTCTTTGAGCAGCCCCATTATTAGGAAGAGAGTTGCTCTGCTGTCTGTAGAAGCTTCTAGGTGGTTCATTTCCTAGCACAGAGGGAGGTTCCTACCGTCTGGGGGTCCAGGCTGCCCAGAATCTCAATCAGAGCTCTGTACATCTCCTCTGGGGTTCCCTCGAAGAACTTCCCACAGCCAGCCACAAAGAGCGTGTCGCCTGCAAGGGAGGAGTGACAAGGCCTCAGGAGCAGGCAAGTATCCTCACACCAAAGCTTGAGGAGCTCCTCACACCAAAGCTCAGCCTTGCCATCACTGTCCTGGCTGCTGCTCAGCAGAAGGCACCAGGAAAGCCAGGCTCTGCTGCTGCTGCCCCACCTGGGCTCAGCACTACCTAAAGCCACGCAGCAAACCCCACAGGCTGCTCAGGAAAGCCCTGCCAGCACTGCCCTACCTGTAGCAAGTCTGCTGTCCCCTCTGCTCCTTCCTAGGGTGGACAAGGAACACTTGTTCTCTTGGCTATGAAGCTGAACAAAGATGAGTTCTGAGTTTTCAAAGCCTCTTGGTGTTTCTCCCCAGTGCTCCCCAACATCTCACTTAAGCTGTTGCTTCTTCCATGCAGCAGTGGGAGCAAGCTCTGGAGAACACCCATCAGGAGAAGGGAGACCTGCAGCAGTCCTAGGGAAAGGGAAACCCTGCTCTCCAAAGCAGGATCCAGAACCTGGCTAGCAGAGAAGGAGCAGCAGCTTCCTCTCACTCCCCTCCTTTCTCTTCTCTCAGTTCTCTTACAGACACGACTACAGACACATGGCAAAGTGATAGGTTTGGGAATCATCCACAGTTAGGCCTGAGACAGTAAACCAACAGCTCTTGTTTCAAAGAAGAAAATGCTAGATGCTGGACTGATCCAGGGCTCACTCTTGATGTTGCCTGCAGGGTGTCCAGCAACAGGCTGCCAACCCAGAGGGGTTTCACCTGCACCGAACTCCTCGGGAGCACTCGCTCAGGGGGAAGAGGTGGATGCTAACCTGCTGCTCTGCACATCCAGAGTCAGGAGCACCCAGGGAGAAGGGGGAGCTCAGTTCTTGGCAAGACAGACTGCTGGCAATGCAACCTCCCAACTCCTCACCTGTAAAAACTGCAGGTGGCTCGGAGCTATTTGGCTTAGTCACATAATAACAGATGTGTCCCGAGGTGTGACAGGGCGTACAGAGGCATTTCACATTAAGAGATCCCACCTGAGAAGAAGGCAGAAGACTAGAGCTAAGGCACTGTTTGCTTGCAGTTTGGTATGCTTAGAAAAGAATTGCAACTATTACAACAGCCTAGTTAAGTCCTAACAGGCAAATTCTCACATAGCTGCCCAGTAAACATCAGCTCTGCTCCTGGGAAAGTCCAGCAAAGAGAGTTTTATGGCAGGGACTTGGAAGGGAGCTGCTTCCTCCTAGCAGGTGTCCTGACAAAAGAGAACTGCCAGATCCTTTCATGTGTATGCAGAGTGACTCAGTGCCTGGCAGGCAGCAAGAGCCAAGGGATCCAGAGAGACACAAAATCCTCAGCACACTTCCTCACGCCTGAAAAGCTCCAAAGAAACCTGAGGCTGCAGGGAAGAGGTGGATGACACTCACTAGAAGGGAAGGATCAAAGGCATGCATGAGGCCAAGGAGATGTTTCCCCCACAGCCCTAACCTGCACACCTTCCCCTGGATTCCTCTGCTCCCTTCTTTGCTGCTGCCTCCTCCAAAGCTGCCCTGCAAGACCAGCAGTGACATCCATGCCAGCCTGCACGTTTCACAGCACTTTGTCCTCTGCCAGCTCATGTCTACCCAAACAGCTAAGTTCCAACAAGGTCTGCTGCTCTAGCTCTGGAAAAGCACTGGAGGCAGCTAGCACTGCTCACCTGCCTCCTCTTCACCTTCTACTCCAGCCTTCACTCAGGGAGGACCACTCAGGAGTGGTTTGGTGCTAAGGATGCTCTAAGCAGAGCACAAGCCCTGTCCTTTCACACATCAGTTCTGGCCACCCCAGTTCAGGTAGCTGTCCAAGAGCACATGGACACCCAGCATGACCCCCCAACTGAGCCATGCCAATGTTCTCACCAAGAAACAACCAGTGGCCAAAACAAGACACAGAGGGGGCCCAGTAGGCAGGGCTGGAAAAGGCTGAAAGCTGCACTTCTATCGACTCCACCCAAGAGATGTTCAAAGGTCAAAGAGCTGTGACCTCTCAACTCAAGCTGGACCACAGCAGTCCAGCTCCAAAGCTGTGACCCAAACAGGAGATGTCCCCAGGCAAGTCCTGCAGCTGACTGCCCTTACCTTGAGAGATGTGAGGTGAGAAACCTTCTGTGTGAGGGCCCCGACCCTGCTGTCTCCCCCGTACACACGCAGCCCTGTCTCCATCTTCACAAGCTTCTCATTTCCCCCAGCATGGTCCCTGGAAGGGCAGAAAACATGGCTTTGGGCAGAGATGAAGACAAATTTGTTGTAACTCATACTGCAATGGTAACCTCCAGGTGATTTTACTTCTGGGCAACTGTTCCCCCCCCCCCACTGACACTGTCCTCAGACCAAAGGCTGTGCCACATCGATGTGAGTGGAGGGAATGTCTCCAGGAACCAGGGCAATGAGAGGAGGGAACAACCCCCAACAAGTTCCTACCTAGCTGGGGAACACCAGCCTTAGGGGCTCCTCATCAGCTCTCCAGTAACTAGGGCAGGAAGAGGTTGGGGTAACTGGGGTATGTGTAATTCAGTGTCCTACAAGGCACCGTGGAGCAGGCACGCACATGTCCAAACAGCTCAGCATTTGCTCATGGTGCCTATCCTGCCAGATGAGGAGTGGCTCTGCAGCCCCAGAGGTGGCTCCACTATGACCCATGGGAGAGGTTACTCAGGGTCAACACTGCAGAACTTTCATCATTACACTCCTGGCAGAGTTAATCTGTAACGCAGGTAATCCTCCAAGGAGCACTGACTGGGAGTAACACAGCTCACAGGCATGTCCTACAACAACTCAGGGAGACTGTGCTCCCTCCAACACCCCACAGCCACCTCCACACACATTTCTGTCACTGGCCACCTGGAAGGAGTCAGCATTTTAAAGGTTAAAGGTGCTGGCACACAGAGCTTGCAGTCTAGGCAAGGCACCTGGTCACAGCAAGCCCAAAGGCTTTCTTGATCAGAGCTTCCTCAGCTCAGATCCTTCTCCTCACACTGAAGCTCCTGCTTAGAGAAGGCCAACATGATGCAGAAGTCAACACTGGTTGGCTGCTTCTGTTTGTGCAGAGAGACCCCACTCCAGCAGACAGTTACCAATGATGGTGTGTGGTCAGGACAGTGGTCAGCTTCACACCGTGCTTTTTGACTGCATCCAAAACCTGCAGGCAGAGGGCACAGCAAGAGCATTACAACTCACACCAAATGACTTCAGAGCACATCCAGTGCCTGGTGCAACCTAGACACAACTGCTCCAGGGTTTGAAAGAGCCACGCCAGCAACTCTGCAGGGAGCTGAGTCCTCTCTGAGTCGCAGAGTGACAGATCAGGGGGCGAGGTCTCTGTGGCCATCACTAAGACCTCATCCCACTTCCTCCTTTCTGCACTACATCAGACTAAAAGCAAAACCCCAAATCAGGTCAATAACCCTTGAAGTCAGGGAGTCAGCAGGCTGCCTGTGAAGCCATGTTATGGCCAGTATGTCTTGACTTGCCCCATGCCTGAGGCAGCAGCTGACTAAGTCTCCCGTGGATGTGGCAGGACCTCCCAGAGCTGAGCACCCTGCTCCCAAGCTACTACCAGACAGCATTACCTTCTGGGGCTGCACAGGATCAACTATGGCAGCCTCCTTTGTCTCCTCATCAATGAGGAGGTACATGTAGTTGTCTGTGAGGGCTGGGAGTAATTCCACCTTCATGTTGCCTTGTGTGATGGTTGTCGACCTCCTCTGCTCGTGCTCCGTGTGCAGGAAGGCAGCTCGGAGCTGGGCAGGACCTGGGGAGCCCAAAATAGGTTAGTGCAAGAAGGGGAACAAGTGGGACAGAGCACAGGAGGAACCCCAGCCCATGAGCCCTAGAGAAAGAAGGGTATGGAGAGCCCAAAGTGTGTCCTCAGGTGAAGAGGAGAGAGGCCACCATGGGACAAAGCCTTAATGCCTGCCTGGGTCACCGTGGGGGAAAAGCTCTCTCCAGCTGCACCTGAGAGGGCTGAGGCACTGCTCACAGAGGTGTGCTCATGCAAGGAAAGGGCTGCACCTCAACTGGAGAGAAGGTTTCAAAGGGCAGGAAAACAGGAGAGGGAACAGCTGGACAAAGGTCAGCCTGGGACAGTGACTTTGCCAAAAAACAAAGCACCAAGAGCCAGGATATAGTCAAAAGACAAAAGAGGAGAAATACAGACACCTGCTACAGAAACAGCTGCTTTGTCACTTGGGGAATCACAGAATCATACAATCAGTTAGGTTCAAAAAGACCTCTGAGACCATCAAGTACAACAGTTGACCCAACACCCCCATGCCACTAAACCATGGCCCTCACTCAGCACCACATCTCCAGGGCTTTGAAACCCCTCCAAGGATGGTGACTCCATCACTGCCCACCTGGGCCAATGCTTAACCACTCTTTCAGGGAAGAAATTGTTCCTAATACTCAGCCTAAACCTGCCCTGGCACAGCTTGATCTCATCCTCTCTCATCTTCTCACTTGTTCCTTGGGAGAAGAGACCAACCCCCACCTGGCTCCAACCTCCTTTCAGGGAGCTGCAGGGAGTGAGAAGGTCTCCCCTGAGCCTCCTCTTCCCCAGTTCCCTCAGCTGCTCCTCACAACACTTGTGCTCCAGACCCTTCACCAGCTTTGCTGCTCTTCTTTTCCACCTTTGGAAGTCATGTCCTGCAGAGCACACAGAGAAGACAGAGTCTGTGTGCAGGGCTCAGGTCCCTGCCCAGCCACAGACCAGGCATACAGGGCAGGCAGGTTTCTTGCTCACAAGCTACCTTGATGCAACAGCAATGCTTCCCTGTTTGCTTTTGGTTAAATGCTTACTCAGATCCAAGAAGTAAAGCTAATTCCAGATGCAAATAACCTGAGCTCCACTGTTCAACTCACAGTTGCTTCTTAAAGAAACAGCCAAGCCCTAAGAGGCTCAGCCTCAGCAAAAAAAAAAAGGAAGAGAAACAGAGGACAAGGTCTCTTGGTAGGGAACCTGCAGCTCAGGGATGGGTCCATACACCTACAGGGAAAGTCTTTGCAAGTCAGAAATCAGTTGGCTTAACCCCAGGGCCCTGGCACCCCACTGAAGGTGGCTGCCTTGGTCTGAGCTGTGCTGGCTCAAACACTGTTCCACTCTGCACCACTAACTCTCCCCAAGGCTCCCAAAGCTGGGTGCTCAGACAACTCCACCAGTGCCAAAGGGAGGGGTCACCATGCTCCTAATCAACCTGCCCCACTCTCCCAAAACACTCACCCACCCCTGATAAGAGCCAGCTGTGGAGAGCAGAGGCCCCAAAGCCCAGATCCCAGTTCTGACTGGGGTGTGGAGCTGCTCCAAACCCAGCCCCAGGGCCCCTCTGGTACAACCCCAAAGCTTCTTCCCCTCCTACCATCACCATCTCACTTGTTTATGAGGGAAGAGGGGTCAGGAAGAGAAGAGGCTGTGAAATTAAACTCTGTACTGCAAGGAAAAGCCCAAGGCAGGAGAGGGTAGCATGCACTGGGTATCTGCTGGTGAAGGAGAGCATTCATACCTGCTGAGTGCTCCTCTGGAGCAGAAGAGGCCTTTCCAAAAAGGACAAAACAACAAAACAATTCCCCTTACTACTCCTTCAGAGGGAAACAAAACTCAACAGCTCTTCAACTGCTGCCTAAGAAGCAGCACTTCTGGATGCTCTCAGTCCTAAGAGCTATATATACTTTATATGTGTGTTTGCCTACTGGACACACACTGGAAAGAACAAATCAAACCCCAAACCAAACACAAGTCAAAGGAATTCTCCACATCCTTAAAATGTTTCTTCTTTCCTCTGAACCATTTCTAACCATGGCCACACTTCCAACTTTCATTTGCAGTTCTTGCAAAACAAACAAGCTCCAGCACATGTAAGGAAATGTTCTCTAAAATAGAACTTAAAGGAATGAGAAAACATCCAGGAGGTATGAAACTCATCCCCAAATCCCATCTCTCCAGCTGCCCTCTTGGTGAGCAGAGCAGAGCTGGCTGCTTTTAGGAGAAGGATGTTGTCAGAACCCTGTCTGCCCCAGGAAGCTCCTCAGGAGACATGGAACCCCTGCCCTGGGCCAGCACTGACACAGAGCCTTTCAGAATGGCTTAGCCCATACAGGTCTGCTCCAGAATCAATGCCCAATGACTTCACTTCCACCCAGTGTCCCTCCTGAAGGACAGGGGGCTGAGGAGAGCAGAGCACCAGCAGCCTGAGTCACACACTTGGGCTTTTTGGGAGCTTGGGTCACCAGGAGGAATGGGTTTGCAGGTGGGAAGTGTTAATGTCACCCCAGTAAGATGTCCATGCTGCAGAGTGCAGGCAAGCCCACAGCAGCAGTCACAGAGTAGGTCCCCTCAGGAAAAGTAAACAGATGCTTCAGGCATTTTCTCCACAGCTTTCTGCTTGGCTCTTTTTATTACATAAAAGAGTGGAAAATTCCTAGCCCAAACGTGGCTGTCACTCCAAACCTGCTGCACACACACAGCCCCAGACACACAGCCCTGCACTGCCTTCCTAAGAAGAAACACATGCCAACGTTTTTTTTTGCACACCCAGTGAGTCTGTGGCTCCTGACGATCCCAAGTGAGCTAGTCCTCAAACCAGGGCAACTCCCAGCCCCACATCACTTGCCAGCCTGGCACACACTCCTGGCAGCGTGACCAGGGCATGCAGCAACCACCCTGCAAACTGGGAGGCTCAGGAGCTGCTGGTTCCTCAGCCTGACATGTTCCCCAAGATAGCATCAGGGCTTCTAGGTCTAGCAGTTCTAGGTCTAACTCAAATTGATTCTGATTCCTTAATGTCTTAAAAGCAGGGTGATGCAAAAGGCCTCTGGCAAGGCTTCCCAGAGATGTTGGGATGCTAAAGCCCAAGCTTTAGTTCAAGGAGATGCTTTCAGACTTTAGACCCTGAATTTAAATGCAGAACTTAGATAGGTTTGGTTGGGTTTTGTTTCCATTGCCAATACAGCCTCTGTCATCCATCAAGTCTGGTTTAAAAGCCAGCTGTATCCTCCAAGCCCTCCTCCCAGAGCAATAACCAGAGCCTTGGCAGCCAAAAAACCCTGCAGGAACCTCCCAGCTGGGTTATCGCTGTGAAAAATCTCCAGAAGAGAGACAGAAACAGGCTCTAGCTGAGCAGATACTGACCTACTTGGGGCTGTGACTCAGCTAAAAAACCTGGGCACACCCCACAGCTGGGAATCGAGGAGAGAAAAAAACATCACCAGACATCCAAGCTGCCAGCCCCAGGGCAGCGTCCTCAGCCACCTAGCTCCCTGTGGAGCCTGGCTGTGCAGGGTTGAAGCGCAGCAGTCCCGGTGCCTGGTCCCTGCTCCAAGGGGGGGGCAGCAGTCCCGGTGCCCGGTCCCTGCTCCAAGGAGGGCACTGCACAACCAGTGCCCGTTCCCAGCTGCACGGGGGCCACCCCAGGCCCGGTGCCCGGTCCCTGCTCTAAGAGGGTCACAGCACAGCCGGTGCCCGGTCCCTGCTCCAAGGGGAGCACAGCACAGCCGGTGCCCGTTCCCAGCTGCAGGAAGAACATCAGAGGCCCGGTCCCTGCTCCCAGGGGAACACCACTAGTCTCCTCCGCCCCGGTGCTGCCTGCCGAGACGTCACAGCCCCCCTCCAAGCCCCGCTGCAAGGGGACATCCTCCCGTGCGCCGCGGGCCCTACCGGGACACATCGCCGAAGCCTCCCGCCCCACGTACCGGCTCGGAGCAAGGCCCCAGCTCCCAGCGCCGCCAAGGCGGTACCGAGGCCCCGCCAGCCCCCGCCAAGCATGGATGGTGTAACGTGCCCCGCCCGGTGCCCAGGCCCGGCCCCGTTACCTTTGCTCCCTGCCCCGGGGAGGAGGAAGAGAAGGAGGGGGGGGCAGCGGCCCGGCCCCGGCCTGGACCCGGCCCCAGCGTGCGGCGGGGGCGGTGCTGCTTTCTCCCGGCCCCTTCCTTCGCTTCTTGCTGCTTCTGCCGGCCAGGGCAATTTACTAACCGGGTTAAGGAGGCGGAGGGCAGGAAGGAGAGCGGAGCCGAGCCGAGCCGAGGAGAAGAGAAGGAGGAGGCGGCGGCAGAACGGCTCCAGGCCTGGCAAGGAGAGCCCAAGGGCGACCGCGGTTCTTCACCCCCCGGGGAAGGAGAGCAGCTGAGGGGCCATGGCCTGCTCCAAACCGCTGTCCCGCTTCTGGGAATGGGGCAAGAACATTATCTGCGTGGGCCGCAACTATGCTGAGCACGCCAAGGAGATGGGCAGCGCCCTGCCCCAGGAGCCACTCTTCTTCCTCAAGCCTTCCTCGGCCTACGTGCGGGAAGGGTCACCCATTCTCCGGCCCTACTATAGCTCCAACCTGCACCATGAAGTGGAGCTGGGGGTGGTGATCGGGAAGAGAGCCCAGGCGGTGTCCCAGGAGGCTGCCATGGAGCACGTAGCAGGTTATGCTCTCTGCTTGGACATGACAGCCAGGGACACCCAGGAGGAGTGTAAAAAGAAAGGTCTGCCCTGGACCTTGGCCAAAGGCTTCAGTTCGTCTTGTCCAGTCAGCGACTTCGTGCCCAAGGAGAAGATCCCTGACCCTCACAAGCTGAAGATCTGGCTCAAGGTGAACGGCAAGCTGAGGCAGGAGGGAGAGACCTCCTCCATGATCTTCTCCATCCCTTATCTGATCAGCTACATCAGCAAAATAATCATCCTAGAAGAAGGGGACTTGATCCTGACGGGGTCTCCCAAAGGAGTTGGGTCTGTGGAGGCCAATGATGAGATAGAGGCTGGGATCAGCGACGTCCTCTCCATGCGGTTTAAGGTGGCACAGCAAAGACGTGGATCCTAACCAGGACCCTGTCTGCCTGGGAAGAGGCACTGCTGGGAACATGTGGTGAACAAAGAGACAAGCAGGGTGTCCTGTAGGTTGAACAGTGCCGTGGCCTGAGTGCTGCCAGGCACCAAAGACATGTAGCCCGTGATCTTAATGAACTGGCCGTTTCCAAGGGCGAACCCGGAGTCCAACCCAGCATGGGGCAGATGGTTAATACCCAATACAATGGGACTGTCAATGGGACAACCAGGGAGGGGAGCTGGGCTGGCTGTCACCGTGTGCCCTCTTCTGATGCTCTGAACTTGGCCAGTGTATTGCTTTGAAATAAAATGTATCCATTAAAGCATGGGGAAAAGCTAAAGCTCACCCAGAGGATGTAAAATCACAGATGTATGTGTCACAGTAAATCAAGAATTACATCTTCAGAAAGAATTTCTCTCCGTGGGGTATCTGACAATAAAAATCTGTTTGCTTTGTGGATGATTTGACAGTTCCTCCCTGTGTTTTCCAGAGGGTCACATGCAATGAGGATTGCTTTCCCTCCCGCTCTGAGGGGCGGCAGGCAGCAGGAAGCAGGCCAGATGCTTAGTAGAGCTGTAAATATGCTTCTAAAAGTAAAAGAACACCAAAGGCCAAGCCTAAAGAAGCTCATTGGGAAAGACCACCACTCAAGTTGTCTTTACTTTTACTGATTTAAATGGATTTTTAATAATAAGTATATTTGTAAGAAGGATCCCACTGCAGCAGTTGCCATTCCCTGTAGAAGGAAGTGCAACAGTTGGAGTTTTTAACCGTTTCCAGCTGTTCCACATCCAGACTCTGTCACTTTTCCCATTTCCAGGCTCCAGCTGATCTAACCCTCTCTCCCTGTTTGCATGACAGCAAGTTCCCTTTTCAATTCAAAAGAGGGACACAGTAAGCTGTAAACTATCATTTCAAAGATCCTTCCCCCACAAACATCAAACCTTCCCATTTTCAAAGGTTGCACAGAACTGGCTCATTTCGAACAGAAACAGATGGATTCTTGTTTTTGTTTACAGACATGTGAGCACCAAAGGTAATCACTTCCATTTACTGGAGTCAGATCTTAAGAACTGCTAGGAAAAGTAGTGTTTTGAGAACTGCATTTGGAGAGTCTTAGATAGAAAATTACTGGAGCCTAGGGACAAGCACCTCTGGGAGAGCAGCGTGGTCCAGAACACTGTGAATCACATGGGGAAAAGAAAGCAGAATGCATTGCAGAAGAAAAATAGACATTTCCTCTCCATTTCCTGCCATTCTGCTCTGTGAGACCTCAGCCTGCAGTGCTGGGGCCAGCTCTGGAGTCCTCAGCACAGGAGTCCCATGTTTGGCCTCACAACAAGCACCACAAACCCAGGCAGTGTTTCAAAGTGGGTCTTTATTGTTTGAACTAACAGCAAAGTAGCACGAAAGCAGCAAGGCAGCTGCAAACACAGAAACCCAACAGAGCCTGTTGGTATTATTTGCTATTTCTGATGGTTTCAAATGTGTTCTAAACTGAGGGAAGAAACCTTCCACCCCCCCTGAAAGGGTTTCACTTCTGCAGAACTCACTTTGCTTAAGCTGAGGTCTTAGGACACTTGTTAAAGTACAATCACACAGCTCAACACAGAAGCTCCCTTACAGGGATCAGTGATGCATATTCCTTCTTTCCCATTAGAACATGCTAAGCAAAACATGAGGACAGCAGCATCCTACCTCTAACACAGGAGTCATGAAAGTCTTTTCCTTAGCTGTTCTCACTAGTGTAATCTCTTGTTTCCCATCTCTTATCCCAACAAACTCTGACTTGCCTCTTTAGGGTCTGCCAGCTTACATGACAGAATGTTCACTTTCAGGCCAGTTCTCCAACTGGGGGACAAAGTAACCTGGAAAAATAATGAACAGTCTTTGTTTGGATTGCTGTATGACACTTGGAAATAGATCATTTTCCAATATCACACAGCACATTTAGTTGGCAGGGTTGGTTATGCATATTTTGTGTTGATTTGTGCATGAGTACACACATTTTATGGTCTATACCTGTCACTGCTGAGGTAAAACACTCACTTTCTTCCTGGAAATAGGGGCAGAGGGTGGGGGAGATGGGAGAGTAAAGCCAGTTTTGCTAAGAAGGGCAAGTTTAAGAACTCAGTGCAAGAAAGACATTCAGGTGCTGGAGCATGTCCAAAGAAGGGCAAGGAAGGTGGGAAAGGGTCTAGAGTATAAATCTTGTGAGGAGCAGCTGAGGAAACTGGGCTTGGTTAGCCTGGAGAAAAGGAGGCTCAGGGGAGATCTTCTCACTCTCTACAACTCCTTGAGGCTGGAGCAAGGTAGGGGTTGGTCTCTTCTCCCAGGTAATAAGACAAAAGGAAATGGCCTCAAGTTGCACCAGGGGGAGGTTCAGGTTGGATATCAGGAAAAGTTGCTTCACTGAAAGAGTGGCTAAGCATTGGAACAGGTGAGCCAGGGCAGGGAAATGTGGTGCTGAGGGACATGGTTTAGTGGTGACTTGACAGTGTTAACAATTAGACTTGATGATCTTAGGTCTTTTCCAACCTAAATGAGTTCATGATTTTAACTGAGGTGAGTTTAGAGTTGTCCTAAACCAGGTGGTTCTGTGAAGAAGGAACCCAGAAAATGGTGCACATGCTTTTGAAACATCCTTAATCAGTGTTGGCCAAGGACAGTTTGTGCCTTTCAGACTTTGCCTGAAAGAGCCCTGATCTTGCTGGGACACCCCTAATGCTGAAATTCTGACAGAGACTATTTCCTTGGCATCTGTAGAAAAACTAATCCTTACTTTTAAAAGTTCAACAGAACTGACATGGAATATTTCTGTACTAAATATACTACTGAATGGGAAACAGCCACTAGTTTAAATTAGCATTAGACACTGACTTTAAAATAAATCTTGCTTCTTTCCAGAAGATATTGCCATTTCAGTGCAGTCTTCTTGTCTTCTGCAAAGGTGAGGAACTCATGGACCTGTTAATAATATCACAGCATATAGTTAAACAACATCTCCACAACAAAATGATGATGGAAAGAGCACTTTGATACTTTTCTAAGCTGAATTCTTCTGTTTTAAGAAAGTGTGTGGTGTGATATGTGTACCAAGACAGTCAGATTAATCAGAATAAATTGCAGGGTGTTTGAGAATCAAAATTAAGGAATTCCAACCATGTTCTCAGAGGTGTGAATGAATTAGAATAAAGTGGTATTCTGGATAGGGTATGCACTCTTACATTTAACACTTTTCTTCTTATTAGCAGCTACTGACTTCTAGCTTTTGACTTGTAAAAAGCTGTGCATGTGTGTGTCCATATGTACACCCAACATTGTAACTGGTGTGTGCACACACACACATATACATCAGGAACATTTACATGTATTTGTAATTTTCCTCAGGCTTCCCAGCCCAGATCAAATAAGAACAAGCTCTTACTGTGCAGCCTAAGGTTTCCTCAGCAATGCAGTCAGACAGGTAACAAGAATAAAGAGTGCCTGTGTGATCTGTCAGATCAACCAGGATGTCAAAGCTTGCAAAAGTTGACTTTGAATCTGGAGAGATGTCACTGCAGAAAGTGCATGTGTTTGACTCCTCATTCACTATAAACCTGCATATTGAGCTGGAACATAAGAAGGTTAACTGGTGCATATATGCAATTCCTCCTTGTTTGAGGCTGTTTTCTAGACTGAGATTTCCCAAGAGACTTTTTGTCTTCAGAAAACATTCTTCATCTTCTAAAATCTCAAGGCTGTGAGGCAAAACAGCCTCTCTCTTCTGCTCTCCTCTAGCACCAGGAAGAGCAAGCCCTTCCTCAAGCCACCCCCTCTTCCTTGCTGCACCTGGAAATCTACACAACACAACACATGGATCCACATGGCATCCTCCAGAGGAGTTTTACTCCTTCTCCAGAACAGGACTGAAATATTGTTCTACCTAATATGGCTGAGGGGAAGAAGGACAAGCACATTTCAATACAAGTTCCAAGCAAGCAGTTGCTTACCATCTGTTGCGAATAACTTTAGATGCATCAGCATCGATGTCCAGGGTAGAAATGTAGCCATAAATAATGCCATAGACTGGCTCAAGTTTCCAGTCACTCTGGAAAGCTTTTTCCTTCAGCTGTTCCACAGTATAAACATCCACTATAGAATCCACTAAGAGTTTAAAAGACATGTTAAAAGTGTCTGAGAAAGAAACAGCACAGAAGAGCAGCACCAAAATGGGGTATTGAGGCAATGGAAAGGAGAGGATTTGATGTAAAGCAGCAGAAGAGCCCCAGACACCTTCCCCTTAAAGCAGGCTTACCATGTGGGGATGAAAACTGAAACAAACCAAGAGTGATATCAGGAAAATAGCTAATATTTACTCTTTGTATCCCCCCCAAATGAGGTTTTGACAAAGGCTTTCTCTCTCCATTTTTTTCTTCTTCAGGACAGAAAGAATGTGCCAGGCAGACTGCAGTTGGCAGAGTCACCACCCCTGAAGGTGGAGAAGACAGGAGATAGCCCCAGGCCTAACAGTCCAAACTTTAAACATTCAGCCAGGCAAGGCTTCAGGTTTGTTCCTGTGTTGCCATCTCAGCTGCACTGTGATACTACACTACACAGTTCAATAATTTGGATCCATACTTACAGTTAAGGAATCCTTTTGACTGCTCCTCCATTTTATCATGCAGAGCTCCTGTCTGGGCACTCTCTTTTATGAAGGTGAAGAGAACATTTGCTTCTGCTGTTTCTTGAAAATGTATTTTTTAAAAAAGCTATTACTCTATGTAGCATGTAAAAATAACAGCAAAATAATACTGCACAACTTTTTCTGCTGGTAGCACCAACATATTGTCTCTTGGAATTAGCCAAGAGATGCTTTCCTGTTTTTCACTGTAACTGTTGGCCCTACATGGAATAGGTGAAGGCTGCTTAGAGAAAATTAAAAGCCATAAATTTCAAAAGAAAAGAGAAAAGGCTGGAAGCAAAAGCAGTGGTCACTATGTAACAGACAAGAAGCAGGGAGCTTTCTGAAGCAAGCAGGCACAATAAATCAGAGCTTCAATAGATCCATTCGTGCATTCTAGGCCATACTGATTGCTAATACCAAAGCACTTCAACAGTTCTTACCTGGGTTAGTTGTAATGATGGTTTTTGATATCACAGTGGCAGTCATACAGTTCCTAAATTTGTCAAAATTTATTCTCACATCTGATGCAAAAATTACTGTGCACAAGAAGAAACAAACCCCAAACCCTGTTACTGTAGAATAAGTATCACACTGAGAACTACAGTGAAGACATAAAGCCCAGGCTATTATACCTGTTTCTTGTGGGATCCAACTCTGTGCCAGCTGGATAGATTCATTATCCCAACTAAAAGAAAAAGAGTTAATGTATCAAAACCTTTTTGAAACAGCCCTCAAACTGTTCAGTACTAAACCACTCACTCATATAGTTATAATTAACTTGGTCAAAGGGGACACAACTCCTCTGTTACATGCATGTGCAAGTGAATTGCCATAAATGCTCACAGGCATCTAGCCTGCAGCCAGCCAGGATGCTTTAGGTGGGGTTTGATACAGCTCCCATTTTATCCCATGCCAAACAGCATAAAACAAAAGGCTATCAGATTGTTCAAAATTATTAAATTCAGAATGTACCTGGAAAAAAATACTCTGTGTGTTTCAGAGATTGACAGAAGTGATTTCTACCTACAGCAAATGACAGCTAAAATAACTGCTTGTCAGCTGAGCCTTTTCTGTGGGAGTGAGCTGTTGGCTCATGTCACTATGTCAGATGTTCAGCCAGCTCTCCAACACTGGTGCTCTTGTCACTGGGGGTGATGAGACTAGGGTGAGGTCACTGGTATCCCTCAGAAATGATAATGTGGTGATTAGGTCCCTTGGTAAAACCTCATTCAGCTCCTCCCAAGTCTGGATGGCAAGTCTGGATACTGCCAAGTATTGTCTGTTGTTTGGTTGCTTGTATTTTTCCCCCCTTATCCTTGGAGAAAGATCTAAGGTGTTTCCTTTTCATCTGACACTGCTCAGCCACCTCTTCTCTGATGGCCTCTGCAGTGCTGTTGTTCAAGCATTTCCTGGATCTGTGCCTCTACCTACAGCTCCATGAAAGATCAAAGGACAGAGTTTAGGGTAACCACTGTAACACCACCTTGTCTCTGCTCCTGAGGGCTCCTGAAGGGTGCAGCTCAGTGTTGCTACAGACCAGCATTGAAACAAGACTACCATCAGAGCTGCTGCTGCAGGTTAAAGCTGGGGCACAGCTTAGTGGCTGGAAGGCTTCACACCATAGATGCTTATTAGTGTTTGTGTGTATCCATTAACTGTGTTAAACATTACACAGAGTGATAATGCAGTTTTTAACTCAGACACAGAGTCCAATGCTATCTTGCTGTGTGTGTCTAGGGAGCAAAGGTCATCTTGACCAAGAGCCAGGTTGTGCAAACAGCTACACACAGATCCTTGCATGAGGTTAAGCCATGGGTTTATTGAACAAGTTAAGGGCAAAATGCAAAAGTCTCTGTGTAAACAAATCACTGCTCACATGCATAAATGGTATGGATATAGTCACAGCTGTAAATGAAAACATGGCCAAGTAACATCAAAATGTTTCTGTGCTGTTTTAAACATGTTAAAACTGTTTCAACCTGTTTCCATTCTGCTTGGCTGTGAAAATGAAGCTCCCCCCCCAGTTTCTTCTTTGTGGAAGAAACAGACTGCTTTTGCAACTGGTTTTAACTGTCATTTCCTGAATTACTTCAAATTTCCACAATAAAAAGTAACTATTTGGACCTAAGCTTCCTTTTGCCATTCATCAGCTAAGAGTTTGTCAGCAAATCACAAACTAGATAATACAAATAAGGTCACTCTAATGTATCTCTTCTTTAAAGCCTCTGTTCAAGGTGCATTGCTGCCTCATCACAGTTGCCACCCAAACAGCAACACCTTTAAAAGATAATATAGTAACAATACATATGCTAGATTATGTCTTTACCTACTCTTGTGTTAATGTGTGTCTTTTAGTGAATTAAAAACATCTTACCATACCATTGGAAAAGACATCTCTGTTTCATCATACAGCTTTACTTCACACCTCTGACCTTTTCTCTTGTCTGAAGTCATAAAATACTTTGGCTCCCCAACCTTTAAGAAGAAAGAGAAGCAGTCACTTTTCCTCTGCTAAGTGTTTAGGAGAACAAAAGTGATAACTCAGAAAACCAGAGGAGTTTAAAAAGGGAGAAGAAATCATCAACAGCATTAAAAGAAAACCTGTACACCACTAGAAGTTTAACAACAGTGATTTTCCTTCAAGATGAAGGGATACATTTTATTTTATATACTATATTTTATAGTAATGTGTAATTCATATTACATTTGTATCTAGTAATATAAAGCTTATAATGATTTGTTTACACCTCTGCAAGTTCTCTACTGCTTGCACATGCATGATTTCAAAAAGACAACTGACAGGAGACGTTGCCACTCCCTTAATTTCCCCCCTGCTTAGAATCTCAGGCAGCTCATATGTTTGTGGTAACTCAGCTGAAGTGTTTGCCACCCTAAACAAACAAACCCGAGGATTCCTGTCCACCAGGAGTCCCCAGATCCGCAGTCAGAGTTAAGTCACCCGCGGTACAGCAGAGGAACAGCACTCTGCCGCGGCTCCTTCACTTACTGACATGACAGCTGCAAGCACGTTCAGGATTCTCCCGTCAAGGCTTTGTCCGTTGGCAACGATATCACCCAGTGAATAGTAATCCTGAGGGTCCTTGACAGGCAGATGCAGCAGGGAAAGCAGGTTGATGCCCATGTCATAACAGGAAGATGTTTTGACCACTGAGTGATTTTCACTGAGCAGTAGTTTGTAGCAACTAGACAGTGCAGACAAAACCAAATCCCACTGATCAACATCACTCACCAATACAGTGACAGTGTTCATTCAGTTCACATGAGAAAAGAGCTGCTGGTTTAATCCTCTCCTGTTTTCTCTAAAGATATGGAAAAGTTGCAATTACTTTGTTCTAAAATGATTTTTTAAAGTTGATATACTTCACTCTTATGGAAGACTTATTGTGTGCTTTATTTAGAGTTGAAATGTTAGCCATGTATGATCCATGTTTGTAAATCTTTCAGCCCTTAACCATCACTACAAATAAAATAAGTTTGAAAATGTCTTTAAAGCAGGCAGTTGAGAGGTTTTGGCATACTAAGACCCTACTACAGTCAGACTGGATTTGGTAAGGTGCTTTCAAATGTAGCAGCCTGATGACCTCAGTGATGTTTACAATGCAGTGGAAAGAAGATACTTTCAATGTATTCTGGACACATGCATTTTACAAGTGCTTGTAAAATCTGTAGGTTTAGAGAGGAGCTCTTTTTCTCAGTGGAGTTTCTACTGATATCTGTTTAGCCATGAAGTAAGCAGTGAGTCTAACTACCACAGCTAGATATTTGCTACAAAGCTTAGAGATGATCAGTGAGCAAGAACATGAAGCTTCTGACCTGCCAATTTAATATGCATATGCAATATTCTTATGACTAAAAACATTAGAATATGACCAATTAGGAAAGCAACCCTAATTAAAGAGCAGGTGCATTAGTCTATATTTACTTATCATCTGCATCTTAGGTACTTAAGTGTAACTGATAAAGGTATTTAAGAGAAGTTAATACATATCTAAATTCAGACTTGCAATGTTTGTTTCATTCACCAGTTCAAACTGTTCAGAGTTTGGAGACTACACTGAAAGGCAACATATATACATTGTGTGATACAAAAGAATTGACAATGCCTTACCAGACAAGTTACAAAGAGCATCACAGCATATTAAAATACCTTCCAGATAAACATGGCATTGAATGGATACACCTTCCATAAAAGAGTTATGTCAGATAAAAGACTTTGGCCAAATCAACTCCATTTCAAGTGATTTTAGTAGGCTGTACTCAAAGGATGATCTTTACTCTGGTTAGTTACCAAGAGCATTATCACTCTATGAGGAAACTCCAAAAGCCATGCACTGAGAAATACTCAATGCTTTAGATTTACCTAGGAGTCACAGGGTTGAATTTTTCTTCCCTTTCTGCTTCTTTTGTCTGAACTAGAGGATTTTCAATTGTAACTAAAATAAAACACAGACAAGTGACATTAGAAAAACTGAATATAGGTACAGGTAAAGAGAGATGGCTTTTAAAAATGGTTGTTTTCAATGTTGACATGGAAAAGGTACATGCAGCAACTGCTGTCAAACGTTTCCATACTGTCCAGACAGCTCAAGTCTCACAGAGTCCTCAAGATACTCAAAGGAAACAAACTGTCATTGAGCTTTTGTGTGCATGCTCCTCACAATCACAACTTCTATCCTAACACTCTGACCTAACATCCATGGACAATTCTATTAACCAGAGAAATGCACAGACTAGGGGCTTTGGGGTTTTTTGTGGTTTTGGGTCAACAATCACAGACATATCTATAGCTAAATGAAGACAAAGAACAACCCCAAACTACTTATCAGAGTTTCTTTTTCACTGTTTATAGAAACTGAATCTGATGTAAGAAATCAGATCAATTAATGGTAGGTGTGTTCTGGGTGGCTGCATTCAGTGGGTCTGTATCTGGGCTCTTTGCTGACATATTTACTGGTTTTGAATGTAAATCTTTGACATTTTATTCCTTTCATCTTTATACTTAACATAACTGAACAACTTGGTTCCAATTAGACTGTTTTCTGAGCCCTCAGAGAAAAATATAACACCACCACAAGCACATAACTGACATACTGAGGAGAAAGGAAACACTTCCAAAGAGAATAAACTCCATCTTACCACAGTCACCAACTCTAAAGCTTTCTGAAAGTGCTCTAACATACTCTTCTCTGCCCCAGGAGCTCACATTTATGAAGTAAGTGGGTGAATCACGAATAGTAAAGCTGAAGGTGTATCTTTCAGACCCAATGTCTGCAAAAACAACAGGACTGTTAACAATTCATTAGCGCAGCTTGGTTGCCATCTAGAATAATAGCTATCAAAACTACCATTTCCAGGTTTTCCTAGATTGTGCCGTGATTTTCCACCCCGCGTTGTGGTGAGTACCACTAGAGGTCAGCAGATTGTTCGGTAAACCCTCTCAGGTGATGCTGAAAGGGGACGGATACAACCCATGCCATGGTTGTACCTGCGTCCCATCCACAGGCACACGTGTATATATATATATATATATATATATATATCACTTAACTTCAGGCTGCACCATATAGACTTACAGATCTAATCTGTAAACTTACAGATCAGAGACCTAAACCAACCACACAATATTACAATCCAGGCATGGACCAAGACACCAACAGGGCTAATGCATGAAGCCACAGAGTAGCCCAAGTTTTGTAGCAGGCAGCCCATCTAGATGGCTGTGCCCATGTACAAGGCCACTACTGACTGTAGCTCTGTGGAGGCATAAACACAAACATCACAGTTTCAGACTATGTAGAGCTGTTTCTGGTAACAATGAGGACTTCCTTCTGAAAATCCACCACAGCAACTCAGCATGATGCCAAGGCCAGCAGAAGAGCTGAGCACTTCACCCAGAGCTGGAATGGCTCTCTGGGAGGAGAGGTGCTTCCTAACAGTGTCTGTATTGCCCCAAAGCTGCAGCTGTGTTATTACAATTTCCAATCAATGCTGTATTAACAATGTATTGTTCCCATTCTTTCTTCAGGGATATGTGATAAGATGAAGCTGGTGCTACTCAGAGCAGAAATCACTTGTTTCACTCCTCAAGACATCTCCTTAATATTTCTCTCTTAGGAGAGTATGGATAGGAAGGGAGCAGATAGTATTTATATGTAGTGGGCTCATATCCATACTGTCTTCTTCAAGCCCTTAATTTCATGATGGGTTTTTTCCCCAAAGCATTTCTAATTGACAAGGTCTGACTAAACTGATGATGCTCTTTCATCTTGGGCCTCAAAGACATGCACATTTTTTTGGGCAGATTTTTATTCTATACATTTGACACTAAGAAGTCTGTTTATTCTTTAAATATTGATTTCAGTCTTGTACACCCAATTACACCCTATAAGGAAATGAAGTAAGAAACAGTAAAAAGGGACTGTACTTTTTCTGTCTGGAAAGCCTCTGACATCTGTTTTCCCAATAACCACACCGATTACATTCTAGAAAATAAAGAGATTATAGAACACAAGTATTAAACACAGATGTAGATGATGAATTAGATTTCATGGCCTTGCACTCTCCTGAAGATAATAAACATATTTCTGACTGGTAATCATTTTAATCTATTTATTCCACAGTACCATCTGAGCTAAGGGCTGAAACATAAACATGCAATTTTATGTTAAGAAAAAGAGGGACTAATAAAAACATTAAAAGAGCTACATCTGTTTCTGTTTGTGAAGACAATGGGAGGACAAAAGTTCACCCCAAGCATCCCCGGTGTTGGCTGCTCTACAGCACTCTCTCCTCAGGTAGGCAGCAATAGTGTTGTTTCACGCTCTCTGCACGGGTCTCACATCTCCTTCAATGCAGCATGAAAAGTCTGCAGAGGATTTAGTTTACAGTGAAGCATCCAAGGTTTCCCTTGCTGTCAGCACTGATGCACACACACGTGTACAGCCACAGGGAGGGACACGGATCCTGTCCTCATCTCGGCAGCAGGAACGCGTACAGGTGCCTCTCGCTGTCTGCCTCTCAACTGACTACAAAGGCAGCTTAGGCAATGAGCTCTTTGGATGATTCAACCCAAAATCTGTTGTATTTTGCTTTGCTGAACCTGTATTCATTATGCAAAAGCAGCCTAGCCTCAATTGTCACCAAAAACTACCAGGAGCAAATACATATGGGAAGATATATATATATATATATATATATATATATAAAAAATAATATACAGAATAACACATAGTGGGAGGGGGTCCAAAAAGTGTTCTCTACAGCATGAAAGGAGAGTATTGCAGTGCTAGGTTGGGATTTCAGAGGTAAGCAGTGAATGTTGTGGTGACAAGGACTGGAAGGAGAGGCTGACACTGCAGTACTGCAAGGCTCTTTCAGAACGTGGAATGTCCCACATCTCCTCCACTCCACACACACACTGACTCACAGAACCACCAGACTTTCTTGTTCCAGCATGGCAACCCCAGCAGACAGCTAGCAAGGGGCAGTGACATCTGGGTTCTTAAATCCACACAGGCTGAATTTTGCAGCTATTCACAAAGCAATGCAACATGAGTGACCTCCCTCTAACTGCACAATATGTGCTCAGAAACTAGATCTCGTGTCCTCGGTTTGCTTTGAATCACTAGATGGAGCAAGGTAACTGTCTTATCCTGCAGTGCTGGCCATGAACTCCTCAAGAGGACCAGTGTCTACAACACTGTCATACCTTAGTTCCTCCCATCTTCCTAACACAATGTTTTCTATCTGCCCACAACATGTAGTGCTTTAGATTAGGGCTTTATATTTCTCTTTATCTGCCAACTACAAAGCTTTGCTGATTGTTAAATCTAAGGTTTTGTTTCATCTTATTTTCCTGTGCTCTCACAAGCAAAATTCTTCCTCCTTATCAACTGACAATCACAAAACATGCTTTTTGCTCCAAAGAAACAGAAACAATCCTATCTGACATGCAACTGTGAGATTTCTATCCAGTTAAAACAGGAGAGTTTTGTCTGACTGCTTCAGGAGTTATGTCACACAGCCCAAAGGGACTGAGCAAAGGCTGCAGGATTGGGCCTTAGGTTCCTAGCTCGTAGTGAAAGACCCTTGGAGGTTACAGATGTATTGTGACTACATAATGCTGACTCTGTACATGTCTTTACTAATTCAGCATCCATTTAAAACGTCACAAAGAAGCCTCTGATACTTTCAGACATCTGAATTGTCCAGTCAATATCTATAGTTGTGGTATCCTCATACCATGGACAACAGCAGCATCAATTTTCATTTTGCTGCTTGATACACAAAGAAGGCAAGGTCCTTTGTATCTAACAATTATACTAATGCTATTAGTATCTAAATACAGGTCAATTACATAATTTTGCTGTCATATAATACAGTCATATACAATTACAGTTGAGAACAAAAGTACTATGTCTATGAGGCTTACAGGACGAGCAAGGTTTGGATGCAGATCTGAAAGGGCAACAAAGTCCCCTGTGGAACTAGAAGCAGCCATTCTTTACCTGCAACTGGAGAAAACTCATTTAGATTTTCTCTTAAAAACCTAAACAAATCATCTAAACCCATTCCCAGTGAGAATCACAAGTTATTCTTCAACACAAATGTTTCTACCTAAGCAGCATCTGTTTTCTATAGAAGCATTTGAAGCCATGGGAGGTAGGCAGTTCTTTATTGTTTGTATTTGGCAATGTAAGTTACAAATGTTCCTAGAACTATGCTTCTCAAATAAAGGTCTGTAATTTTTATATCTTTCTTTCTTTCTTTCTTCAGTCAGCATTAAATGACTCCATTAGCACCAGCCTCTGAAAAATATTTACCCTCCTTCTCCTGCCTGAGAAGTTCAACTGAATTTAATGAGGCAGTTCATAAATAAAAGGCCATTTACATGGGAGGAAAGAAAAGTGTTGGGTTGCAGAGCACCTTTTGGACTTAATATTCAACTCCTTGGAAACATCAGTTCATTCCTTCCTCAAAGGAGAAAAGTTTTGACTTTATTAAAGTAAAATTTTTCAAAATCAGTTGTTTTCAAGCTGCCACCATCACATTACAAACCCATTCCTGTGAGCTTCTGCACGCTCAAGTCCTCTCTATTGATGCCAAAATCGGGCTATGGATGCTTTGTTAGTTCATCTGAATGCCTCTTATTATTTCCTGGGTACCCTCAGAGACATTATTGATATTTAGCAAATAGTTGTCAGATTCTATTTTTTTTTTTTTGGTAAAAAGAACCATCAAGTTGTCCAAATCTTAATAACCTTTAATATGAAAGAACTGCTGGCATTTTTCAGAGGATGCCTGTTCCAGCTTTATTACAGAAGTCCTGAATGGCTTTCACCACAGTCTTTGTACCTGGCACCTTGTGTGAGAATTGTTAACCATTTCACTGGGCATCAGTATAATGATCTGTTGAACACACTAGGAGAGAAAGTCTTCACTTTAAAAGAAAGGAAGCTGTTACCTGAGAACAAAGGGATTTCTCTGAAAAAGCATTTCAACCTAAACTCTCACAGGAAGATACCTCAAATTTGCCTCACTGAAAATAGGGCTCTCAAACCAATTCCCATCATCACATGGAAGAATTCACATTCACTTTCTACATAGGAATAAATAGTTTACTAGGTAGGAAAGTCCCCTCAGCTATCCCTCTGAGGCACCTTAATATTCTTACCTCAAAAGAAGTTAACTATTGCTGAGTGACACTTACTTCACACCACAGCTGAATCAGGTTAAAGGAAACAGCACTGGGAACATAGGAATCAGAGGATGGTTAGAGAGGAAACGTGGGATTTGAACTGTTACAGATCCTGACAGGGGAGGTGGCAGAAGGCAACGACACCCCTTGCTCACCCCTCAGAGCAGGGTCCAAGCTCCTCAGGGAACTTTCCCTCACCAGCAGCCAGGATCAGATCTCCTGAGGGAAAGAACACAATGGAAATCACAATAAAACCCAGTATGAAACATTTGGCACCACCACCCTATCCCAAACTGATGTCTGGCACCAAACCAGCTTGCACCCCCAAAGAAAAGACACCGAATTCCTAGTGAGGTTATTTTTTGGTTGCCATCCTCTGAGAAGCAGCACTGTGGCTGGTGCCTGCTGCATGAAGCCACGGCCACTCTCCCATCAGCCCATCCTTGTGCCTGTGTTGGCCCTTGAAGGAAAGTCCCACACAGGGAGAGGCTACAAAGGCATTTTCCCGCCCATTGTGCTCTCCGCCATTTTGTCTCCCTCTCTTGAGCACCTCACACTCTCCTCCCTGGGCACTCCCTTCCCTACACTGCAATGATTTTTCAGGCATCACTTTCATTTCCTGCCCGAGCAGCTCATGGCAGCCATCCCACACAGGCAGGACCTCTTACCACAGCTTCTCCAAGGAGTGTCGAGGCAAACAGACCAGTTAGGAGGGGAAGGGAGCAGCCTGAAGGGAAGGAGTGTGGTGCTCTGGACAGAGACAAAATGGCGGCAAGCACCATGGGCGGGAAAAGGCCTTTGTAGCCTCTTCCTGTGTGTGACTTTCCTTCAAGGGCCAGTGCAGGTGTGAGGAAGAGTTGAGAGTGGCCATGGCTCCGTGCAGCAGGCACCAGCCACAGCTCTGGGGCTCAGAGGATGGCCACCAAAACCAACCAACCAACCAACCAACCAAAAACACCTCTCCAGAAAGTCAAAACTTCCAGCCCAGAGCACAGCACTGTCATAGAATCATGGAATTGTCAGAGTTGGAAGGGACCTTAAAGATCATCTAGTTCCAAACCCCCTGCCTGCCAGGGATACCATCCACTAGGTCAGGCTGCCCAGGGCCCCATCAAGCCTTGTCTTAAAAGCTTCCAGGGATGAGGCTTCCACAACCTCTCTGGGCAACCTGTTCCACTGTCTCACCACCCTAACAGTGAAGAACTTCTTCCTAATAGCCAATCTAAATCTCCTCTCTTCTAGCTGTCAGCATCAGTCAGCAAACTCTGCATCAGGTTCAGAGCTTGGGTTTCACTCCATGAGCCCTCTGGTCGGTGGGGTTTCACCCACCATTACTGCTCCATCCCTCCCTCTGGGGCAGCAGCTTCATCCCACCATACAAATCCTGGGGAGGATTTGAACCATCTGACAACATCATTTGCTAACAAAATTCCTGTGTTTCCTGGCCCTGGAGGATCTTTTTCCCCAACTAAATGCATTCAGCAGGATCACTAGCAGGTCCCTGGACCTAAAAGCCAACAAAGCACCAGCCCAGGAGTTTAAAGTCAGGCATATTCTGCTACAATTATCAATGCATGACACATTGGCAAGACAAAGCAGATTTCAGAAAGCTTTGGAGGAACCATTCCCTGGTTCTTTCTATTTTTTCCCCTTTATTTCTAAGGAAGAAAACCCTGCAGCCTGTATTTTATAAAGTAATTAAAACTTATGGTTTATGATATTATTTGTATCGATTTGAACTCAGCTCTCCTGGGTTCTCAGGCCCTGCAAAAGACTGGAGCGAGCCATTTTGTCCATTTAGATGACATATAAACTTATTTTTTATAAAATCGATCCTCTTCACTTTTGTATCATAAAAAATTTTACTCCTGATGAGTAATTTTATGACCTGAAGGTCATGGCTATTGCAGTTTTTAGTGTAGCCTGACAAATGCTCTGTGTTGAGTCTGTATTACAGGATCTTTCATTTCTTCCATTAAACAGCTGAAAATGGACACCACCTGTGCTCTTATATTTATTGTGTCACTAAAGTCCATGATAATTACCCTGTGCTGATGAAAAATGGCATGCCAGAGAACTGACAGCTTGGGTGGTTTGTTCTTTTAGGTCACCTTTTACACACTATGATCCCTGGATCTAACTTTGTTCCATACATTTGAAGCCTCCAGTAAAGAGAATGAGGTCATTTTGTTGGTTGTGTTGTTTTCATTACTGCAAAATAATGGCCAAGCAGAAGATAATGAGCATGGTGATGAGATCCCAATCAAATGGGAAGGAGAACTTGTACACTAGCTGGAATATGCTGGCAAAGGTAAAGGTCTCATTCTGATCACAGTAACTGCAAGGTAAACAGGGAACAAATAATCCTGAAATGAGATCTGTGGGGTATCAACTACTCCAGAGAGTGAGAAAAGCTGGATCACAGCCCATGGGCTTGAGGTGTTGAGTTTGTCTGATATCTCAGTGAGGTTTTGGTGGGACATGAGCACTTGCTTAAATGGAGCCTTGCTGAACTGAGCTCACAGAGATCTCGTGTTGCTGCCCAGCATGGTCACCACTTTCATGAGGTTTTGTCCAACTTGAGCTGCTTTTCTCCCACAAGCACAAAGGGCAGGTGAAATCTGACGCTGTGGTGTCCCCAGCCCAGGGCTGCAGGCTTTGTTTTGTTTCAAAGCCACCAGAACAAGGATGCTGTTGTGTACCCCTCCACAGCCTCAGCAGACATCTAATGGTTGGGAGGGTTTGCTTTGTGGTTTAGTTCCACTCCCATTTTCAATGAGCCTATGTTGTGATAAAAAGCTGCTTTTTACTTTCCCATGACAGATAGCTCCTGAGAGGAAGATGTTATCGGTGCCAGGGTGAGGGGATGCATTGACCTGGCTACAGGCACAAAGGAAGTGGATGTGAGAGCAGAGTTATTTCCCCAGCAGATGTGATTTGATGGTGAATTTCTAACTTGCAGGTACTGAGGTGAGAACTCCTTTGACTGATGCCCTTGTCTCACAGCGATGCTGTGACTTCTGCCATTCAGAGAGCACATGGCGCAGCAAGGGACAAGGGAGGGATTTGGACTCTTGTAGGTTACTGTAAACAAATAATATCTTTGGTGGGGCTTGCAATAAACAAACATCTAACCTGGATGTCTCTTGCTAATTTACAAGGTCAGCTGAGTCCCCAAGTAAGGAATTTAGAACACAAACACTGAAGAGAGCCTGCAATAACAAAAGTGACTCAACTTGTACTCAGCTTTACTCAACCTTTTCTCCTCAGCTGACCTCTAAGTGGTCTCTAAAAGAAAAAATCTGCATCACTATCTCCCTTTGACAACTGAAAAAACAAAGGCAAGGGAAAGACCAGGAGCAGTTTCCTGGGAACCATGCACCACACGAGGGCCAGCTCCCCTCTCCAACACCAGCCTCTGCGACAGGGCAACAAGATTCATTCAGTGTTTTTCTGATCTAGGGCTTGATCCCTGCAAGGTCTGAGTGGTTTTAACTCTCCAGCACTTCAGCAGCACTTAGCACTCTGTTGGATTCAATCTATGATCAGCAGAGATTTCCCATACGTGGCTGCAAATTGCACAGCCTCTGCTAATGAGGCCTTTATGAACAGATTTAAATAAATGGCACTCATTGGCATGGTCAAGATGTTCAAATGCCATTTGGTAATTCACTTAGCAATTTCTTACATGACCATCAGTATGGTTTGCTCACAGGAGAAACTAGTCTCCATCCAACACTGGCTGAGACATTTCAGAAACCATCTTCAAAAGGATCTAGAAAGTGAGAGCAATAGAGAAATATTTGCTCTCTGAGTTTTGCTCTGCCCACAGCATTTACTGAGTGGGGTCAGGACAAAAAGAATCAGTCAAATGAAAAGGGCAGACCTGTAATTTTATGTAATTGGCCTGACTGAATGCATTAAAAGCAGCAAATTATTAAAAGGTATTCACTGCTCAGCAGCTTTGGCTGATACCTGAACTGGCTGTGAATCAGGAGTGCTGATGGAGTAATGATGGACATTTTTAACAGAAGCCATGCAGGTGCTGATGCAGCCAACAGGTGCTCAGTGTGCTGAGGGATATTTAATCTAAATTTCTCCCCATCACTGCAGTGAGTCATTGTCCATCTCTTGCTTTGCCCTGTGTTCCCACCCTCTCAGCCCTTCCAGCACCCCACTGCTGGAGTCATCCCTTTGCTATTTGAGGGGGATTTGCTCACTGAGCAGCACCACGACCTCCTGCAGCAACACAGAGTTTTATTTTACAATGAAACAAACCTGGGCTCCCCAGTTCCAGAGAGACAAGGAACTACTGGAGAGAGTCCAGCAGAGGCTAGGAAGGTGCTGAGGGCACTGGAGCATCTCTGGCAGGAGGAAAGGCTGAGAGCTCTGGGGCTGCTTAGCCTGGAGAAGAGCAGCCCCAGAGGGGAGCTGCTCAATGCTGAGCAAGAGCTCAAGGCTGGGGGCAAGAGTCTGGGGCCAGACTCTGCTCAGTGGTGCCCAGGGCCAGGCCAAGGGGCACTGGGCACCAACTGGAAACCAGGAGGTTCCATCTGAGCAGGAGGAGAAGCTTGTTTGTTGTGAGGGTGTTGGAGCCCTGGCCCAGGCTGCCCAGAGAGGCTGTGGAGTCTCCTTGTGTGGAGAGATTCCAAGCCCTCTTGGACATTCCCACCTGTGCTAATTCTGGCTTCTTTGGTCTAGGGAAGATGCCAAGACCTGAGGGTGGTGCAGCAACATGAGCAGTGCTTGTGTGGCCACAGGCAGCTCTGACACCAAACGTGTGCATGAGCAAAGAGGACTGTGGGCCAAGGGCTTGGATGAGGACACCAACAGCTCTTTCTGTATGAGGAAAGCCCTACTGCTGGCAAAGAAGAAAAAGGGATTTATTTAAGGTGTAAAGCTATATGTGGCATGCAAGCATTGCTCTTTCCAGCTGTCCAGGAAGGACAGTGTTTTGAAACAACAGCTGCTCTCAAGACAACAAAGTCTCCCTGTTCTCTCTGATGAATTCACATGAAGCTGCTTAAAACCAGACCCAGGCTTCCCCACGGGCAGGGAGTGAATGGCATCTGCAGGGCCTGAATGAATTCCTGCAGCAGTCTGTGCTGGGGGAAGGCAGTGTCCTCGTTCTTCAAGGCAGTGCCTGCATGTCCCTTCATCAACAAGCTCAATTCTTAACTATTTCAACACTAATTAATCCCATTCACTCAAGGGTGGAGCAGAAACGTCACGCAACGCAGGCAATCCACCACAGCCCCAAGAGGAAAACAAGACATCAGCACCAGCCTGCACACTGCAATCAGCTCATGTCAGGTGGCCAACTCCAAATTTCAGCAAAAAATAACCACCATATTCAAAATCTGAGACCTTCTGAACAGTCACTAAGTAGCTGGTATATATTCACAGGATCACAGACTGTTAGGAGCTGGAAGGGACCTGGAAAGATCATCCAGTCCAACTCCCCTGCCAGAGCAGGATTCCCTAGACCAGGTCACACAGAAACATGTCCAGATGTGTTTGGAATCTCTCCAGAGAAGGAGACTCCAAGTATCTTTCAAATAAATGTATCTCAGAAGCAATCCTTCTGTGTTTCTCACAGCAAAAAGGCAGCCTGAGATGTCCATGTAGGAACTCACCACTTGAAAACACTAACTCAAGCATTTTCTCCACTTCCCTTTGTCCATGCAGTGACACTTTGCTTTTTTGAAGATTAGGTTTGATCAGCCAAGGTTTTAAAGCCTTCAGCCTGCTGTTTAGCTTGCCTGAGACTAGAGAGGTGGAAAATGCTTCTTTTTAGAGCCTCCAGGAGACATGAGAGCATTCAGGCTATAGAGAATAACTTCTCCTGTGCATAATTCCAAAATAATTTAAGTGAGGTCAGTGAAATTACTTGGATTTTCATCACTTTCCCTGAGACCAGAATTTCCTCTTCCCTCCCTGAACAAACAAATGGTGAACATTTTCCAACAAAACTTCATGAATTAAAAGAAAAAAGTACAAGAATTAAAAATAGTTTTAGTGACAGCTCCCTGACACTGGGGAAGGAAAAAAATAATGAAGATATTTAGCATCAGCTGGATACCATTCAAACATTTTCAACTATTCAAATCAATGAAACCAAACCAAAACCAAAGAAATTGTATCTGGATTCCAGTTTGAGACACATGATACAGAACAGTACCAACCAGCACTCACTAGATGAGAGTTTTCCAGCGACCAAAGTGGGGGAAAACACTTCCAACCTTCAGCTTCTCCAGTTTCCAACCAAGTCTAAAACTTGATCCCTGCATGAACATGTTCATAAGGAGAAGAACTCGGGCCATAATTCTCAGAGACAGATGGGGATGGCTGTAACAGAAAACTGGGATCTTAGAGTAAATAACATTTTTTTTCCCCCCCAACCACAGAATTCAGTGAACAGAGCACCAGAGAAATCCAAACACTCTGTCCATGCTCAACTTTCCAGCAAAAATATACCTTTGATCTCCTGGCTGAGTGCTTGGCCCCGGCGTGGCGGTGGCAGAGCTCCCATCGCCTCCAAGAGCCAGGACCACATCCAGCCCCATCCTAGGTAATGGTGTGTCAACATTTCCACGGCATGCCTGGCTGCCTGTCAGCCAGCTCGTTAGGAAATTCCTGCAGCCTGACACTGACATTTCAACTTTTTATCCATTAATAAAAACAAACCCTCCCCCTGAAGCCTGCTCAGAGTGCAAAGGTAGCAGACCTGACCAAAGCAGGGCTTGATCAAGAAGTTTCCCCTTAAGATAATGAACACTAGAGGTCAATCTAACAGCTTGTCCCGGAAATATATCCCTGGAATAAAATATTACAGACTTCTTCTGTGTACTGGACACCTCCCTAACTACATCCAGATTCACTGGCTTGGCAACAGGCTCCAGATCTAACAAGAGGTTCTTCTATTCTTTCAAATCTCTTCTTGTCTTGCTCTGTGTTAGTATTTCCTCTCTGTCCCGATTCACGTCGCTCGCTAATGTGCTTAACTACTCCTTAATGAAGGGAAGAGGGAAATTGGCCCTTGGGTGTGTAAATAGGGGAGAGCAAACGTGTCTCCGACGGAGCTCCGCTGCAGCCGGCTGAGCTCCATTACAGCTGAGTGCAGAAGCAGAGGAGCAGCCAGCGCCGTGCAGATGAAAGTCTGTCTGCCTTGGGATCATCCCGTGCCTGATGGAGAAATCCATGGTTTCAAAGAGGCAGCAGGGAGCCTGTGGAGAACCAGGCTGGGATGCGAGCAATGGGTTTGTGTCTTCCAGCCTTCAAGTCCAATTCCCTTCCAAAGAGGTTCTCCAGCAGTGGGCAAGACCTCACTCATTACCTGTGCCTCACACTTTCTCCACCTCATCTCCTACCCTCAGATTCTGGAGGACCTTGTAACTACAAACTCCCACAAACTATGCATGCATAACACATAAAAACAGACTTACTTGGGTGGCTTTCCCCCCCCCCACCACCCTCTTTATCACTCCTAAATGCCCAGCCTTCCAACTCCAGCGAGTATCTTCCTCCCTCTTCCCTGCTCCTAACACCAGAAGCGAGGCACAGCCCTGCCAGCCTGCTTCAGCCTCCCCACGGCAGCCTTCCTGAGCTCCCTCCTGTCTCAGCCACCCTCGATGGAGACGTGGAAGGAACACAGGCTTCCCTGACACAGAGGGTTGCCTTCCCCAGGAAAGCCAAGGGAGATTTCAAGACACAAAAGTCAAATCAGATGAAAGCACAGAGCCAGGAAAGAGTGGCTTGAAGCACAGCACTTCTCCCCGGGAGTCAGGGGAGCTGCTCGTGTGCCTCGCACCGAGCACATGTGTGAGTGCTCTGCTGAACCCAGGCCAGCACGCAGCTCTTCCCTATGAATGCAGGCCAGGTCCTGCAGCACCGAGCAGCGCCGATGAGTAACATTTATTCACACAAGTGGTCTCTGAGGAGAAAGGCTGCCAAGTCCTGGCCCTGGGTGATTTTTTTTTTCCCCCCTTTAGCAAGCAGCCAGAGCAGAGCTCCATATGGCAACGCCAACTCCTCACTCAGCAGCTTGCCTGCTGCCAGCTCCTCGGTGGAAATGGCTCAGCGAGGCAGAAATGTTCCAGTCCAACCTTCGTGTTACAATTACCTCTAAAAAACCTGCCAGATAAATTCCTTACAGTTCTTCCAGGGGGGTTTCTTCCTCCCTGTGGCAGCCTGGATGACCACATCGGTCCTGCCTGAGGGCAGCAATGCTCTCCTGGGGACAGCTGCTCTCCTGGGGCAGCACCTGAGCCCTTCCCTGGTAAAGATGTCTCCCAGAACATGCCCAAAGGTGCCAAGGTCTGGCACATCCTAACCTTGCCATGGAGGTGATGGGCTAACTGGAAAAGCCTCTTCTGCTTCTCTTCAGGCAGCCTGGTCCTACGATGGAGCTTAAGCTTGTGCAGAGACACATCTCTGACAGCCCTTCCCAGTTAATGCCTGCACAGGAGAGATTTAGGAGGGGTACAGGAGTGTTTGGGTACAGAGATGGATGCCTTGTGCCACCATGCAAGCAGTGCATTAACAGCCTTGCTCCAAGACAGTCAAACCTAGGCAGAGCTGAACAGAAAATCTCCCTCCTCATTGACCTTCCTTGCAGCTTGTCCCTCTAAGCTGGGGGTCTCTTGATGCCTTGTCTCAGTAGATTTTCTTCTATTAAAATGCAGAAGGGAAAGTGCAATCTCCTTCATCCACAGGTGCTGCCCTTCCCCAGTGCCACTCTTCATGCCCATCTGCCTGGGAGTTGCTGCAGCCAAAAGCTAGGTGCACCCAGAGACCCTTCCCAAGGGCTGACAGCAGTGACCACAGCAGTCACCTGGCACAGTGCCCTTACCAGCCCCAATACCAGCTGCCCAAGCCATGAGGACCTCCCAGGAGCTGCAGGGACCCTGCCTCAGCCCCCCAACACCACAGGGACCCCATAGCAGAGAGTAGCAGCTGCCCACCCAGGGTCCCACACACATCCTGTGCTGCCCCCATCCTTCACCACGCTCTCTTCCAAGTGGCCACACATGCAACTCCTGGCAAAGATCCATAAGAGGGGCTGATGTCTTGCAAAGGTCTCCAAAGATGCCAAGCACAGCACTGAGGAGCTGTAGCTGCCAGCAAGGACTGGCAGCAGCTGATGGGGAGCGTGGCCATCTAACACCCCTCACCACCAACAGCTGCTTCCTACTGCCTCCAGCACAGCCCTTGGTGCCATCATCCTCATCACAGGTTCTGGGCACACAACAAAGCTGGCCCTGACACCAGAGAGGCCAAAGCCACAACAGTACCTAAAGCACTGTCAGCTTAACCCAGCCAAGGTCAGGCCTGCTGACCACCTAGGCAGGATCAGGTCCCAAACCAAGGCTCCTGGTGAGCTCCAGGTTAGACAGATGGAGCTTTTCACAGGATCCCTGCAGCCTTAGCTGCTGCCAAATCAACATGTGCATCCTCCTGGTAAAGAACTGTGTCAGTGGGATGTTAATAGTGCACAGGACTCGTGGTGTCAAAGCTCTTTTCTTTTTTGTCAACAAAGCAAAGTCATTCATTTTCCTTCCCCTTCCCCCCTAAAACATATAGAATGGGCTCCAGACCCACCACCTCCTCCAAGGAAATGAGAACCAGTCCTGGAGGATCACCCAGCAAGAAGCCTCTGGTAGGAGATCTGCTGCCTCTTCAAAGAGGAGGGAGCAAATGTGTTCCTACCTCTGCTGATTTATGGGCAGCCGAGGCAGGGGAAAGGCTTAAACACCCCCAGAGGGGAAGGGGAACTGAGCACTTGCTGCCCATGCCTGGAGGGGGTTGCACTGCCTAACACCTCTATTTATTAGAGTTTGGGATAATTAGATCTAGGTTGCATTTTGAAGGAAAACAAACAAGCTGGTGACTGCAGCACATGCTGCTGGTTGCATGCTTGCTAGCATATGCTGGTGTATGGCACTGCTGGGACCAGCTGGTGGCAGGGAGGAGATGCCAAAGGTGGCTCCTGAGTTGTACATGGCAGTAGCCAGGCTGGGAGTGTGGCCCCAAGTGTGAGGGGAAAGCAGGTGGCTTGCCTGTACTGGTGGGAAGAGGGGGCTCAGGGGAGACCTTCTCTCTCTCTGCAACTCCCTGAAAGGAGGTTGGAGCCAGGTGGAGGTTGGGCTCTTCTCCCAGGTTAGCAGTGAGAGGACAAGAGGAAATGGCCTCAAGTTGCACCAGGGGAGGTTTAGATTGGATATTAGGAAAAAATTCTTCCCTGCAAGAGTTGTTAGGCATTGGCCCAGGCTGCCCAGGGCAGTGGTGGAGTCACCATCCCTGGAGGGATTGAAAAGCCCTGGAGATGTGGTGCTGGGGGCCATGGTTTAGTGCCACAGTGGTGCTAGGTTGATGGTTGGACTTGATGATCTTAGAGGTCTCTTCCAACCTTAATGATTCTGTGTAACAGCTACAATCACCTCAGCTGGAGGCAGGAGCAAAGCCAGAGCAGCCAACCTAACACCCCAGGCATGGCAAGAGAAAGACTCCAGTAAGTGATGGGCACAGCCCAGGAGCATTGCCTGAAGCTGTTTCATTCTTTTCCTCCTCCCAGTGTCCAAAAATTCAGGGTGTAAATTGTTCTAAGATATATCTGCTTGGGTTTAATTTCTGCTGATGCCCCAGTGTTATTTATGCTCTTGCAGTACAGCAGTAGGCACACCTACAGAGTGGTGTTCATGAAATGCAGCTCCCTGCCTCTAGTATTTATTGATCAGGGCAGTAAATTCCAAGCAACACAACTCATCTGAGCAAGCAGAAGACACAGCCAAAGGCTGTCCATCTGCCCAGGCCTAACACACATCCCTTCCAGGGCTGGCAGAATTGCACCAGCAGCACAGGGCTGACACAGCTGCTCCTCAACTGCTCTTTTTCATCCCAAACAAAGCCAAGAGAGAACCAGTGCAGCTCTTTGGTAGGTCTTGGTGGACCTGAGCTGGCACAGGGATCTCAGCTAGGATGGCCAGTGCTGTGGGGACAACCCAATGCTCCCAGTTAATGCCAGACAAAAAGCAACCTCTTGACAGTGTCCAAGCTGGAGCAGAGGCACCCAAGGAACACACAGCCACACCAGAAGCTGGATTGCCATAGCACCCTCAGCACCACACACCCTAGGGTAGCCAAGAGGCCACTGCTAGAAATAAAACCTCTTTACAAGGATCTTTTTGTTTTCCAGTTTGATTTGACCACAGCAGGGGAGAAGATGGAGGCAGTACCTAGCAGCCCTGGGCATCAGCAGTTGCTTGATTAGCATAGTTAATGGCTGTGGAATTTATTCAGCATCTAGATTCTTGCACTTTTTCCAGGGGAAGGCAACAGGAGCCTCTGCACAATGCTGTCCACACAGAACTGTGCCTCTCAGCTGCCCCAGGTACTTCCCTGGAAGCCTTCCCTGTCCTGCAGCAAGGAGAGAGAGAGACCTGGGAATGCAAAGCACAAGGATGGAGAGGTTTAGGTTTACTCTGAGACTCATTTATCTTAGCTCAAAGGTGAGCCTCAAGGACAGGAGCTTAACAAGCAAAATAGGAAGATCTGAGCCAGATCTTGACCTGGTCTCATTCATGCAGCTGTGCTGAAGGAAACAAGGTTGTTTTATGTCAGCAAGGGCTAGTCTCAGGCTTGAATTCACCCACAGCTCCCATTGCCACCAGCATTGCTGGAGCTGCCTGTCCACACTGAGCAGAGCTCATCCCTCTAACACCAGCTTTCCCAACTGCATTGGGCTGCAGGCAGCCCCTGAGCTGAGCCAGGACATGACACAAACACTCCAACTCCAGAGGACTGAGACCACTGACCTCAGCATCCTCCCTCACTGGCAGCCTGAAGGGTCTCAGGGGAAAATAAAGACCCCCCAGAAGGGGATGTGCTGCAGCAGACACTCCTCTGGCTTCATCACCACAGGATGCTGTGCCTGGCTGTAGGACAGACCCTCAGCACCTCCTGGTGCATATGGGGCTGGCCCAAGAGGCACTCACAGGCAGCTCCCCTTGGCTTTGCTGCAGAACTATCACTTCCCAAGGAAGATAACCTTGCTTCAAACTCAGGGAGCCAATCTCATAGGAGGTCCTCAATCAGAGGCCCAGAGCAGGTTGCAGGGGAGCAGGAGGGGTGTAAACCTGTGGATCAGGAGTAGATTTTGTGCTCAGACTCCCTTGGGGTGCCTACTTGGGTGATGCTGCACACATGGCACCTTCAGTGGTCCCACACCCTCTGTTAATGCAGGGCCCTGCACCTCACAGCATCCCCACACTCTGGGGCATGACAGCAGTGCTGGGAGAGTCACAGTAACATCTCCAGCAATGTTCTGGCCTTGCTGATCCCAGTTCATCCCAGGACAGTGTTTCTGAGCAGGGTGGTGGTACACAGCCCAGCACAAAGGCTGCTTTCACTAGCTCTGCTGACTTTTAGCCTGGGGCAAGCACCATACCCCGATGGCCTTTCACCAGGACACACCTCCTCCCAGTTTAGCTGGTGGCTCACCCAAAGAGGGTGAGCACAGTCTGAGACACCCTGGAGACCAAAGTGGGATTCCCCAAGCAGAATAAGCTGTCACATAGCTCTGCCTCCAGCCAAGCCTCCTGCTTTGCCTGCACACACCAGAGCTTTTTGCCTTCCCCCAAGTGTCCTCTCTCATTCCACAGGCAGCAGACACCCACTGGCCCCATTTCCCAAGCTGCCCTCCAGCTCAGCACCCTTCCACCACCCAGAAACCTCTCTCAGCCCCAAAGAGCTGCAACAACTCCCAACTCCTGCAAAATACCCCAACTCACTTCCAGGGCTGAAGGCACACATCCTCATTGCTGCAGACACCCCCATGCAGCCAGCACCAGCAAGGTGTGGGGGAACCAGCACCCACTGCACTCCCCCAGCACCCCAAACCTCAGAGATACTGAGTGGAGACACTTCACCTTGGCCCTCTCCCCAAGTCAGAGCTGGTTGCCAAGCTCAGACTTGGATCTGGTGATAGACTTTTGTGCTTTGGCTCCTGGGTCCTGAAAACAAGAGCTTTAATCATTGCTTGCTTTTATGCACTGAGAGCCAAAATTGTCTTCTTAAATACAGTAAGTGATCAGTGCTTGCAGTAAAGAACATTTCAATGAGTGCCTGTGTGGGTAATTATTTCAGGCTTGCTTCTCTTCCCCTCTTGAGAAGAATTACAGAATGTGGAAATTATTGCAAAGCCTCTCTGGACTTGGAATGGTTTCCTGCTGCTTCCAGCCACTTGCTCTGGGCAGTGCTTCAGCCTCTGCCTACATTTAGCTGCCTAGCTGGGCACCATCCTGTCCCAGGATCACATCCTCCACCAGCAGGTACACTACTGCCCTTCAACTCAGACAGGTCTAAGTAAGCCCAATCCCTGTCCTAAAGGCAATAGGAATCTCTGCTGTGCCAGCCTTGGGGTGAGCCTGTCCTCCCCCTGCCTGAGCACAGCACACTGGCACACACCAACCAAGCCTAGAAAATTCTGATTTTATGGGGTTGGGGTTTTTTTCCTACTCCTATGTCCAAGTGGCAGCCACAGATCCATGCTTGGGAACCTTAGCTATGCTGCAGCCCCAGCCCAGAACCTTTTTGCCCCTGGATTTTACCATCAGGCTGTATCACCATCCCCAAAACCTGCCATGAGCTAGACCTAAAGACAGTGCAGACCCACCCAGCACCAGAGCACAGGGGCAGAGACCTGCAGAACAGAGCTGAGCAGCAGCAGCAGAGAAACCACACATGTCCCACAGCAAGCACAGCTCCTTGGCACCAAACCAGAAGCAGCCAGACACAAACAAGTGCCCAAAGAGGGGCAAGAGGCTTCAGAGAATGCTCCCAGCCTTGGCTGGGTGTGAAGCAGCCCTGCAGCACCAGCTCAGCTGCATGCATACAAAGGTCACTCCAAACCAACCCTTTCCCAACTCAGACTGATTTATTTGATTTGTTGGGGGTTTTTTTTGTCTGTTTTTTTCCTCTAGAAGCAATACAAGAAGCATCAGTGCAGCCACAGGTACAGCACAGAGCAGCAGAGTTTGCCCACTTCAACTGGGACAGCGTTTGCGTGCTTTCACCATGCCCACCTTGGCAGACAGGAGCTCCAGTGCTTCAGCTATAGCTTTGACCACTTGTACCTGTTCCAAGACCTGCCCAGAACCTGTTCCTGGCACCAATATCAATCCCAGAGCTGGATCTGGCACTCCCAAGCCAGTATTTGTGCTGGATGTGAGACTGCCTTGCCCCCTACCCCATACCTGGTGATGTAACCAGTGCTCTTCTCCACGAAGCACTCCACATGCTGCAGAAGCAGCAGTAAAGATACTTAGATGTTGCAACCAGGTCAGAGAAACAAGTCTCTTCCCTGACTTACCCCTCTGCAAGTGCAGAGGGCTCCTCATCCTTCTCACCCAGGCATGGCTCCTTTTTTTTGGAAGGCCTGGAGGCCTGGGAGCAGTGGGGTGGGGACCCATCACCCTCACACAGGGCCAACAGGAAGGGAGTCATTCCTGAGGAGCATTGCTTCTAAACCACTCCAATATGGCAAGGCAATGTTAACCAGCTGGGAAAATGCTTTAAAGACCCTTAATTAAAGGCTGACTGTTGCACAAGCTCCTTTCCCACCCCCACTAGAAGCCCTTCCCAGTTTCCTGGCCTCTCCCCCACTGCCCTCCATCTCTCACACTTTCTTTCCTCCTGGCATCTGCCAGCAGCATGCTGGGGCTGTTGTGGGCTGTCCCTCCAGCAGCCAGCCTCTGCTGGCAGATGGAAGTTTGCACTCACAGTAAAAGGGGAAAAAAAAACCCCAACAAGTGAAAAATCCTCTCCCTGTTGACCTGCAGGCATAGCTGGAGGCAGCAGCTGACTGCATGGATGCTGGGGCTTGGGCAAAGCTAGCATGGCAATGCCAGCTTGGGGCTGCCCAGGCACTGGGAGCATCAGGTTCATTAGCTGCCCCTGGTGTGCACCACCCCTCACCAGCCACAGTAGAGATCATAGAATCACAGAGTGGTTTGGCTTAGAAGGGACCCTCAAAGGTTATCTAGTCCCACCCCCCTGCAGTCAGCAGGGACATCTGCAACTAGAGCCCCCAAGCAACCTGACCTGGAATGGTTTCAAGGATGGGACATCTCCAAGCCCTCAGGGAAAGCAGTGTCTTACCTCCCTCAGTGTAAAAATGGGGCTGAAGTTGACCACCTAAGCCTCTTTGCTTGCCTCTAGCACTGGCTGGCATGTAATAAGTCCTAGCATCATTCAGTGCCCCACCACAAGCCAGCCCCCAAAAGGCTCCAACCATCCTCCTCCTCCTCACTTTGTGTGTCTGTGGCCCCTGAGGAAGAAACAGTGGTGGCAGTGTCCCATCCCACCTGGCTCCCTTTACCCCAGAACCATGGGAAGCAATGGGAGGTACATGACTAAGGTCTGGGGCTCTCCTCCTGCCAAGGGGAAGGGTTCCCAGGAAGGCACTGATTTGTTCTTTCTATTGATATAAATTGATTAATTATGTGAGGCAAGATGTTGCTGTTTCTAATCAAATGAAAAAAACAAATCAGAGCTCTCAGATGAGCTGAGGGGAGCACTCATCCTGCATCAGGGTGCAGAGCCCTATGGGTGGCTCTGTGGCCAGCATCCAGCCCCTGCACACAGCCATGATCTCAGCTCTTGGAGTGGAGAAAAGCAAAAGGAGATATTCTTCTTGCTGACCACGTTTGTCACAAACCCAACTCCCCCCCTGCAGCCCCACCAGGAGGCTAGAGACAACTCAGAGCATCTAGAAGGAAGAGGGTGAGCAGAGAGGTTTGAAATGTCCCTGCAAGCCACAGAAGCATTAAAGTTGGAAGAGACTTCCAAGATCATCAAGTCCAACCATCAACCTATCACCACCATGCCACTAACCCATGGCCCTCAGCACCACATCTCTGTTTTTCCAGCCCCTCCAGGGATAGTGACTCCACCACTGCCCTGGGCAGCCTGGGCCAATGCCTGACAACTCCTGCAGTGAGGAAATTTTTCCTGCTATCCAATCTAAACCTGCACAGGAAAAGGCTGAGCCTGGCACTTCTCCTCCTTCAGACACCACATCTTTTTGCAGCCAAGAAGACCAACATCCCTAGGCAGCAGGAATGATGGCCAACCCCTTCAACAGCAGCTTCCACCCCTTCCTAGCCAGATCCTGGAGCCAGGGCAACCTCTCTGCATCCTCCTCAGCTGAGGCAGGTCTGCATGGCACATGCAACAGATCTTTTTGAGTGCCATCACACAGCAAGTCCAGGGTAACCAAGGGATCAGGCCCAGTCAGCATGGGTTTATGAGAGGCAGATCCTGCTTAACTAACTTGATCTCCTTCTGTGATCAGATGACTAGTCTTGTGGGCAAGGGAAAGGCTGTAGATGTTGTCTGCTTGGATTTTAGTAAAGCCTTTGACATTGTCTCTCACCATGTTCTCCTGGAGAAGCTGGCAGCTCATGGTTTAGACAGGTTTACACTCTGCTGAACAAGGAATTGGCTGAAGGGCCAAGCCCAGAGGGCAGTGGTTAATGGAGTTAAGCCTGGCTTAAGTTGGTGGCTGGTTAGGAGTGGTGTCCTCCAGGGCTCAGTATTGGGGCCAGCTCTGTCTAATGTCTTTATTGATGATGTGGGTGAGGGGATGGAGTGCACCCTCAGTAAGTTTGCAGATGACAGCAAGCTGGGAGGCAGTGTTGATCTCCTTGAGGGTAGGAAGGCTCTTCAGAAGGACCTGGAAAAGCTCTACAGGCCAGTGGGATGAGGGTCCCCATGGAAAAGTGCCAGGTCCTACATTTTGTTCACAACAACCCCACACAAACCCCCAGGCTTGGGGCAGAGTGGCTGGAAGCTGCCTGGCAGAGAAGGACCTGGGGGTGCTGGCTGACAGTGGCTGAAGCTGAGCCAGCAGTGTGCCCAGGTGGCCAAGAAGGACAACAGCATCCTGCCCTGGATCAGCACTAGTGTGGCCAGTAGGACCAAGGAGGTGATTGTCCTCCTGGACTGGGCACTGGGGAGGCTGCACCTTGAGAACCATGTTCAGTTCTGGGCTCCTCACTCCAAGGAAGACATTGAGGCACTGGAGGGTGTTCAGAGGAGGGCAGTGAGGCTGGGGAAGGGTCTAGAGCACAAGTGGTGTGAGGAGCAGCTGAGGGAACTGGGCTTGGTTAGCCTGGAGAAGAGGAGGCTCAGGGGAGACCTTCTCACTCTGCAGCTCCCTGAGAGGAGCCTGGAGCCAGGTGGGGGTTGGGCTCTTCTCCCAGGTTACCAGTGAGAGGACAAGAGGAAACAGCCTCAAGTTGCACCAGGGGAGGCTTAGACTGCACATGAGGAACAATTTCTTCCCTGCAGGAGTTGTCAGGCACTGGCCCAGGCTGCCCAGCGCAGTGGTGGAGTCACCATCCCTGGAAGGGGTCAAAAGCACATAGATGAGGTATTTTGGGACATGGTTTAATCTTAGGGACATGGCATAGTGGCTGATGGTGCTAGGTGATCTTAGAGGTCTCTTCCAACCTTGATAGTTCTGTGCTTCTGTAGTGCAGTGTGGGGTAGGGAAGAGTAGAGTAATGTAGAGTAGGATGGGATGGGATGGAGTGGAGTGGGGTGGGATGGGGTGGATGTGACCACACACCCTGAAGCAGGCAGAGAATGAGGATGATTGGGATGCTTTCAGGGAAAAACCTCACATTCCCTCTTACAGGTTCTAAAACACCCCCAGGGGCAGGCCAAAATGAAATGTGGAATTGCAAACCAGCCTCCCTGCCCTCCTGCATCTCCAAACTTACACCAGGGCAGGCAAGTTGCAACTTCTTCCTTCTGGAGCTTTTTTCCTCCCTCTGTTTTTATTCTTTCCCTTCTGTCCTCTTAAATTTGGTATGAAAGGAAAAGGAGTAAACAACAATGTTGGAAAGTTCTTGCAGTCCTGCTCTTCCTGGCTTATGGGGTGTTTGGGGTGGAGGAGGAGGCCCAGGGCACTGCAACCACAGCTCTTTGGATAGCTGAATTCTCAAAACAAAATTAGGCTTAGAAATGGAAACTTTGGTTAACTGAGACAGGGATAAAAACTCTCATTTCACACTTGGCAGCAAAGCTGGCTCTCCATCACCCTCTTGCTCTGGCACTTCCCCCTTTCAAGCTGGTGCCCTACAGGCATTTCTGCAGCTCTGGCAGCATGAAGGATGTTGTCATGCTCCTCCTAGCAAGCAAATGTGGCCGTGTCTCTGCCCTAACCCTCTTGGGAGCTCACTTGGAAACACTTCCCCAAGGAATTACTGGTGTGTGCTGGGGAGTGGCCAGACATTGGGGCAGTTTTCAAGCACCTTCTCCCAGCACCTCCTCTCCTGGAGGAAAACATCACCTTCCAGGTTTCTGGGTTTTTAGCTGAGATAGACACAATGAAGCAGAAAGCCCAAGTAGAACTGTGTCCTCTCCCCAGGAGTCTACAGTAGCTGACACACAGGAGACATCAACACAGCTTGGCATCATCTTCTTAGAACTTTGTTTCTAGAGGTCTGGTGCAGAAAGGTAGAGTGCTGACATCTGTCCCTGAGCCTCTCCAGGAGCTTTCTGGGGGTGTTAGAGAACAATTCCTGACCCCATGGCACCTCCCACCTAGGAGCCACAGTGTACTGGGGTGAGTGGCTGGAGCCCCATGCCCTGGATGACCAGTGGTCCTCAGTAGTGTCACCTCCCAGCAGCATCAGGAGGTCCTGCCAGGTGAGACACCCCCCAACCCCTCCCTGAGCCCAGTCAGGGTCCCTGGCTTGGTATCAATGATTACAAAAGGGGTTTCAGCTTAGCTTTCCCTGCTTGCCCACTGCTGGTGACCAAGGAAAGGGCTCCCAGATAAGCTCTACCAAACCACCTACCACAAAGAGGCAGAGTTTCTTCTTCTCAGTAGTCCTCAGCTCTGGGTGAGATGGCACAAGAGCTGAGTTCTGCCTCCACTGAGGTGGGAGCTGGCACCTGCAGTAAATCACTGCTCTCTTTCTGAATCTCCTTTTTGAATCAGGCACTTGAGGTAGTGATGGCAAAGGCAGTTCCTCCTCTGGACATACATGAGGAATACATGCTGCACCAGCACATGATGGGATCCCCAGTGAGATGGTGAAGGGAACCCAACCAAGCCCTGGGGAATCAGAGAATCCTTTAGGTTGGAACAAACCTCTAAGATCATCAAGTCCAACCATCCACCAGCACCCCCATGCCACTAAACTGTGTTGGGAGGTGCCATGTCTATGTGGTTTTGGAACCCCTCCAGGGATGGTGACTCCACCACTGCTCTGGGCAGCCTGGGCCAATGCCTAACAACTCTTTCAGTGGAGAAATTTTTCCTGATATCCAACCTGAACCTCCTCTGGTGTAACCTTCTGGGGAGTTCATTTCCTTCTGTCCTGTTGTGAGTGGAGAAAAGACACCGCCCTAGGAGAAGAGACCAACCCCACCTGGCTCCAACCTCCTTTGAAGGAGTTGCAGAGAGTGAGAAGGTCTCCCCTGAGCCTCCTCTTCTTCAGGCTGAACACCCCCAGCTCCCTCAGTCACTTCACCTCAGGGTGGAGAACTTCTTGATGAACACACAGAGTCATCAGGCTGTCACTGCTGGAGCCATGTTCACCCTTCCCAGCCCTTCCCTTGCACATCAGCTTTCTTCTCCAACCCAAATGGCACTGGGTGGACCCACACCACAGGAGAATATCAGTGGAAGACACAGGTGACTGAGGAGCCACAGTGCAGATCCTGACAAAGCTCCCACCCTGCACCCAGCAGCTTTGGTTGGAAGCAGATGACTCTGTTGGGACTCAGAAAGGACCCAAACCTTCCTTGGTGGAGATGAGCCTGTACTTGAGTCAAGAGATTTCACCCTGGACACCTTCCCCCTTCTTCCCCAAAGCCTCTTTGATTGTCTTGATCTAATGAAGTGCAGACTTCACCTGGACAGACCCAGAAGTGGCTCCTCTTGGAGGCAATGAATACAAATACTTGACCTCCTGAGCTGTGGGGGCAGCAATTAGTTGAAGCAGGAGGTTTGTGTAACACTTCAAAAGTCTTAATCCCTGCGGTCAGCCCTGGCAGGGTATTTGCCAGAACCTATTGAGTAGTCTTAATGAGTCTGCAAAGCAAGCTTTCAATACATTTTGGGTCGCTTCAGATGCTTTAAATGGCATAGTCTATCTGGTATTGTGGGGCTTTAGAAAGGCCTGGCCTTCAAAAAAAGTACGGCTCCCTTTCACAGGGCAGACAGAAACCATCTTTAGAGCCCGGACCCTTAGCGCTTTGCATATCAATATGCCTGGGGCTGAATGCAGTCACTCAGCTGAGAAATAGGATCACTATCAGCGTTTCCAGGCTTTCACAGGCACTTGGGAAACTTTAAAGCCCTCTCTGAAGAATAATTTGGTCGAATGTCGTGGCTGGAAACAAAACCTAAACAAGCAGAGCGCAGTCCATCACGGGGAGCTGCCAGGGAGGCTGACAACAGGCTCCAGCCGCTCCGACATCCAACCCCCAGCGGGACATGGCCAGGGCACTTGCAGTCCCAGGAGGACATGGCCAGGGCACCAGAAGTCCCAGGAGGACATGGGACGTGGCCAGGGCACCAGAAGTCCCAGAGGGACAACAAGATGTGGCCAGGGCACTTGTAGCCCCAGGAGGACATGGCCAGGGCACCAGAAGTCCCAGGAGGACATGGGACGTGGCCAGGGCACTTGCAGTCCCAGAAGGACATGGCCAGGGCACTTGTGGTCCCAGAGGAACGTGGGACATGGCCAGGGCACAGAAGTCCCAGAGGAACTATAGGACATGGCCAGGGCACTTGTAGTCCCAGGAGGACATGGCCAGGGCACCAGAAGTCCCAGAGGGACAACAGGACGTGGCCAGGGCACTAGTAGTCCCAGGAGGACATGGCCAGGGCACTTGTGGTCCCAGAGGAACGTGGGACATGGCCAGGGCACCAGAAGTCCCAGAGGGACAATAGGACGTGGCCAGGGCACTTGTAGTACCAGGAGGACATGGTCAGGGCACCAGAAGTCCCAGGAGGACATGGCCAGGGCACTTGCAGTCCCAGGAGGACATGACCAGGGCACTTGTGGTCCCAGAGGAAAGTGGGACATGGCCAGGGCACCAGAAGTCCCAGAGGGACAACAGGATGTGGCCAGGGCACTTGTAGCCCCAGGAGGACATGGCCAGGGCACCAGAAGTCCCAGGAGGACATGGGACGTGGCCAGGGCACTTGCAGTCCCAGAAGGACATGGCCAGGGCACTTGCAGTCCCAGGAGGACATGGCCAGGGCACTTGTGGTCCCAGAGGAACGTGGGACATGGCCAGGGCACCAGAAGTCCCAGAGGGACAACAGGACGTGGCCAGGGCACTTGTAGTCCCAGGAGGACATGGTCAGGGCACCAGAAGTCCCAGGAGGACATGGCCAGGGCACTTGTGATCCCAGAGGAACGTGGGACATGGCCAGGGCACAGAAGTCCCAGAGGGACAATAGGATGTGGCCAGGGCACCAGTAGTCCCAGGAGGACATGGGACATGGCCAGGACACTTGCAGTCCCAGGAGGACATGGCCAGGGCACCAGCAGTCCCAGAGGGACAATAGGACATGGCCAGGGCACTTGCAGCCCCAGGAGGGACATGACCAAGGGGAACCCTGCACTGGCCACAGGCTGCTGAGCCCATCCCACCAGTGTCCACATCACTCAGGAGACTCTGGGATTTTAACCAGCAGAAAACCAGCCTTGATTTGATCTCTTCTTACTGTTCTTTTATGACATCCCAGTTTCTTCACACTGGCCATAAAACCCCAAGATCTGGCACCACCCCCAGTGGCACCTGCCTCTGTCCCCAGCCCCTCTCACACACACATGGACACCATGATGCTCGTGCAGAAACAGGCAACAGTTTGNCAGAAGTCCCAGAGGGACAACAGGACGTGGCCAGGGCACTAGTAGTCCCAGGAGGACATGGCCAGGGCACTTGTGGTCCCAGAGGAACGTGGGACATGGCCAGGGCACCAGAAGACCCAGAGGGACAACAGGACGTGGCCAGGGCACTAGTAGTCCCAGGAGGACATGGCCAGGGCACTTGTAGGCCCAGGAGGACATGGCCAGGGCACTTGTAGGCCCAGGAGGACATGGCCAGGGCACTTGTAGGCCCAGGAGGACATGGCCAGGGCACTTGTGATCCCAGAGGAACGTGGGACATGGCCAGGGCACAGAAGTCCCAGAGGGACAATAGGATGTGGCCAGGGCACTAGTAGTCCCAGGAGGACATGGGACATGGCCAGGACACTTGCAGTCCCAGGAGGACATGGCCAGGGCACCAGCAGTCCCAGAGGGACAATAGGACATGGCCAGGGCACTTGCAGCCCCAGGAGGGACATGACCAAGGGGAACCCTGCACTGGCCACAGGCTGCTGAGCCCATCCCACCAGTGTCCACATCACTCAGGAGACTCTGGGATTTTAACCAGCAGAAAACCAGCCTTGATTTGATCTCTTCTTACTGTTCTTTTATGACATCCCAGTTTCTTCACACTGGCCATAAAACCCCAAGATCTGGCACCACCCCCAGTGGCACCTGCCTCTGTCCCCAGCCCCTCTCACACACACATGGACACCATGATGCTCGTGCAGAAACAGGCAACAGTTTGCTGTTAACTCCAACATCAGCACTGAGCCCATCCCTGCCCAAACCAGGACACCTGCAGAGGTCACTTGTCCCACCAGCAACCAGAGGAGCCCAGGGGCTGTACTGGGCAAAGGAGCTGAACCTCAGCTACAGCTCAGGACTTCACCTTCCAGGGGCACAAAGGAGGTGCCAGCAGCTGGGACGTGGGAGAACTGTGGAGGGTAAAGCACAATGTGCTGGTGTAAAACCTGGAGGAAAGAGACTGATGCATCCCAGAAGTGGTATCTGATGTCACCATCACCCCTGGCCACCACCAGCAGGGCTGTTCAAAAAACATATAGATGTGTTTTGGGAACATGGTTTAGTGGCATGGTGGTGATAGGTTGACAGTTGGTCTTGATTTGATGATCTTAGAGGTCTCCTCCAACCTTAATGATTTTGTGGTTCTAGGAGGGGAGGTGGTGGATGCCTGGCAGGACACTTCTGGCAGGATGGTCAGCTTTGGGATGCTGCTCCAGAGAAGAAACCACAGCCAAAGCATATTTGCAAACAATGCAAGGCCTCAGGGCCCTTCAAAACACCTAATTAGCTCATTAAAGAGACAAATCCGTGTCACTAATAAGATACTAGAGGTTAATTAAATGTTTTCCCCATCTTTAATTACAGGAAAACTACTTAATTCAGAAGCAACTCATTTCTGCAGCCTCCCAGGCTGGCCTCCACGCCTGCAGATTTGAAAATCTATGGAGATTATTGAGCTGAAAGGTCAAGAGTTTGGGGCTTTTGTCTGCTCTGCTTGGGTGAATTTGGGGGAAGCAGGGATCTTCATCCTCAGGGTTAGAAATGTCCTGTTTTCTCATCTGGGTGACTCAAAGACCATCAGAAGGTGTGTGCTAGGCAACTCCCTCCCCCTGCACCTGGCATTTATTCAGACCCTTAATTGTTTTTGCTCTTCTTAGCTAGGCAATTCCTGCAAACTCTTTTCTCTCTGCCCAACATATTCCTCACTTGGGGGTCTGCTCCTCAACCAGCCTCACCCACCACCATCCCACAGCAGGCACTGCCTGTGCTCAGCACCCACGTTTGATTTAGCAACAGCCACTCACTGGCCACATGCCCCAGACACCAACAGGTTTCCAAAGCTTTTATTGTGTGTGGCAGAGCCATTGTCCCCATGAACCCATCCACACACTCACACGCTCTCCTGCTCACCACCCAGAAGGGTCCCAGTTAATAGAGATCAGCAAGATTTATATGGAAGAATATTTAATCTGGTCAGGGAGGGGAGAAGAGGTCAGCTGTGCTTTTTATTCCTTAAATATTTCTCTCTACTCCAGAAAGGTCTGTTTCTCACTGGGAAAGGTCTTGATATAAATTAGAATGAAGGGAGGAGGTTGCTGGCTGGGCAACCATGGACACACCTGGACCATGGCAGCCATGAGACCTCCAGGTCACAGCAGCCATGAGACCTCTGGACCACGGCAGCCATGAGACCTCCCCCCACCCAAGACCACAGCAGTCATGAGCACCTCTGGACCATGGCAGCCATGAGAACTCTGGACCACAGCTGCCACGAGACCTCTGGACCACAGCTGCCACAGGCATCCCTGGACAATGACAGCCGTGAGACCCCTGGACCATGGCAGCCATGAGACCTCTGGACCATAGCCATGGAACTCCCAGACCACAGCAATGGTGGCAGGCATCCCTGGACCATGGCCCTGGAACTCCCAGACCACAGCAATGGTGGCAGGCATCCCTGGACCATGGCAGCCATGAGACCCCTGGCTCATGGCAGCCATGAGACCTCTGGACCATGGCCCTGGAACTCCCAGACCACAGCAGCCACAAGCATCCCTGGCCAATGGCAGCCATGAGACCCCCGGACCGCAGCAGTCATGAGCATCCCTGGCCGTAGGCAGCCATGAGATCCCTGGTCCTTGGTCCTGGCTCCACAGGGTGCCGGGCAGCCCAGGTCCCAGCACAGTGAGCTGCCCTGTGGAGGGCTCAGTCCCACCCAAAGTCCTGCCCTGTCATCTGATAGAACTTCATGTTGAAAGGTCTGTAGAACTCCCGCAGGCGCTGCACCACCCGCAGGTCGATTTTGGGGTGCGGTCGCCCCTTGGATTTCCCCAAGCAGCGCGGGTTGCTGCCCCCCTCCGGCTTCTTCAGGCAGGGAAAACCCTTGGTCTCATTAAAATAGAAATGTTTGTTTGTCACCACCCTTTTGAGACCCAGAAAGTCCTGGACACGCCCCATCTCCCCAGCCGGGTCGCTGACGAGCCTCTCCCCGCTGACAAAGAGGAACTTGGAGAGAGGGAAGTACTGCAGCCAATTGTCCAGGTGCTTGGCGTAGATCCCGATCCTCACCGCGCTCCAGCTTGTGTCGATCAAGCCCGTGCTGAGGTTTTTGAAGGCCAGGGCCTGGAAGCTGGGGATGGCAGGGTTTTTGGAGAGTGTCTGAGTGTAGTCTGAGATGGCCCTGGTGACTGGGTTCCTCACCACCACGATCAGCTTCGTGTCCCGGGACATGTTGTAGATGCGCCGCGGAGCCTCCTTGGTGACGAAGTAGCTGGGGGTCTTCTCCATGGTGATCTGGCCCTCCAGTGTCCGTGGCATCAGGCTCCTGGGGAGAGAAAGGGACATGGTCAGGGCTTGAGACAGGGCTGCTTCCTCCTGATGCTGCATTGGGGATGAGCAGGAGAAAACCCCAAAACTCAGCCAGAAATGCCCAAAGGCTCTAAACCCAACACTACCTCTATCCTTTCCCTCCTGCCAGCCAGGGGCACTGCCTTGTCACGCCTCACCGGTCACCTCTTCCTCTTCAAAAGCCTTCCTAGAACCCTCCCCTGCCCTGCCTGGGCCTCCCCTTTCCTCACCTTCTCTCAGCCTCCTCTTCATCTATCCTTGGGCTGGAGCTCCCTGTCACACTCTGCCTCCACCAGCAGCACCATCCAGAGGACACTTGCAGGCTGTTGCTCCCCCTTAGAGGTTCCCCACAAGACCCTTCCCAGCCCTGGAAATCCTTCCTGCCCCCCNNCCTTCCCGCCCCCCCCCCCGCTCCTCCACCCCAATCAGTTTCAGTGGTGGCAGCTGGCACCTTGACATGAGCATTTAGGGATGGGGCTGGTTTTCTTCCCAGCCTCCAGTTACATGTCTTGGAGGTGCCAACACTCCAGGTAAGGTTGCAAAGAGGAAAATCTCATCACAGATTCATAGATTCACAGAATGGCCCAGCTTGGAAGGGACCTTAAAGATCATCTAGTTCCAACCCCCCTGCCCTGGGCAGGGATGCCACCCACTAGACCAGGTTGCCCAAGGCCACATCCAACCTGGCTTTGAACACTGACAAAGATGGAGCAGCCACAGCCTCTCTAGGCGACCTGTTCCAGTTTCTCACCACCCTCTGGGTGAATAATTTCTTCCTATGATCCAATCTAAATCTTCCCTCCTTCAGTCTAAAGCCATTCCCCCTGTCCTATTACTTTCTACCCAGGTAAAGAATCTCTCTCCCCACCTTCTATAGGCCTCCTTTAGGTATTGGAAGGCTGCTATAAGGTCCCCCCAAAGTCTTCTCCTCTCCAGACTGAACAATCCCAACTCTCTCAGCCTGTCCTCATAGGGGAGGTTCTCCAGCTCTCTGATCTTCTTCCTGGCCTCCTCTGGACCTGCTCTAACAGGCCCACATCATTCTTATGCTGAGGACCCCAGAGGTGGCTGCAGTTCTGCAGGTGGGGTCTCACCAGGGCAGAGTAGAGACACAATCACCTCCCTTGACCTGCTCATGCCTCTCCTGATGCAGCCCAGGACACAGCTGGCTTTCTGGGCTGCAAGTGCACATTGCTAGCTCATCTCCAGCTTCTCACCCACCAAGACCCCTAAATCCTTCTCCACAGGGCTGCTCTCAAGCAGTTTATCTCCTAGACTGTGCTCATGCCTAGGTTTGCCCTGAACCAAGTGCAGGACTTTAGACTTGGACTTGTTGAATCTCATCACAGGGGTGTGCACACGTGGGGGCTAAGCCCAAAGATGAGCTGGGGATGGAGATGCCCACCAAGTGTCCCACCTCCTCTGCCTCCAGATAGCAAGCAGTTAAAGACAGAAAAAAGACTGTTTCCTTTTCTTAAAAAATAGAGAGAAAACCTCTGAGGTCTCAGCCATTGTGCAGTGTAAAATTCACTGCCCTGATTGTTCCCTTGTGCACTTTAATGAGGCATTAATTGGTGGTGAAATTACCCAGGCATGGCACCCTGTGAGGAGAGCCAGGGGCTGAAGAATGGGTCCCCTCCTGCCACTAGTTCAGGCACCTGTCCCAGAGCCCCTCAGGACCTCCAGAGTTCCTCAGGACCCCCTTCTTCTTGGGGCAGGACACATCCCCTCTGGCCATCCTGCTGAAGAGGGAACTTGGTTTCCTTCACAGTTGACTCCATGAGCTGAGCCCATTGGGTCAGGCAGGAGGCAGCTCCTGGGTCCCTGTGGGAAATGACCAAACCTCTTCAATGGTTCTTCTGAAGTAAAAACTAGATGTCTGGGTGACCACAGAAAAACACAGAGAGAGTAAGAATGTCCTTTAGTCCCACCTAGGACTTTCCTTAACAGGTGGCAGAGCATTTAACCCAGCAGGCAAGTGCTGGTTTACAACAGGAAACTGAGGCACCAAGCAGACATGGCTTGTGTAGGAGCTGCTGTGGAGATGACTACATTCACCCATCCACCAAACACAGAATCATTTTGGTTGGAAGAGGCCTTTAAGATCATCAAGTCTAACTCTGAACCCAGCACTGCCAGGTCACCACTAACCCATGGCCCTCAGCACCACATCTCCATGGCCTTGAACCCCTTCAGGGATGGTGACTCCACCACTGTCCTGGGCAGCCTGGGCCAGGCCTTGACAACCCTTTTGGGGAAGAAATTGTTCTTCATGTCCAACCTAATCCTCAACTTGAAACCATTTCCTCTTGTCCTAAGTGGCTAACATCCCCTTTGCTGACACAAAATAACTTGCATGGGTCAGTAAACACACAGGATCCAACCTGAGCTGCTCCACACCCAGGAGGAGCTCCAGGGGTCAGAAAGTCTCTTGGAAAAAGCCCCAACACCCAAACAATAACTGTGACAAAGGGTAAAATGAAGACAAAACATTAAAAAAAATCAAGTCTGAGACATTTCATTTAACCAAAAATAGAGTTAGGACTGGACAGATTCTTTCCTACAAGGACTTTCCATTTTACCTCAGCTTGGAAGAATTCTGGGGTTAAAAGTCAAGGTTCTCCCATGGGGTGTTCCCTGCACCCCTGGGGCTGTTCCACTCCATAAGGAGAGGAGCTTCCCTGCCTGTCCCTGTCCCTGTCCCTGCCTCCCTCTCTTCCCTCACCCAGGGTTTTGAGCATGGCTTATCTGAGGCCAAACCAACCCACGCAAGAGCAGGGAGAGCTCCAAACCCCTGCTCAGGGATCCCTGTGGGAATGCTGGCAGAGGAGGAAGAAGAGGATGAGGATGAGCTGCAGCTGGGTCCCACAGCAGAGCTGGCTCTCCACAGCAGCACTTTGGGGTGTTTCAGGGATCCCCATCCCTCCGCTGGGAGCGATGGTACCCAAGGGCTGTGCCCAGCAGGGAGCTGGGTCCCCAGGGCAGGAGGGGATGTGTCCTGCAGCAGCCAGGGCTGTGTTGTGGGGAAGCCAAGGTTCTGCCCAGCACCATCTGGCCCTTATGTAATGGCAAAAAGCTTGAGGTTTTGGGGTTTGTTTTTCCCCTGGCCGCAGGAAAGAACACTTTATTAAAAGCATTTGTGAGCGACGCAGGGCCCCGCACAGCTCCCTCCCCCAAACAAGAGGCAAAAGCCACTTGTGCCTTTTTCCAACACCTCCCCCTTTATTTTCCTTCTCTTTCCAGCCCTTTCAGAGCCACTTCTCATCCCTGGTTCCTCCATGTGGCATCAGCAGTGCCCCGGGCAGGCAGGATGCCCTTCGGGGGTACATCCATCCTAGGTGGTTTCCAAAACACCTTTTCCCCTTCCCACCCTAAATAACCATGCTTAATGGAGTGTCTGATTCCTGTCTTTTTCCACAGGGAAGCTCCTTCCCAAGCCAGGATCAGGCCCTTGCACCCCACACCCCATCCCTCCCTGCTGTACTCCCCCAGAGCCCAGCAAAAACTAACTGCCCATCTTTGAACGCTGCTGTTAGCAAACTCCAGTCTGCTGCTGCTTGGGCTTCCCCCCACCAGCCAAGCCAGCAGAGCATGTCTAGCTCCAAGCATGGTCAGGAACTTGCTGTGATAGGTAGGACAAGAGGAAATGGCCTCAAGTTGCACCAGGGGAGGTTTAGGTTGGACATGAGGAACAATTTCTTCCCCAAAAGGTTGTCAAGCCCTGGCCCAGGGCGGTGGTGCAGTCAGCATTCCTGGAGGGGTTGAAAGATGTGGAGATGTGATGCCAAGGGACATGGTTTAGTGGCATAGTAGTGACAGGTTGATGGTTGGACATGATGCTCTTAGAGGTCTTTTCCAATCCTCATGGTTCTATAGGCTTTGCCAGGCTGCTTCATGCAGCTTCTCTGGGTGACTTGGTGAGGCACTTCTGCAGCACTTCCCTGAATGCCACCAGGAGTTCTGCACAGCACACCACCTCCTTCCTCCTGCTGCTCACCCATCCCACACCCTCTCTTATTAAACATGGGCTTAAGACCCAAATCAGCCTCTTCTCCTCAACAGGCAGGAAAATCTTTATTATCAAACCCTTGGGATGAGGTGATGATCCAAGAGCCTGGAGAGCCCACGTTAAACCAAATCATCCCTTCTCAGCTTCTTCTCCCCAGACTGGCATCAATTTGACCTGAGCTCAGCAATTCATGGTTGTGCTCAGCTTTAGTAAAACCTGATGGTTTGGGTTTGCTGTAGCTGAGAACATAAACCAGAGAGGAAGCCCTTGAGCTACCCTTGGAATAGATGTGCCCTCCAATGGCACCAGTGCAGCCACCATGGAGAATGGCATGAGTCTGGATGTCCCAGCAAAGGCTTTGCCAAAATACTTCAATAAAAATCATTTTCCCTCCCTGCTTCATTTTTCCAGAAGGACAGCAAGGACCAGACCAAGCCCCAGGGTGCTGAGGCTGACCCTAAGGGGTCTCTGGGGCAGAGAAATACCCAGGATCCCTTCCAAGACCCCACTCAGCACAGGGAGCCCAGGAGCTGGGATCCCAGCAGCACCAACACCTTCCCCACTCTCATCCTGCTGACCAAGGGCTTCTCAGCAGACAGGAATCAGTTTTAATTAAAGCCAACCACATCATCCTAAGCTTAATTAAAATGTAATGAATAATGGCAGAGCTCCATACTTGGTCACCCAGCAGGGACAGCAGTGGGGCAGTCATGTCCCATGCCAAACACCCCCCAAGACTGGCCCATCAGAGCTGGAAGCTCTGCAAACCAACAGTTCAGCAGACCCTCAGCCATGCTCCAACTCCTCTACAGCTTTGTTTGGGACAGGAATGAAAGAGGCATGACCTTTCCCATGGGCTGGATGCTGCTGATTCAGTTTTAAATCCTCAATCCCATGCTCAGTTAATGTGGAGCCTCCAAACACTGAGGTTCAGGTGGAGGAGCTGGGTCCCACCATCATCCTAGGACCATGTTGTGAGTGGCAGTAAGCTGTGCAACACCTCCTCTTCCTCAGCAGCTCCATCACTCCCAGCTACTTGCAGGATAATGACACTAGTTCACATTTCCATTAACTCCCTAATACTTCCCCCTTATTTTCCCTAGTTAATTATTGATAACCCCTCCAGATCTAGCTTGAACTGGCAAGGAGCAGACTGGGCTTCTGTTATGCTTCACTTCAGTGCAAGCATTGGAACCTTTAATTAAATTAGCAGTTAATTCTTATTGACTTGAAGGAAACACCTTGGGAATGCTAAGCATTGCCTGCAGGTAGGCAGCACTGCAAGGAGGGACCTTGGAATTTGTGCTTCAAGAGGAGGTCATGTACCCAGGCACAGAAATAAAACTTTCACCTTTCTACCAAGCTGACAAATTAGGTAGGGAATCAAATGAGGTTTGAGAGGCATCAGAAATGGGATTCCCTAGGTAGGAATGTTCAACATGTGATGCTGTTAGCACTTAAAATCATGAGATCATGGAGAGAGATGGAAAATGGCATCACCTACTTCAAAGCCTCCTAGGAGCTGTTTCACTCATCCTTCCACAAAGTTTTCCTTTCCATCCACTCTGGTGACCCATCCCCACCCTCTCCAAGCAGTGGTACCCAATGTGTGATCACTGCTGTGCCACCTACTCCAGTGACCCATCCCCATCCTCCTCTCCCTCTCCAACCTGTGGTACTCAATGTGTGATCACAGCTGTACCACCCTGTACTCAGCCAGAAAGCTACATTAAATAAAGCTTAACAGCCACAGCAAGCAGGTAATCAAAGCAGACTTCAAAAGAACTGGGCCAACAGGACTTCTCAGGGTTAATTGGTTCATGATTCCTTGGCTCCAGGATGATTCTGTGGCAGAGGAAGGAGAAGTCCTCCCAGGGCTGAGCTGAGAGCATCAAGGAATGGATGCACTTGTTGCAGGACAGCCTCACTGAGCAAGATTCCCAAGAGCATCCCTGTTTTGACATCTTCATGTGTGGGACAAGCTCTGCCCACAATTCATCCCCCCCCAAAAAGTGCCAAGTGGTATCTTCAGCAGGGATGCAGATCCAACCTGTGCCAGGAGCAGGAGGGGAAGCACCGAGACCCTGGATAAAACTCAGGCATGGGTGATGGGTGCCATCTGGGTCAGGGCTTGCAGGTTCTGTGTTACCATCAAAAACAGAAGAGAAAAGAGGGTGGAAATAAAATACCCAAACCCAAACCCTTTCCATTATTATTAAAAAACCCAAGAACAGACACAAAAAAAGCCCCTGACAAAAGGGAGTGAAAAAAAGGCAAGAGGATTTCTGCCGGGGGGGATATGGTTGAGAGCTTTCTGCAGGGCCAAAGAAAGTGACTCTTTCAAGGCCATCAGATGGGAGATGGGATGACAGTGAAGGACAAAACCAGCCCAGCTTAGCACTGGTGACAGCTCTGCTCGCCCAGCCCAGCCTTGTTTGGGCAGGGACACCCAGCACCATCCAGCCCTGGTTCCAGGGTTCCTCTCTCAAAGGCAGGGTGACGGGCAGCCCTGGGACAGGGCTCAATGCGGGAAACAGAACCTTTTTTGTGTAGATGTAAAACAGTTTGGAACCAGGAGTGGGGGGACAAGGCTTGGGACAGATTTATCCTCTCCCAGCAGACACCCAGTACCACCCAGATCTGCATATGAATCGCCCCAACAGGCTTATCTCACCCTGCGGGACAAGGCTGCCTTTGTGGCCACAGAGCAGCTATGAAGTTGTTAAACTGGAACCAGTGATGGAGAGTTTAAGATAGCAAGTTTTTTTTCCTCCAAGGCAGCTAAAATAGCAACACCTTTGGTGGGAAGCAGGGCACCAGAAAGCAGCAATGAGAGGGATAGGATATCCAGGGTGGGGACACACACACAGATCCAGCCTTGTATCCCTGCTCCTAGCTTTGCCAAGACCTTGGCTGTAGGAGCGTCCCCAAAGCTGGGCTGGGGGCATGGTGGGCAACCATACTTACCCCTCAGCCCAGTCCCCTCCCTCACCTCCTCTCCCCAGAGGAAGCACCGAGGCATCTGTTGAACCTCCAGTGCAAGGCATAGAAGGTTAGACTCACCAGGCTGGACTCACTGGGCAAGCTGCCCGGGAGCAAATTAGACCATGTTCCTTTTTACTCCTAATTACTGGGCTATTCCTCCTCTCCATCCCCACTACCCCTTCCAAGGAGGCAGCAGGTCTTGCCAGCAGCTCCCCGAGTGGGCAGAGCCCCCGGGCACTCTCCATCCCAAGTCTGCCTCCATTATCTTTGATTCTTTCACCAATTCAAAAATGTGGAAATGAGGCCAGGGCTTTCCCAATCAAGGCTTGGCCAGGAGCTAATTGGCTTTAAGCAGGGAAACCTGAATATGCTAATGGTGGCAGTAACGAGCCTGGGATGTGCCTGGAAGGGGAGGCAAGCCCTCGGCTCACCCATCGGCTGACTCTGAGACACGTCAATTAACAACAAGGAAGATAATTTATTAATGCTCCTTTGCACCCCTTTGCCCTTTGCTCCTAATTACAGCTTGATACATGAAACGTCGTGGAGGTTTGTCGGGTCCTGCTGTGCCCCTGAGCCCAGTGGGTGAACCACTAGGAAGCCCTGAGCATCTCCTCCTGCCCCTAAGCAGCCTCTCACTAGGGCAACAGCCCAGGACCATGACTGGAGGGTCTCCAGCCAATGCAATGGCAGAGAGGAGCCCAGAGCTCTCCCACCACCAGACCAAGGAGAAAAGGGGCCCTGGGTTGGGATTCAGACAGGTCAGGCTGGAGAAGAGGCTCAGAGGAGAAGGGAGATACATGCAATGGGCTGGGTGGTACAGGCAGCCAGGGCTGCTCCCTGCGGGGTCCAAACCCCCCTGCAGACCCTTCCTGAGGGGCTTCCTTGCCAGCTGAAGAGCTTGTCTGCTTCATCCTGTCAAGGATGGGCTTCAGAGCAGCAGGGAAGCAGCAGTGGGGTCTGTTGGGGGGCTCTGGGAACCACCGGGAGCTGGGGACTTGTGTGTTTGACATGGCATCAAGCTCAGGGAGATGCAGAGAGAGGGAAAGGGGAGAAGCCAGAACCAGCATTAGCATTTCTAATGGAGTAGCTGCTTTCACAAGTCACCTGACACCCAGTTATTAACCCTGATAAGAACTGGGACCATTTAGGAAACCGTGGGTGCTTTGTCCATCTAGCCAAACCTTGTGCACCCCAAGTCCTGAGCAGAAAGACAAGAAAAAGGCTGTTCCTTCCCCCCTCCCTGCTGTAGGGCAGCTACAGCCCCCTGCTTCTCCTCCCACTCAGCCCCAGCCCCATTTGCATCCCCGTGGTGCTCATGTTTATGGCTGGGGGTGGCAATTATGGACAGCAAAAGGCCCTGAAGGTTGTTTTGTTTTGTTTTTTTTCCCTTTGCATGGTTATTCCAGCAGGGTCGTTAAGGCCAAAGGGCTCCTGGTGGCTGCAGAGAGCTGCATATGATTATGAAGAGCAGAAAGCAGTGTTCCTAACAGTGCAGCTCCTTCCCTGCTTGGGGGACACAGTGCTGAAGGAAGAGGCTGCATGGCCTCTGTCACCAGCCAAGGGATTTGGAGATGGTCCCTCCTTGTCTTCTGAGGAGATGGACTGCAGGGGGTCACCCCAAAAAATGCAGCTGAGCTCCCCATTGACACCTGCCAGGAACCCAACACGGTCAGCACCGCTCAGGTCTCCCCATGCTCTTGCTGAAGATGGTGCCCCTTGGCCAAGGCACAAAGCCACTTCCACCCTGGGACTCCTGCTTGCTGCTGGAGCCATCACCCATGACTGCAGCAGAAAGCATCATGCACCCCACAGTCCATGGGGACATTGCCCAGGATAACCCATGTGAACCCCCCAAAACCCTACAGAAAGCATGGGCTGGTACATGCCCAGTCTTGGGATGCTGGATTGGGGCAGTGTAAGGTGAGGGCAAGGCTGCAGCAGGCACATCCAGCCCTCTCCATCCCTCCCCTCCATCCTTCCTTTTCAATCCTCCTCTCCTTCCTTCCTCTCCATCCTTTCTCACCATCATTCCTCTTCACCTCTCCTCTCCATCCCTCTTCACCTCTCCTCTCCCTCATTCCTCTCCACCCCTCCTCTCCATCCTTCTTCTCCATGTTTCTTTTCCACCTCTCTTCTCCATTCCTCCTCTCCACCCCTCCTCTCCACCTCTCCTTTCCACCTTTCCTCTCCACCCCTCCTCTCCACCCCTCCTCTCCCTCCCTCTCCACCTCTCCTCTCCATCCCTCCGGAATGAAGCAGAGTCTGCATGTCAGCAATTAGAAATCCTCTTCTGGCAGCTCCCTCCCTGGTGTCCCTTTGATTCCCGAATCCCGGCAGCCCCAGGGGCGTGGGGACAGCCTGTGGCAGGTGTCTTGCCTGTGACCCAGGTCAATCGAGGGCTCTGATCTCCAAATGACCTTTCCCAGCAGTGAATATGTCCCCACGCTCAAACAGCTTGCAGATGAAGGAGCAACAGACTGGAGATGATTTATTCAGGAATTAAAGGTTCAGTACCCCCTTTAAAGGCTGCTCCTCGGCACTGTCAGCCTTCATTGCACACAATTAAAGGGGTTAGCTGGCCCAGCCCACCGCAGCCCCCCTCCCTTCCAGGGGAATGGAATTAAACAAAACCAACCTCCCCTTACATCCCTGCCAAGCCCCAGCCCTGTCCCTTCAGCCTATGACTGGAAGCAATGCAGCAGGACTTGCAAACTCGGCACAGGAGTGGCCTGGGAAGCTGCTCCAAGCTCTGTTCTCTGCCAGGGAGCTGCCCAGGATAGAGGGATGCAGACACTCAGATTTCATCCCCACTCCCAGGAAGGGATGCTCGGGGTTGGGGAATCTGCTTAGCTCATGGTGGAGGTAGCCCTGGTGCCATCCATGCAAAGCCTGTTCCTGCAGCTAGGGCTTGGAGAGATGCTCCTGGAGCCCTGGATGAGGAAGGATTCTTCCTCCTCCTGTTTGTACCTCCTCCTGTTTATGCTCCTGGAGCAAGATCCAGCCCCTGCAGCAAGACCTGACCTCCTCTACCAGCTCAGCACCTTCAGGCTCTGAGCAGGGAAGGTGCTGGATGTGATATGAGAAAACATAATGCATGTAAGCTGCCCCCAGCATCCTGCAAACAGAGCCTCAGATTTCCCTCTCACACCTGAGAGGGGAGAGAAGGAGAACAAGTGGCATCATTAGTTTTTCCCTTTCTAAGCTGTAAGAGGTGATGTGGTGGTTCCCCTGCAGGGAGGGAGCATCCAGCATCGCTGGTGGGAGCGAGAGCAGGAATCCAAGGGGAAACTTCCTTCCTCTTGGAAAAGAAAAGGCAGAAATCTCCTGGCAGCAGTGGCTGCTGCAAATCTCTTCCCAAGGCAGTAAATTTCCCTGCAGCCACTCCAGGAAGCAATCCGACAGATTGTGACACCTTGCAGCAGAAGCAGCCTTCCGAACACCCTCTCCCCTCCCCTGCCACCTCCTGGTTTATGACCTGACTTGCTCCCTGAGCGCAGGGAAACACAACTTAGGCTCTTCTGCAGCCAGAGCACAGGCACCAGCAACAAATTTGATACCTCTGGTAACTGGGATGCTGGGGAGCTGCAATCAAGAAGGGAAAGTTGCTCTTCAAGCTGCCAGCCTGGGGAAGGGTCTGCAGGAGGACAGCCTGGGGAGGGGAAAGGACCACCCCTGGGGCATGCAGCTGTGGGTGAGCTCCCCATGAACCCAGGCTATGGCAAGGCACCCACTGTTCAAGTGGGAATAACACCACTAACACAGATTTCTATGCTTCTACTGGGCAGAGGCTTCTTACAGACCAGTTGTCCCCAGTCTGAGCTCTGTGGGCAGGCAGAATGTTTCTGGCAGGACCTTCAGATGCAAAACAGAAACAAACCAAAAAATCCCTTGGATCACTCCAAGTATGTCTAAGGTCTTTCTTTTCAATTGCAAGTAAAAATGACACAGATATTGGCTTCCACTCCATTATCCTCTTGCAGCAATGGGCTGATCCTTCCTGGTTTCCCACCTAGTTTGAGGACAGCATGGGAAGCCCATGAAAATCTCAGCTTTCTTCAGGTTTAGAGTTATATGGGCAGCAGAAATGGGAATTCTCTCAGCCTTTCCTCCTGCCAGAGATGCTCCAGTGCCCTCAGCATCTTCCTAGCCTCTGCTGGACTCTCTCCAACAGTTCCTTGTCTCTCTGGAACTGGAGAGCCCAGAACTGGACCCAGGACTCCAGATGAATCCTTACTAGGGCAGAGTAGAGAGGGAGGAGAACCTCCCTCACCCTGCTGGTCACACTCTTCTTCATGTACCCCAGGAGACCATTGACCTTCTTGGCCATGAGGGCACAATGCTAGCTCATGGTGAACTTGGTCTCTACCAGCACCCCAAGGTCCTTCTCCACAGAGCTTAATCCCACACATGGCACAGCAGCACCTGCTGCTTTGGGGCTGAGACATTAAAAAGGGAGAGCTAATTATCATTTTGGAGTTGCCTGCAGGGCCCTGGGCTGCTGCACACCAGCACCAGCCATGCCATGGAGCTGCCATGCTCAAATCTGAGGCAAAACCCTCCAATATTTGCAGTGCCTCTATCCCCTCACTGCCACATGGTGCCACATCCTTGGGGACAGCAGCTGCAGGTGCTCCCAGCTCATGAGCAGTGCCAACCTGAGCCACACACTCTCAGCTAATTAGCCCAGGCTAATTAGCCAGAGTGCAGTGTTAGTGGCAGGACCTGCACTGCCCTCCACAGTGAAGGGTCCCTGGGATCCCTCTTTGGTGGTCATAGGGTGTAGGTGAGGAACATCCCTGGCAGCCTTGCCCAGCCCTGGGGTGTGTGGGCAGGGGTCCCAAGTTGGACACCCTGGTCCCAGCTCCCTCACAGGTGCAGGAGCAGCAGGAGCCCATGCAGAGGAGGAAGAAAGGAGGAATCCACACATGGTTGCCAGACCTTTCTGCTGGCCAGGCAATTGACAGCTGCTTTGATTTGATTAGCAGATGCTGACGAGGCATCGAGACAAGTCCCCAGAGCCATGAATAATGTCAGTGTGTTTGTGTTTATTTGATCTCAGGATGGGGCTGGCTTCCACCACCACCTTGCCCAGCCTTGGCCTGGACCCTCACAGGGCCTTGGGGAAGAGGCTGCTGGGCTCTCCAGATGGCTGCTCCAAGGCCACCTATGGTAGGGTTGGTTGTTCCTCTCCAGTGTGTGCTCCAGGGATGAGAGCCCTTTGCTATGCCCTTCACCATCCTTCATCCACTCCTCCTGCTCAGCCATCCCAGCAGGCTGGGGTGGGAATGAGGCAGGGACCTTCCCCCTCTGCAGCTTTTGGGGAAGAGCAGAGGTCCCTCCAGCCTCACAACTTTTTTACAGAACTCATTCTAAGATTTTCAAGCCTTTTTTAACCTTTACTTCTCATTTAAATGAAAATAGGAACTTTGCACTTGCTGGTTCCTGGACCAGAGCTGGGATTAGAAGCCATGTGCCAGAGCCACCAGGTCCTGCTGGCATCACCAAGGGTTGGATGTTCCTTAGAAAGCAATTAATGAGTTTCAGAGTAATGAACTGGCCAGAAACCCCTCGGATCTGGCACACAAACCCACTAGGTGCTACCTCTGAACCAGTGCACCCAAGCACTGCAGCAGGTATCAGCTCCTCCCCATGAATGAGGAGGGCTGAGGGGGGGGGAAGGAGAGCTGCCCCAGGCTCCCAACTGGACAGCCAGTGGAAAATCATCAGATCATAGACTGCTGTGGGTTGGAAAGGACCTTAAAGATCATCTAGTCCAACCTCCCTGCCATGGGCAGGGGCATCTTCCACTAGACTAGGTTGCTCAAAGCCCCATCCAGCCTTGCCTGGAACATTTCCAGGGCTGAGACATCCATAACTTCTCTGGGCAGAAAGCTACTGGCAAAAGGGACCAAGAAAAAACTCCCTCCCTGGGATGCTCAGCTCTTCTGCCCCAGCACCATAGTGCCTGAGGGTACACAGACCTGGCCAGGTATGGAGAGAGGGGATCTGAGCCCAGGGTAAGAGCTGAGATTCCTCTCATGGCTCCTCCTGGAGTGGTTTTGGGAGAAGATGAGCCAGGACCACTCTCAGCAGACACAAGCCTTGCCAAGATGCTGCTGGAGGTCTCCCTGACTGAGGACCCCAGGTCCTCCTCCAGGAGGCAAATGAAGCAGGAAAAGCTCAGCACACATGATCTTACCCAGTGTGTTTTAAACCAAGCCAATCCAACTGCTCTAACAAAAGCAAACTGAAGGTGATTCTCCTTCCCACAGCACCTTCCACATCCACTTTAAAATGGTACTGGTTGGATCTAATGACTTAGAAACCGAAGATGCTTTGAGTGAGGCAAGAGCCACCAGAGTCACATCTCTCCCACCATCACGTCCCCACCTAGCACAAGGCAACTCCACTGACCACATCTCATGGAGGCTTCTGCCAAAATCCTTCCCCAGCCTGGCTCTCCCCTGCTGAAGAAGTGCTGAGCCCTGCTGGAAGCTCCAGCTTCAAGCTAACCACGAGTCCTTCTGAAAGATGTCCAGAAGTGTCTCATTTCTACCTAAGAACACATCAGTCAGTCCTCACTGGGGAAGCAGAGCCAGGCCTGAGGTCTGCAGTGAAGCCATGGAGATCCATCAGCACAGTTTCCTCTGACAGTTGGAAGATGTCTTGACTGGATCCACAAAGGTATTTGGAACCTAATGCTCACCAAAATCACTGGTAGCTGCACACTTCAAGCCATGAATGGGACCCTCCCTGGCTCTGCCCCATCTCCCCCCCAGCCTGCCTGCAGTGTCCTCCCACTCTGTCCCTGCACAGGAGGACCTCATGCCCCATGGCATCAAAACCTTCCAGCACCAACAGCTGCTGCTGGCACCAGGGTTTGAGCAGGAGGATGCCCTGGGCTGCCAGCAGAGAGGGGGGACAGGAGCCTGTAGTGCCAATTCTGCCCTGGCTGCGTGGTGCTGGACCAGCCCAGCTCTGCTCTGAGCAAGCAGCAGCTTCAACAAAGAGCCCAAAGCCATGTGTGAGCTGTAGGGTTTAGCTGTAGGGAGGAAAAGCACCATACTGGTGCAATTACCTGAGTTTAGACTAACCACTGTGGGTGCCTGGGCTGGGTTCAAGAGCTGGCAGATGAGCAGCAGCATCTGCAGCATCAGCTCTTGGCTGGCATAGGAGGACCTTCCCTGGGGGCTCCTGGGGGCAGGTAGCAGATGTCCTGCAGGCTGGTGGCCCTAGGAGCCACTGCAGGTGTGGGGCAGGAGGGGAGGAGGGACAGGCAGCCATGCCACAGCTAAGTGCAGGCAGGAGGAGCAGAAATGTGCTGAGGCAGCAACTGCAGACCCCCTGGTCCCCAGCTGTGGTGAGCTGTGGGCAGGATCTGGCCATTGCCAGCACTGCTCTGATGCCTTTGACAGCTCAGGTGGGTGATCACTGGGCTGTTGCCTGCATGGCCCTGACAGGAGGCTTGCCTGCAAGCTGCCTGATGGCCTGGAGCTGGCAGCAGCTCTGCAGAGCAGCAGATTACCCCCAGGTTAACCCATCTGAAGGTGACAGGTTACTCCCAACCCCTCAAGAGAGCTGCCTGTGAGGAGGTGAGGAAGGAACCTTGGCTACAAGGATGTAGGAAGGGAGGAAAGGCTGTAAGGACACAAGAGTGGAGCCAGGGCTACAAGGATATATGGATGGAGCCAAGGTTGCAGTGATGGAGCCAGGGCTGCAGGGATGGAGCCAGAGCTGTCCCAGTCCATCCTTCTTGCTGCCTTCCCCAGCTGAGCTGGGCAAGGGAGCCTGAAAGGAGAAAGGTTTCACTCTGCAGCTGAAGAGCAAACCCCAGAGGTGCCCAAAGCCCCTGGGTAAGACCAAACTAACCCCCTGTCACCCTCAAGCCCCTACATCCCTCCAGTTTCTTACATTGGTGCTGGAGTTTGCACCCTCCCTCCCTGGCTTTGGGGCTCAAATGGGGAAGTTTTGACTTCAAACCCTCCTTGTCATGGTCACCATCCCTGTACCCAGCTGGTGCTCACCTGGAGGAGCTCCTGGCTCTCCACAGAACATGTGCTATGTGTGTAGGAGCTCAGGACAGCTCTCAGCTGGAGGAGTCTCTCTGCCCTCCCTGCCTCTGCCAACAACAAAGCCCAGAACTCTGCTTTGTGGGGTCAAATGCTGACATGCTGCTCTTGCTGGGATGGAAAACACATCCAGTTTTCCACAGAAACAAAAAAAAAGAGATTCCCCATCTGTGTCAGATTTGTAATGCAGCCTGAGGGGAAGATGGGAAACAAATTTAGCTCCTTTTTTTTTGCTGTTGTTGTTGTTGTTGTTTGCTATCAGCAAAAGCCTCGTTTGCTGGCAGAGAGCAGAGCTGAGCTTCACCCTGGAGCACTGCAGAGATGTGAGCCACTGCCAGAGCTGCTCCATGCCATCCCACCCTGTGGCATCAGCAGCAGGAGCTGGGCAAAGGGGACTGGGAGAGGAGCCCTGACACACAGCTCCCAGCCTTGGAGCAGCTGCCAAATGGTTCTTCTCCCTGACAACCTGCTGAGCCATTTCCATGTGTGTGCAGGACTTCCCTCTCCTATCTGCAGCCCATCCCATGGGAGCTAATAACTGTTTCCTCCACAGATAAGGGAGAAGCCTTAGAAATCCAGCCAAGCCTGGACAACAAGGCTTTGGGATGCTGGAGGTGCTGCTGGGAGCCCAGCAGGCTCCTGCCCCTCCCCTTGCAGTGAGGTTCATCTGGTGCCCAGGAGAAGGAAAACCCCCACCGAGGAGGGGCTGGGGGTGGATTACACACTTGGCTGCAGAGCCCAAAGAAAAGCTGCTCTCCAGCTCCAGAGAAAGGAGCCATGGAGGCACTGGGAAAGCTCAGAGGATGTCACCACCCCTGGAGGCATTGGGAAAGCTCAGAGGATGTCACCACCCCTGCAGGGATTTCAAAGCCATGGAGCTGTAGCGCTGAGGGATATGGTTTAGTGGTGACCTGGCAGTGGTAAGTTAATGGTTGGGCTCAATGATCTTAGAGGTCTTTTCCAACCAAAATAATGCTGGGATTCTCTGATACCAGAGTTCTCCAGCTCCATGGACAGGCTGAGGCATTGGCAGCTCCCATTTCCCCATCACTTGTGCCAGATGAGCTCCAGGCTCTAGCCCCAGCCTGGCAGGTTCAGGCCTGTCACCCCAACATCAGAGCCCCCTCCCTGCCTCCCTCCCTCCTGCAGGAACAAGTGTTAATTCTCTTCTTCACTGGGAAATGACTGATTTGGGGCACCCAGAGCTGCTTGTGGGAAAGGACTGGGTCTGGGTTATTTTTAGCTTGGCTTCCTAAGGAAATGTGGCTTAAGCAATCACATGCTCTGTCTACTTGTCCACCCAAGCTGTCTGTCCCTCCTCCCCCAGCCACAGTGGAACCCACCAGCCAATTCCAGTTGGATTGATGGAGGACAAGGATCAAAACCAGGAAGCTTGCACATTTCCATGAAAAGCTGTGGCTGAGCAGTGGCTGGGACCCCAACCAATGCCCTCAGCTCAGGGGAAGGCAACCCCAGCATGCCCCAGCCACCTCAGCTTTGCTGGGCTTCAGGATCCCCAGGTCTTGCTCAGTTACCAGGGTGTTTGGGTGTCCAGTGCTCTGGTGAGAGGAGAAATACACTTCTTGGAAGTAAAATATTCCAGGTCAAGTTGTTTGGGGCTTTGAGCAACCTGCTCTGGTTGAAGATGTCCATGCTCACTGCAGGAAGATTGGACTAGATGACCTTAAGAAGTCTCTTACCACCCAAACCATTCTATGATCCTATGATAAAACTCATTTGCAGAAGTTGGGAAGACTCTTGGTAGTCATCTCATTGAGCAGATCCTGAAGCAGAAACTCCTTTGGTAGCCATCCCTGGCCACCACACTGTGCTCACAAGCTTCCTGGAGCCAGGGGCCAGACTTCTGCCAGATTTGGGCAGCAGTTAATAACAGCAGCCAGGCCAGACCTCCTGAGGGTCACAGTGCTGATCCCACACCCCAGAGAGTGATCCCATACCAGCCTCTGGGGACAGCCTGCTGCTGGCTTGTCCCCAAATTGTCTTTTTCATAAGGAAAAAGATGAGCAATCACTCCAGTACACCCCAGCCCCACAGTGCTCACGTGTCTTGCTGCCACAACCTCTCTTCCCAATCCAAAAGAGATCCTTGGATGAAGCAAAGCCCTGCCTTGGCAGCTCAGAAGTTCCTCTGAGGCACCAGCAGCCACCTCCACTAAGGACCTGCAGGCCACCTCCTGCAACATGAAACTCTCTTGGTGCAAAGGGACTCAGACCTGGCTGCAATATGTGGGAGCTACAGTCACCTGGAGTCAGGAAAAGGCAAGAACCACGTTCCCATGGACTCCTCACCACCCCAGGGCCCAACATGGGACCACAGGGACTCTCTCTCACCCACTTACACAGCACTGGAAGCAGTTGGGTGTACGTGGCTGAGAAGGAAAACCCCAGTTCCAGCAGCCAGGGGTTTGGATCTGTTCCTCATCTCCTACAACATCACTGCCTTCACATCCTTAATGAGGCACTCCAGTCTCTGTTTGATGATGGATGGGCAGAGGGATGAGTGATGGGAGCATGCAGCTAGCCAGCCAGATCGATCCCTGCAGCCCTGGGGATGCTGCTCCCAATAAGCCAGCCCAAGGTGGGGAGCAGCCAGAGGCTTTGTGAGGGTTGAGGTCTGCAGTTGAGGGCTGGAAGACAAGTTTAGGCTGTAAAGCTTCAGGACACATGGAGCCAAACCCACACCAGGGCCATGAGCAACACAACAGGCTGTATTGAAAGGACTGGTAACATCAAGGCTTGCAGCAGCTGATGGTCCTGCTCTGATAGGTTGGTGGTGATAGGACTTGATGATCCCTCCCAACCTTGGTGATTCTGTCATTCTAGGTGATTCTGTGAAAGGGCTTCAGGAGCAGCCTCTGATGAGGAAAAGCCTTGGAGACCACAGCCATGGACACTCTAATAGTACAGTTGGGCTGTAGTCTGCTAACACCCTGCCTGAGAAACCATCAAGGAGCAACAGTCATGGAAACCTTGTCCTACACAACAGAAAGGTGGTTGGGGCAAGATGGGGTTGGTCTCTTCTCCCAGGTTACCAGTGATAGGACAACATGAAACAGTCTCAAGCTGCACCAGGGGAGGATTAGATTGGGTATTGGGAAAAATTTCTTCCCTTAAAGAGTTGTGAGGCATTGGCCCAGGCTGCCCAGGGCAGGGGTGGAGTCACCATCCCTGGACGTGCCCCCAAAAAAGTATAGATGTGGTACTTAGGGGCATGGTTAAGGGGTGACTTGGCAATGTTAGGTGAACAGTTGGACTCAAGGATCTTGAAGGTCTCTTCCAACCTTCCTGATTCTCTAATCACTAAAGTCAAAAGGATGCAGAAGCACCACATGTAACCCAAGGCTCAGGTGCCTGCTGACCGTGAGCCACCCAGGAGGACAAGCCAACAGCGAGAGCATTGAGTGACTCTGCTTGAGCTGGTGGCTGAAGAGGTTCTGCCCAAGAAACAGGTTTCAGAGTAAGTTGTGCAAGTCAGTAGCACATCAAAAAAAACCTCCTAACAAAAAAAGAAAGAGAGTAAGACACTGGCAGGACCACATGGGCATCACCCTGTGCCAAGAGAGGATAAAGCTCCCATTTTCTCCATGGCATCCGATGGGATCGTGGCTTCCTCCAGTCAAACATCTCAATGCTGAGGGAGTTCCTGCTGTGAGAGCTCCCTGAAAGCATGTCCATAACTCAGGGGGCTTTGTGCCTGACTGGCAGCCAGCTCCCAGCTCGAGGTGGGACCTCCTACCTGCAGGAGCACAGCCTGCAGCATTTCCATCCCCATCCCCAGGACTGCTTCAGGAGAGCCTCAGGAAGAGAGGAGGAGAGGGGGGCAGGATGGGATGTTAATGCTGCTTTTTGCCCCATTTTCCAGGATGGGGAGGAGGGGAATGAATGGAGCTCATCACCCTGTGGGCACTGGATGTCCTGCTGGAACTGGCCCCCTGGGGTGGACAGGCAGCAAGGAAGCCCAGAAAGCCCTAGTGGTTTTCATTTCAGACAGGAGTGGGCTGCCCTGGGGTTTGGGGTCCCTCTGCATCCCAGCAAAGGATGCTCTGCCTGTTTAGAGAGCTTCTCCTGAGGGTCTCTCTCCACACCCCCCCACACCTACATGAGTGTTCTGCCAACAGCAGGAAGGACATAGGGACAGTGACATGGCACCAGGGTCCCAGCAGAGCCCCCAGGATGGCCCCAGGCATGGGACACACACTGTTCCCCCTCCACAACCCAGAGGGGGGTGGAGATAACACCACATTGGATGCCACCACGTTGGCTAGAACCTTCTGGGGATGCCATGTGTGGACTCAATAAATTCTGCTTTAGAATGAAATTTAATACTGGGAAACAAAAAAACCCCAAACAAACAACATTTTCCTGCAAAGCCACCTTCTAGTAAATCAGTTTTTCCTCTGCACAGCAGCAGCTTTAAAAAACAAACCAAAACCAAACTAGAAACTTCTCCAGGCATTTCAGGAAGGTTTTTGTCTCCTTATTGTGAGAATGGAGATCAGAAAACCTGTTGGGTAAAATATTCAATTCCCCACAGCCTGGAGAGCCTCATCAAAAATCCATTTGAAGTATTGCTCTCCAATTCCTGATGGCAATGGGATATTTTAAGGTCAGTTAAACTTATTATTCACTCAAGATTTTCTTTCAGGTCCCTGCATATTTCAAACAGATTTTTTTCCCCCATCTCTAGTCCAACTGAGTTACAAAAAGCACTTTTCCCTTTTAGTTTTTTTTTCCCCTGAAAGAAAAAAGTTGTGAAAAGAAAAGATCCTAATCAGAAACAGCTCCAGAAGCCTTAAAACCTGACACAGTTTGTACTTGTTACCAAAAGACACTGATGCTATCTCCAGATCCCTAAATCCCTTGACTTTTTAAAGCACTGAATGAAGCTGTGCTTGGGAAAGGAGAATTAACTCCAGTTTGGCATTCTTATTTGTCATTCATCTTCCTTGAAGCAGAGGAATAGACACAGGTCAGGGTTTGTTCTCCCTTCCATTGAGCAAGGAGAGAAAGACACTCCCAAACCTGCAATTGCACTGGTTTGGGATTATTTAGGATTGCATTTTCTACTCCTGCCAGTGTCTTAACCCTCAAAGGACACCAGACACTTTATGTGGCCAAGAAGGTCAGTGGTCTCCTGGGGTGCATGAAGGAGAGTGGGACCAGCAGGTCCAGGGAGGTTCTCCTCCCTCTCTACTGTGCCCTGGGGAGGCCACATCTGGAGTCCTGAGTCCATTTCTGGGCTCCCCAGTTCCAGAGAGACAAGGCCTCAGGTTGCACCAGGGGAGGTTTGGGTTGGACATGAGGAACAATTTCTTCCCCAAAGGGTTGTCAAGCCCTGGCCCAGGCTGCCCAGGGCAGTGGTGGAGTCACCATCCCTGGAGGGGTTTCAAAGCCCTGGAGATGTGATACTGAGGGCCATGGGTTAGTGGTGACCTGGCAGTGCTGGTTAATGGTTTGACTCCATGATCTGAAAGGTCTCCTCCAACCAAAAGGATTCTGTGGAACTTCTGAAGGTCCCAAACAACATCAGGATCTCTACCCACAGCAAGAGTAACGCAGCCAACTCGGGAGGCAAGTGGAGCAGAGAGGAAAGGATCACAAGTGTGCATAATCCTGCTGCAGAGAGCAGAGTTTAGGAATTATTAAGGAGTTGTTAGTCTCTGCAGCCATCTGGCCAACATTTCTCCAAGCAGACATGTGTTCCTTTTATCCCCACCACTGCCACCTCTCCCCTGCTCTCTGCGAACATTCATCCTCCACTCCCTGCTCACTAGCAGCTCAGCACAAAGCAGAGGTTGGAAGCTCAGCACCCTGCAGTCTTCTAGCAAGTGGACATGTCCATCAGAGCCACTTCCACCATCAGGCTTCTCCCAGCTGGACCTGAAAATCACAAATCCAAGGTCATTCTGGCAGTGTGAGATGTAATTCAAGTTGGGAACTCCATCACTCCACCACAGCCAATGGCATCCTGTTGATTAGTGCCAGCCAGGGCCTGGAAGGAGAGAGCTCCTCCAGCTGGGGAGGTGTGGAGGACCAGAGGCCACCAAAAGAGTGTTTTCTCTCAGATTCTGCTCTTCAGCCCCACTGCACACAGGCTCTGCTGTACACTAACACATGCAGTAAGGAGTCCAGACCATCCTTGCCAAGGTGTAGCACCACAAACCCTCTTGGCCTTTGCACTGCCCATTTCCTGATGTGAACTCTACTTTCTAATGAGCAGAAGGCCCATCCAGTGTGTCCAGAAGCCAAAACTGCAAAGCATGGACAGAAAAGGAGAAGATGGAATGCTGCAGAGCTCCAGCAATACAGGCTCCCATCACCTGTGTCATCTGTATCACCCTGGACCTCTACAGTTTTGAGAGACTTCAAGACTTCAGTCTTCAAGAGAATGAGGAGATCCAGCAGCCTGCTCAAGGACAGCCAATGTTGTCATGCTAGTTTTGGAGATGGGAAGAGACCTATGAGCCATGGAGGCTGTTTTGAAGCTGCAGCCACCACCAGCAAGAAGGCAGAGCTGTTGGTTGGGATCAGACCTAGCTTCCACCAAGCATGAAAACTCCAGCCCTGGTTCTTTTGCCACCTTGGTAATCACTGCTTTTCCACACCACCACTCTCATCTCCCTGCAAATCACACCTTCATCTTCACATCAACGTTGGTTGCACCTTGCTCTTCCACAAGGCTCCTGCAAAAAACTTCCCTTCAAGAAGGAACAGCCTCTTGGAGTCCAAATCAGGACAAGGAGTGGATTACATTTAATTAGACACTGTCCAGGGGCTTCAGTATCAGGCCAAGTGTTACCAGATGTGCAGGGATCTCTGTCAAAGTGATCTGCAGGCTTGAGTTGCCTGCTTGGATATTTAATCTGTCAGTATCTGGGGTGTGAGGCTAAGGGACAAGGTTTTGGAGGCAGATGTTGCAAATCTTTTCTACTCTTACCATCACCTTTTAACACCACCATAAATCATCAGGCACTTCTGGGGCAACCACACCACTGCCCACTTGTGGATCTGAGCAAGCTTCTCTCTGGACTCTGACTCATTGCTGGCAGTACAGGAGACCTGCTGAGAGCAATCCCCAGGGTCCTGCCTGTTCCATCTCTCCTTCAACAAGTCTTCTCTTGGCATATGTGCTTCAGATGCCTCGGGGAGAGGACAAGTAACTGATCCAGGGAGATGATAAAAAGGTTGGGTGGGTCTGTTCCTAATGTGAGCCTCACTGCTCACAGTCCTTTGATTGCAGCAGGAATAAAAGATAGCAATTCACTGGAGGCAAAGGAATCAATTAAGAGGAGAAGAAAGGAACATCAGCCTGTTGGAGTCCTGGCATCAATTCTGAGGCTGGTTTTGAAGTGGCAACAGTTTTCCTTGTTCTTTCAAGTTGATCTTCTGTCACAGTAACTTGGAGAACTAAAGTGAGGCATGTGCAGTGCCACCAGCTGTCCAGGGACAGGGTGATCCAGCCAGCACAGGACCTACCTACCTACCTGCTGCTGGGGACACCAGCTACTCCCCCAGCATCTTGCCACCTTCTTCTGCTTCAAGGATCTTCCTTAAGATCCTGGAGGTAAGGAGATATCTGCAGAAATCAGGACCTCACTCCACCATCCCACACTGAACTGCTCCTAACTGCTTGCTTCTGAGCCACTGAGACCTTCAAACCGTGGTGGAGCCACATCCATCACCATGCAGTCAGCCACTGAGACCTTCAAACCGCAGTGGAGCCACCACCCTTCACTCAGTGGCCAGCAGTCATTTGGGGCTTGTAAAGTGGCTCTGGATGGGTTCATAATGAGGCTTTTCTGCAGGTGAGAAGAACACCAACCACCTTCAGCAGCTCAGATTGGGATTGTCTTCACATACACATACATATTGACTATCTTCTCCAGAGCTATCTTCTGATTCCTGGGCCTTCAGTTTTCTTGTCTTCAGGAGCTACTTGCTTCAAGCAAGAACTGACACTCTATCTGTCCCATGACTCCAGGAGCTACAGCTGACAAAACTCACCAAGACTCTTCAGAGTCATACCACAATCAGAAAAGATTGTGTAAGTTCAGCTGCCATGTGAGGAGCAGGAACAGTCACCAAGAACATCCCAGCTGAGCTCAAGAGGGTTTCACAGCCAGGTTGCTTTCCAAAGGGGCTCCTCACCCTTCTTCTTCATCTATGACCTTGGCTCCAACCTCACCCAAACAGGAGGATGGGCTTTGAGGACTGCTTCCAGCTCAGAGGTGGTAATATCATGTACAATGAGCTGTGATGTAAATGCTGACATGAAACTCCAGAGCTGGACACAGCTGGGGGCAGGTGTTCACCAAACCATGGAAGGGTTGAAGCCTGAATTGACCTTTGTTTTAAAGAATGTTTGCCCAGAAAAAAAAAACAACAACAAAGAAAATGTTTAGAGGAGATCTTACACCAGCAGAGTGATTAATGCTGCAAAGGAGTCACTCAGTCAAGGTTCCTGTGTAGTCATTCAAGCTTTGTGAACCTTCTAGATGACAGAGACCATGCTGTGATCCCTGCCAGGTCCCATGGACACACCAAGCCCTCACACACTTCCCCATACACCTCAAAGCAGAGGAATATTAATTTTTAACATACATAACAAGACCAGAACTGACCAAGTTTACCTCTTGTTATCTGCCTCCTCACAAGGCCAGAACAACACCACTCTGCTCTTGGAGAGGACATGGTGGTTGGGTCACACTGGCAGTGCATGTCCCTCCCATGTGTGCTCCTGGGGAATTAGCCATGCTCATAGCCTGCTAATTAGCCAGGTTAATTATGATGACCACTGGGACCAGTGTGGGCTGTACTGGGCTCAGCAGCCCCATCTCCTCTCCAGGGCTGAGGGGCTCCTACTCCACTCCCCTGTGGGATGAAGCTGAATGACCAGAGATGAGCTCTGATGCCCACCACAGAGCAATGTCCACCCTGCCATGGTGCCCCAAGGTCCAGGGCAGGTTTGGGTAAGCCCTGGTGGTCTTCTAAACCAGCACAGGTATTCTGCAGAGACATGGACCTGCAGTAGAGCTGGGGTGGGGCTGGAGGCACAGTCACAGACAGGAAGAGAGTGAGAGACATGGTGCAGGCACCCAGAGAGTCTCAGTCATGGACACAGGGGATGGGAATGCCCCAAAGCTGTCTGCTGGTGCTGACACCAGGAGAGTATCCTCCAACAAAACCAGAACCAGCACCCTCCCTCCTAACCCACGTTGCCTAAAATGAGATCTGAACTTCAAACTCAGGCAGACACAGAGCACTTTCATCCTTCTAGCAAACCTTCCTCTTCTCACAAGCTCAAAATAAACAATAAATGATAGAATCATCTTGAAAGAGACCTTTCACATCATGAAGTCTGACCATCAGCCAACACTGCCAGGTCACCACTAAACCATGGCCCTCAGCACCACATCTCCAGGGCTTTGAAACCCCTCCAGGGATGATGACTCCACCACTGTCCTGGGCAGCCTGGGCCAATGCTTAGCCACTGTTTCAGGGAAGAAATTGTTCCTCATGTCCAATCTGAACCTCCTCTGGCATAACTTAAGGCCATTTCCTCTTGTCCTATCACTTGTTCCCTGGGAGAAGAGACCAACCCCCACCTGGCTCCAACCTCCTCTCAGGGAGTTGCAGAGAGTGAGAAGGTCTCCCCTGAGCCTCCTTTTCTCCAGGCTAACCAACCCCAGTTCCCTCAGCCACTCCTCATGAGCACAACCGTCTGCAGCACCAGACAGACACAATCTGGACCCAGGAAAACCTTCTGGGTGAGGTCAGAACAATGCCCAACCCCAGCAGGTTTGGTCTCACTCCTGCACAGGGTCCCTGCCAAGGACCAGGACACTGGGATGCTCCCACCATTGCTGTCAGACCCTGATCTCCAACACAGGCACCGATCCACCAGCAGCACTCCTCCTCCCTAGGGAGCAGGATCAGGCCCTTGGGGATACTTTTTCTCCCTCCTCTTTCCGGCAGCAGCCCAGCCCCTGCCCAACAGCTCCTTTGTGAGGGAGAGGCACCGGCGACAGCCCCGCACCGCCCGGGTGGCAGCCGAGCGGATGCAGGTTGTCACGCTTGGGTCTCTGACACCGCAGGAGGACATTCAAGCCCTTCCCTCCCCCTAGAATGGGCTTTTCATGGAGACAAACGATCCCTTCCCTCAACAAAACCCAAATTCTCAGCTGAAAGTACTTGGCAGAGGCCCCTTGAAATTTTTCTCATGGCTTGTGTGGCTTAGGAACATGATTTTCCTGAGTGATAAAAGCAACCGGAGGAAGCGACTGATGCTCTTCTGGGAGAAGAATCCCTCTCCCAGCCCTGGTTAAGTGTCCTGCTGGGCTGTCACTTGCAAGGATGGAGCCTGCAGGTCCCAGCCAGGTCCAAATGGCTGGGAAAAGCTTTGCCTGGCCATCAGCAACCCACCCAGCCCTGGGGACCAGTGGAATGGTCAGTGGTCCTCTCCTGCTTCCCAGCATCTCCTGATGAGTGGCAGCAGTGAGGGACTGAGCTGACGAGCACCTGATCAATGGCACTTATTGAACCCCCTCTGTGCTCCTGGTAATTGGAGGATTGCTTTGGCTTCCACTTTTATTGATGTTTCCTCCCTGGCAGGGTGTCCATGGAGTGGAGGGGGCGGGGAGTGTTGTCACTTGGAATTACAGAGGGAGCGTGGCTGGAATTACCGACGGCTTCGGGAATCAGGGAGAGGCAGGGGAAACCTTCAGGGCATCATCAGCACCCACAGCCAGCCTTGAGAAAGGAAAAAAATCAACTAAAATTATCTGGTGTAGGAGTGCAGAGGTGAAAAAGGCATTTTGGGACAGCAGGGAGGCAGGCCTTTGCTCCTGGGTACCCTCTTCACTGTGCCTTGATTTGCTCTGGGGCCTTGGTTTCACCCATAGGTTGCTCTAGGGGATTGATTTCAGCCACAGTTTGTTTTGTAGGCTTGATTTCAGCCCTGGTCTTCTTTGAAGGCTTGATTTCATCCATAGCTATCTTTGGGAGCTTGATTTCAGCCACAGTTTGCTTTAAGGACTTAATTTCAGCCCTGGTTTGCTCTAGGGGCTTGATTTCACTCATAGCAAGGAATGAATCTGTTCACAGAGGATCCATCCTGCCCTTGGCTGCCTGCTGGGGCCAGGAGCAGGGCAGGGCAGACAGGCAGCTCTGCCCACAGCCCAGGCACCCCCTAGGACCAGGGTTTGGGATGTTGCTGAGGGCTGTGGAGCAGGTGGAAGTTGGGAGGTGCAGGGAGGCTGTGCTGAGCAGCATGGTGCAGCATCGGGCAGGAGGCAGAAGCGTGATGTGACCCCCAGGGATGGGGTCTGTCACTTTTCTTGTCCCTTCCCATCAATCACCAGCAGATCTATTTATTATTATTAGGCACAATAGAGTGCTCACTAAAAGTGGCTACTGACTCACTGGCCAGACTAGCCCAGAGGGTGTAGAGAGGGCAGGGGAGGAGCTGGTCAATGCTGCATGCCAGCTGCAGAAGGACATCCTGCGTGTCCACAGCCATGGCCACGTACACTCTGGAGGGGCTAAGTCATCCATCAGTTGTGAAGTGGTCAGCTTCTCCCCCAGCAAGGACACTCAGCAAGGTCACATCCTCCTTCTCTCTAGACTAATGAGTGGAGATGACTAATAAGACCTCAGTGACAAGTGACTGTATTAATGTAATCTCTCCTGCTTGTAATCAATTTTGTGTGTTAAAATGCAGAGCAAGCTCAGTCACCTGGGATGCTCCTGCCTCCTCCACAGCCATGGAGCTGCTGGTGGGCTGGGAGAGAGAGTTGTATCCCTGTTGTGTCCTTTCCAGCTTGGGGGATTCCCTCAGCAGAGCACATTTGGTCATAAATCACTCCCATCATGAGGAGCCCAGCAGCACATCCGAAAGTGCTGCTGTTCCCCTTGGTCACCTAAAACATCCCTGTGCTGGTGCTTTAACAGCCCCAAAAGGCAAAGATTTCTGCAACTGCTTTAGGAGAAGCTAATTGCAGCCTTTCCACCCCATATTTCAGTCTTAAAGGGTGCTGGTCCCAGCACTCTGCACAAAATCATAGAATCACTGTGGTTAGAAAGCCCTCTGAGATCACCCAGTCCAACCATCCACCCAACACTGCCATGCTCAGCACTAAACCATGGCCCCAAGCATCACATCTCCATGGTTTTTGAACACTTCCAGGGATGGTGAGTCCACTACCTCCCTGAGCAGCCTCCATGGAGGAAGGTAACAATGGGGGCACCTTGCAGGACCTTACTGGGGGGAAGAGAGCAAACCACCTCAAGGAACTCTGGGCTGGTGGCCATGCCAAGAGCTAACATGTGTGGGAGGAGCTGCTGGGCTCAGGGCTCATTCAGCTCCTGGAAGTCTTGCTCTGGGGACACAGCATGGTCCTGCAGGACACAGAGAGCATCCCTCTGATGCCGGCTGGCTCCCTAAGCAGGAGGATTTCCAAAGCCCTTTGAAAAGCCATTTAGAGCTAAGCCCTGGTATTAAACCTGGCCTTTCATTAGGCAGGTTTGCAGTCTCTGCCCCAGCCTGTTGCAGCAAAAAGTTTCTTAGAGGTTCAGGAAGAAGCTTTTAAGCACATTTGCCAATTAACTGTTGGAATCTCCTCCCCAACATGACGTGAGCTGCCCACTTCCCTCTCAGGGGATGGCAATTACTGTTTTATAAATAAGCTTTGAACTCCCTTCAGTAATAGTCTCTCCTTCCATAAAATCACCCTCTAAATCCACTGCCCTTTTCCACCTTCTGTCACTGTCTGCCTCTAAAAATAATCTAGGGAAAAAAAACCCAAACCCTAACACTATTAAGAAGTAACTCCCAAAATCTCTCTTGCTTTGTGGTGGCTTTTTCCAGCCCCTCAGTAATTCAGCTAACAGGGACTCTGTAGCTCTCACTGCTGTTTACAAACTACTCATGAGATCTGACATCTTTTCAGAAGTACTGGAGATGCATGGGAATGATAAAATAAATCTGTCCATGTTCATGTGTTTTGACTTCTATGGTTCCAAAAGGGAAGCACAAGAAGAAGGGCATGAATAAAGTCTTTTACAAAGGTATTGATTCACTTAACATTGATTTTTTTAATACTATTTTGAGCCAGCTTCATGATTTCTATGTTTATTTAAGCAGTTTGGGATAAGCAAGACTGGCAGGCTTAAAATCCTTCCAAAACTCAGGTTACTCCTGCACACCTCAGTGCACTGCCTGTGTACAAACCCAGCTTTTATTTAACAGAGACAGCCACAGAGAAAGCATTCCCCAGGAGGGGAGCCCAGGGTTCGTTCCACTCTGCAAGTCACAGAATCTGGAGACCCAGCCTGGTGGGGGTTGGAAGGGACCTCTGTGCATTATCTAGTCCAATACTGCCTGCTCCAGCAGGGGCACCCACAGCAGCTTGCCCAGCATCACCTCCAGCTGCCTTGGGAATCTCTCCACACAAGGAGACTCCACAACCTCTCTGGGCAGCCTGGGCCAGGCCTCCAACACCCTCACACCAAACAAGGTTCTCCTCCTGCTCAGCTGGAACCTCCTGGCTTCCAGTTGGTGCCCAGTGCCCCTTGGCCTGGCCTTGGGCACCACTGAGCAGAGTCTGGCCCCAGCCTCTTGCCCCAAGCCTTCAGTTCTTGCTGAGCATTGAGCAGCTCCCCTGTGGGGCTGCTCTTCTCCAGGCTAAGCAGCCCCAGGGCTCTCAGCCTTTCCTCCTCCCAGACATGTTCCAGTCTCCTCATCACAGCTTTTATCCAGAGACACAGCCAACACCAAAATGCAGCTTTAAGCACTTCAAGCCTGACACTATCTACCTAACAACACATGGAATCACCCAGCTTGATTTTGCCTTGCAGCTGAGCTGGGCTGAAATTCAGCCTCAGAAAAGCTGCTTGTATCAGCAAGAAGCACTTCATGGGCTTTGGATCAGGAACAAAACTTGGGAGCTGCCACATGAAAGCGAAGGATGAACATCAGGGTGACAAGCTGGAGGTCCAAGCTGCGCTCCTTGCCCCATCACCAACTCAATGCCAGTAGGAAAGACCTCCCCTTAAAGAAGGCAGGCAGAGCTCCTCTCCCCTGCCCTCCTCCATATCTCCTCAGGATCCCTCTAAACAGTTTCAAATGTTAATTCCTCACTGTGGCAGTAAAAGCTATTTTTAATCCCACGTGAAAGCAGTTTGCAGAAGACCAAACTCCACACGTATAGCAGATTGCTTCCTTGGGGCAGGAGCTGCTGGGGGCAGGGAGCAGTGAAATGAGGGCTCACCCTCATCCTGGGGAGACATGGCTGGCTGGAACAGGGGGACACAGTGTTTAAAACCAGTCCTAAGTGTAAAGCTGGGACTGAAATATTGCATAAATAGCCTGTAAGGCACATGGGTGCTGCTGTGGGCAGGGAGAATTGAAATGAGAGCACATCATGGTGGGGAGATCTGACCAGCTGGAATGGGGACACACAACACTTAAACTCTGTCCTAAGTGTAAAGCTGGGACTAAAATGTTGCATAAATAGTCAATGATGTATAAAGGACATGGTCACTGCTGTGGGCAGGGAGCAGTGAAATGGGAGCACATCATGGTGGGGAGATCTGGCTGGCTGGATTGGGGATACACAGCACTGAGAACCTGTCCTAAGTGTAAAGCTGAGACTAAAACATTGCATAAACAGCCAGGACTATAAGAGAGCCACAAAGCCTCTCCACACATGGGCATATTTTTTCCTGCCTAACAGCAAATCCAAAGCATTGTGCATTAAGTAAAACACCAAAACCTCTCCTTCATCCTTCCAAAGTCTCAGCTTTTTCTCATGTTTCCTGCATTTTTCTGTTGCATTTTTTAGGATTTATTTTCCAAGCAAAAGGGGTGAGGACAGGGGAAACTGATCAGGAAGGGCCTGTTTTTGTCATGAAAGTTGAAAAAAAAGCCAAACCCAGGAGATTGTGCAGGATGAACCCAAGAAGCACAGGATGGGACTTGAGTTTCTGCAAATGCACCGAGAGAAACAAGGGCTGCTCTCAGCCGTGGAGCACTGAAACACGAGTCCACCAGGAGGAGAGATTAGCTGGTGTCAATGAACAGAGATAAGGTCCTGGAGCAGGTCTGGGGGCATCCCCATCCCACCCCTCAGCTAGATTCTTTTGTCTCTTCCCACCTATGCATTTCTTCAGCATGGCTGTGAAAAGCTCTGTCTTGGAAAGGGGATCCAAGCTCGGTGCCAAAACGCAGCCTGGTGACTCCCAGAAACGTCAGACTTGATTCAATTGCTCGTGCTATAGAGTGCCTTGAGCTCTCTATACACACACAAAAAAGCCCCTGAAGGCTTCTACTTAGCTCCACTTTTCAACTGCCAATAACCCTCACAGCAAAAGTCAAAAGAGCAGCACTGGAGCCGCGTCCTTCCCCTGCCGCTCAAAGGCTGAGGGTTTGCAAGGTTGGGAGATAACAAAGTCTGGCTCAAGAAATCCTGGATGCTTTTCAAGAACATTATTAGCTCCCATGAATGGGTTTGGAGGAGGGAGGAGGAAAAAGACCCACATTCAACCCAAATACATAGCACGTAGTGGCCCTCTGCTTACCATTCCCCTCCCCACGGTACCCACTCCCCTAAGCTGGGACCCAGCACCCAGAGCACAGCTCCAAGGGCTGCTCTCCTGCAGCTGCTCAGTATGGGAAGGGTCACTGGAAGCCTTGGTCCAGCCCCATTCCTGGGCAACACTGTTGGAAAAAAGCAGGAAGAGGAGAGGGAAGAGAGGGATTTGGTTGGGAGATCATCCAAGGAAATACAGGAGAGAGAGGGAAAGTGGCACGGCGAGCTGATGTCACTGCAAAGTTTTGGTGGCTGGAGGCAAGGAAACTGCTCTTTGTATAAGGTACACTTCCCCAGACTCCCCATGTATGCAAGGCAGCATCAGCAGAGCCCCTTCCTGCACTGCCTTCCTGCTCCAGAACCACCATTATCCCACATTTCTCCTGCTCTTTTCCTCCCAGCACCCAAACTGCTAAGGCTGCACCAAATTACAGCGCCAGGCAGGTGGAATGGTCCAAAACTCTGAGCAGTTTTTGGTGCCTATGTGGGAAACCAGCCTGGCTCTGGCACACAAAAAGGGAACAACAATCCCATGCAAAGATCTCAGCTACATCCCTGGAATGTCAGCAGTAGAGCATAGCAGTGTCCACTGGAGAGCCTGCCTGAGCACCGAGCCCCATGGCCCTGCCTGCACAGGCATGGTGTGAAAGGCAACCCTCTGAGCCCCCCACATGATGCCTGGGACCCTGACTCTGCACCCAGAAGTGCCTGGGCTGCTCTGCAGATGCAGGGGAGTTACAACCCCTACATCCCTTGGGTACATCCCTCCCACCCCACAGCCACTCACCCCACAAGTCCAAACCTTCTCCATTGACACAAGCAAAGAGCAAAGAGCAGGATTTGGCCCCGTGCTGTCACCCTGAGCAGCTCCTCACATTTTTGCCATGAAGTCCTAAACATCACTGGCAAACTCCTCAGATTCAGGTCAGTTTTGAAGGCTTGCCTTCACCTTCATTCCAGCAAGCAGACAGAGAGATGCTCCCAGGATCCCAAGCAGGACACTCATGCTTCCCAGAGGAGAGCAGCAGCCACACCAACATCATCTCTTCTTCTTATTACAGGTTTACTTTCAGCAGCAGCCGAGTGCCAAAAAAAACCCCAAACCTGAACAGGGAGGGTTGGGGTTTTTTTGCTTCAGGATAAAATGTCAGATCAGACTTGGATCATCCATTAGGTAATTTATGGTGCAGTCTAGAAAAGGTGTTTAATCTTCTGATAATTAGCTAAAGCTATAGTAACTCAAGGAATTTCATATGAGGTTCTTACTTCTCTGGCAGAAATTTTTCTTTCCAGTAGCAAAAAGAACTACTTCAAAAACTACCAAAAAAGGGACCTTGGGCAATTTCAGACTTGAATAAAATCATTGAATAGTTTAGGTTGGGAAAGACCTTTAAGATCATCATGCTCAAACACTGAATAACACACTCCAGTAAGAACAAATGGTTCCAGTTAGTAACTTCCATTACAGTGTAAACTACTCAGCAGATACTCCTGCAAAGCACTGAAACCACTGCAGGACCTAACCACCAAGAAAGACCAAAATGATTCTATAGAGACATTTCCAAGGGGAAATATCCAAAGGGACAAGGATCTAAGACATTTCCAAGGAGATTTGTCATTTTTTTTCTCCACATTTACTTAAGACAAGCAACAACCTACAGGTGCCTTCAGGCCAAATATCTTGGCAGGAGACTCAGTTGGTGTCATTTTGGTTTCCTAGCAAGTTCAACTATTTTAAAAATGTTTACACCACTTTGAGATATTCCTTGGCAAAACCTGAAACTTCTCTCTAACTTCTGTTTTCCTCCACTCCAGCACTCCCCCAGCTTTAAACACTTAGCTCTGTCTGGCTTTCCTGGGATAAAAACCCCTCGGTATAGGAAGGGCTGAGAAGAAGACAAAACAAGAGAGGCAAAGAGAAGAGGAAACGAAGGGAAAGAGTTTTGTATGTGTGATTGAAAACACACTTACTCCAGGCAGAGTTAAAGCAAAACATCCACTGATTTTCATCTCCTTGCTAGAAAGGATGCAGCTTCTTCCCAGCGCAGCAAACGCATCCGGCCACGCCGAAAACCTTCCCCGCTCCGTTTCTCCACATTCCCCATCACCATCTGCAGAACCATCTCAAAACATCTGGCTGGTACCAAGCCAGGCTCCCCACGAGCACTTCCAGCACTAAAAACTCCCTACACAGCAATCCCAACCCAAAGATTTATTTCCCACCACCACCCTACTCTCGTTGTGGTCCATCCCCGCCAACGTCTCGCCAGGCGCCGGCAGGCGATAGGAGAACTGCTCTGTCTTCCATGCTTTAATTATGTGCTCACAGTCATTAAACTCCCATTTGGCCAAGGGAGATCTCTCTCACAACTCACTGTGTCTCCCCCACTCCCCAGAAGAAAACACACAGATTAGTTCTCATCATTACTGTTTGCCGAGCATTGTGGACACTAGTGGAGCAGGAGAGATGGGATAATAAACCACGGTGATGCTAATACAGCCATAAAAATAAGTGAGCTACTTACTGCATCCAGAGGTGTGTGAGTCAAGGCAAGACTTTAGAGTCCAGATGTGCTCTCACAGATCTGGAACTCTGCAGGTAAAAATCCTCCCTAAACTTACACCTCCCCGTAAAGATGATGATTTTTCACAGACTCTCCTTTCAGCGAGGACAGCGAAGTTGCCACCTCCCCCCCTCCTCCTCCCCGAAGAACATGGAGAAGCACGGAGAGCGCGTCGGAAGCGCGGTATTCCCGCGGGGCCCGGGAAGCCGGGGCTGGAGCAGCAGGAAGGATGGGGAGAGCTGCTCCTTTGATTATTTTCAGATGTTTTCCCCCCAGAACACCGCAGAGCTTTTCTAAACCTACACATTTGGATTCTCTTCAAACTCCCGAAGCAGATTCCTTCCCCTTGCCTTCGAGGGACTCGCAGCTCCGACTCCGCCTGGCCAGGAGACGGCAGTTTAATAGACACCACATGCACAGTAGCTGCTCTTCCGAATGCTTTATCTCCTCAAGAGTTCAATCCCTCTGAAACCTTCCAAACGAAACAGCTCCCCTGAATCAATCCAGCTCTGCCCTTTGACACCAACCCACCGAGGAGCCCAAGCCCCATCCTCTTCCACCCTTGGCTTGCTCCGTGCACAGCCAGGATCGAACCCCTTTCCCTCCCCCCAAGCATAGCTCACTTGAAGCTTCCTTTATTTTCATAAGGTGCTTGGATAAAACAATTCTAAGGAATCCCAGAGGGAAAGCAGTGGGATGGCTGGGAAAAAGTGGTTGATGTTAAAATCCCAAAGCCTGGATAATTAAAAAAAAATGTTACAAAAAAGGAAATTTCTGCTGCCTCCCACCTGTCCTTGACTGGCTGGGCTGTGGGCTGTTGGGTGGGCAGGGGGACATGAGGGGATACACTGCAGGGACACGAGAGACGCGGTGGATAGAGGGGACAGGGACAGACAGAGAGGATAGGGAGGATGTGAGGGACACGAGGGACATAGGGACAGGGAAGTTGCGAAGGATACCGAAGACAGAGGGACACCGGGGACACAGAGGGGATGGGGGATAGGAACACGGGGACGGGGGGACACAAGGGACAAGGGAGCGGGTGGGACAGGGAGGACACGAGGGATAAGGATGACATGAGGCACATAGGGTCAGGGAGGACAGGGGGACGCGGGCACAGGGAGGACAGAGGATAGTCGAGGGACAGGGTGGACAGGGGGACATGGGAAACGGGATACACGGACGACAAGGAAGACAGAGAAACAATGGGACAGGGAGGGACAGAAGGGCACACGAGACACGGGGAACTGGCTCACACGCTCCCGACTCCTCCAAACCTGCCCTATCTCCACCCGGGGCAAAGGCTAGAAGCTGCCTCCCCAGGCACCCCCAGCTCAGATCCCCCCGCATCCTCCAGCCCTCTCATCCTCTCCATCGTCATCATCATCACCTCAGACCCTCGGAACCCCGTTTTCTCTCCAGAGTCCCACCGTGCTCGGACCAGCCTGTTGCAGAACAACCCCAGCAGGGCACGGGAGGCAATTAACATAGCTCGGTGCTTAATTACCCACCCTCCGCAGCCCCACCATCCCCCTTCTCACTGTTACCTGTACCAGCGCAGTCCCTTCTCGTAGCACCTGTCGAAGAAGTGGGGTTCGGCCCCCACTGCCCTCACCCCGGGATGGACCCGCAGGAACTCCAACAGCGCTCGGGTCCCTCCTTTCTTTACGCCCACGATGATAGCTTGCGGGAAACGGCGGCTCCCTCCCGTAGGTACCGCTCCTGGTGCCGATGGCGATGCCTCCCCCGCCGGTCCCGGTGCCATCTCCGCACCCTCGGGGAGCGGCGGCAGGAGCAGGGTAGGGGGTAACGGCTCGCAGGGCCCCGGTAGGCAGTAGAAGAAGTAGGTGAAGAAGAGGATCATGGTGAGGAGCAACGAGGCGCGGCGGCCCCCGACGGGTCCCACCAGCCTCCCGCTACATCCCATCGGGGGCCGCTCCCGGCCCCGCCGGGCACCGCATCCTGACCCCCCTCCTACTCCCCT
>VWZX01001334.1:570042-734772 GCA_013399015.1 Galbula dea | reverse complement strand
GAGACTTGGGGGGGGGGGGAGGTAGCAATGCTCCTGCAGGGCTGCACTGGTGCATCATGCTGCAAGGTGGCACAGCTGTGACAGAACAGCTGTAAGGCAGCTTGGATGTACAACAGCAGGGCTGCAGGGTGGCACAAATGCATGATGGCATGGCTGCATCAGGGCACAGCTATAGGGTGACAGGGCTGCAGGGTGCTACAGTTGCAGGGTGACACAGCTGCAGAGTGTTCTGACTGCAAGGCGGCACGGATGCAGGGTGGCATGCTGTAGGGTGACAGGTCTGCAGGGTGGCATGGCTGCATGATGGAATGGCTGCAGGATGGTAGGGCTGCAGGGTATGGATGCATACAGTAGTATGGATGCACCATGGCACGGCTGCAGGGTGACAGGCTGCAGGGTAGCATGGTTGCAGGACTGCAGCATGGCTCACACACACAGGATGGCCCAGCTGCAGGGTGGCAAATATGGATGATGGCACGGCCACAGGCTGGCAGGGCTGCAGGGTGACAGGGCTGCAGGATAGCAGCAGGATGGGGCTTTGTGCCCTCTCGTGGCTGGTGCTCAGAGGCTCCACAGGGTCCTGTGGTTACACGGGAGCTTTCCAACGAGAGGAGCCAATTGCATGAGTGCTGCTGGAGATCCTCCCAGCTCACGAAGGTTTCCTCCTCAGAGAAGGATGAGGAGGAACGAGAATGACAAGGAAGCAAATCTGTTATCAGGAAAAGTTTGATAAATAAAAACTCATCCAAACTCTGCTGTGTGGCACTTGCCAGCTCTTGTTGGGTTTACGTAAGCAATTAGATCTGGGAACTGTTTCACTCCAGGCAGGAGTGGGTGGGAATGGCTCCAGCTCCCTGCTTGGGCTGGGACAGGGTGGTGGTGGTGGTAAATGCCAGTTGGTCACCAAAGGAAAGGCTTGGTGAAGATATCTCCATTTCAACAAGCTTCTGCCACAGGGTTAGGTGCTCTGGGGACTTCCCAAGGTTTGTTATTACAGAGAAAGAACAAAGCTCAAGGGATCAGTGGGGATGAAAACTGCTTGAGAAAGCTGGGAGATCATTTCTGAGGTCAACTCCACAGTGGAGTTGGCCAAGCTGCTAAAGGCAAGTAAAGATGTTAGGGCAGGCACAGCATGACTGGGAACGGCTGCTTCCAAAGAGCTAATGACCCTGAGCCCTTCCAATCCAATTAGGAAAGCTGTTTCCCTGGTGTGTTTTACCAACACAGCTCAGCTCCTTGGGTTCAAAGAGCAACCCAGAAAAAGGGAAATTGGGGAGAGGCAAGCCAGTGCCTGCAGCCAGGGGAGGCAAACCTCACCCCAATCCCTGGGGATGCAGGTAGCACATCCCCAGGGATGAGGGTACCACAGAGGGTGGGGTGCCTGGACCCCAGGAATGGTGATGCTCCTTGGAAGAGCAGCCCTATGACTGTCCCTAAAGCAGCACAGCCCCACCAGCCAAGGAGACAGGATCTCTGAGCTGTGGTCCCCACCAGGAGGTAGGTCCTGGGGTCATCTGGATAGGGGAAGCCACTTAGGTCCCTGTTAGTTCTCCTCCAGGGTCTCAATGAAGACCACTCCATATCACCCAGTTCATCTGGCTGTGTCCAGAGAAGGGCAATGAAGGTGGTGAAGGCTCTAGAGCACAAGTGTTGTGAGGACCAGCTGAGGGAACTGGGGTTGGTTAGCCTTGGAGAAAAGGAGGCCTCCTCACTCTCTACAACTCTCTGAAAGGTTGGAGCAAGGTGGAGGTTGGTCTCTTCTCCCAGGTAACAGGAACAGAACAAGAGGAAACGGCCTCAAGTTGCACCAGGGAAGGTTTAGATTGGGCATCAGGAACAATTTATTCCCTGAAAGAGTTGTTAGGCATTGGGCCAGGCTGCCCAGGGCAGTGGAGGAGTCACCAGCCCTGGAGGGGCTCAAAAACATGTAGATGTGTCACTTTGTGACATAGCTTGGTGGCATAGGGGTGTTGGGTCGATGGTTGGACTTGAAGGTCTTAAAGGTGTCTTCCAACCCAAGTGATTCTATCATGATCAAGCCTTTCCCCAGAGACCTGGCAAACCCCTGAGGTTACCCACTGGGTACTGAAATAAAAAACCCAGCCTCAATGTATGCTGGTGGGGAACTTTGTGCTTGACCCTGCTGGGGGGAAGAGACAGAAACCCAGACAGGACCATGAGGGCTTTGCCTGAGCTTGCCAGGGCCAGCCAGGCTGAAGATGAGCACAAATGGGAACTGAATCATGTCTTCCTCAAACTGGGATCCCAGACACCATGATGGAGCTGATCCCTCCTGGACTGGGTGTCCCATCACCTAGGGGCAAAGGAGACACCAACAGACCCATCACCACTCACACAGAGGATAGAAAATGAACCCAAACATTCCATCCTTGGTCCAAGAGGCTGAGCCTGGCTGGAGAGGGCAGGATGGGGCAGGGCTGGGACTGAGTCCCCAGCTCCAGCAGCACCCTGGCCATCCAAACCCTCCCCACAACCGCTCCAACGGCTTCGCTTCCAACTCCTGGCGTGCAGCCACCTCTGGGGTGTAGCACAGCCCCTGCTATTAAAATGTGTGACAGCAGCTCAAGATGGAAAGTGAAGTTGTACATTCTCCATCTGAAACTCTGGGAGGAATTTCAAGCAGGGGAATGCAATTTCCAGCCTGGAGGAGAGCCAGCAGCACCAGGGCGAGATGTTTCTTAATATGGCTTTGCAAAACTGGAGCACAGAACATTGCCCACAGCTACAACAATACCAGGGAGCTGGAGACAGCCCTGCCTGGGGATCAGGAGAGGTGTTTACACCACAAAAACACCCACCAGCTCCAACAAGCTGCTGTCCCCTGCCACCACCAAGATGCTTGACCACCTTAACATCCTGCACTAGCCCTGTCTCCACTGGGATTTGGAAGCCGTGGCATGTGGAAGCTGCATGGACCAAGGTAATGCTGCTCTCCTGCTCATCTCAGGACGGGAGCAGCATCCCAAGAGTGAGGGTTTCAGCAGGGGAAGCAATGCACCTGGCATCAGGCAGCCCTGCAGAGCTCCCCAGCGGACAGCAGGACATGGCTGCATGGCATGATGCACCTTGCCATGGTGATGCAGGTGACCAAACAGTGACAACATCTCACAGAAGGAAAGAGCTGGTGCTGGCAACATCAAAGGGAGGAGGTGGCTTCTCCCAGACCCTGGGTGCTTGCAGGTCTCCAGTCCCTTCATCAGCCCAGGAGTGGTGGTGGATGCTCCATCCCTGGAAACATTCTAGATTTGGGTTCAACAGCTCCACCTCACTCTCCTAACAAGTTTTTGGGGCAGTGGTGGGGTCCCAGTGGGGCTGCAGCCACCTTTTGTCCTCACAGCAGCCCAGGGAGCAGTCCCTGCTCAGGCACAGCTGGCTCCTGGCCAGCTGGAGCTACAAAAGGAGCTTTCCCCCTAGATCTGCTTTTGATTTAAAGAGTCCCAATAAGGGGATAAAGCAGCCAAAATCCACTGAGGTTGCTTGTGTCTCTTTGGGTTGTTATTTTTTTTTAACAAAAGCTTCAATTTAAGGAATAATATAGCTGAAAAGTGTGATTTTTGTTAGAGCAGGCAGAGCTGCAGAGCATCAGAGGCAGCCCTTCAGGAACCAAACCTCTGTCCCCAGGACACCAGCTCTTCACTGTGCCATCTTCCTCACAGCATCCCAGCTCTGCTTTCCTTCTCCCTGCTCATGCAAACACAAACTCTGCAATTATCCCTTCAGCAGAGCCCTCCTGGGTCAAGACACAAGAGTTTCACATCATCCTGGGATTGAAAAATGCTATGGATGGGGAGGAGGCTCAAAATGTGCTTCATTTGCTGTTACTCAATGTCTGGTCACATTAGGCTGTGGAAGCAGAGGGATTTCTTTCTCTTGACTAGATGTAGGGGAGAATAAGGCCATTTCCAGCTGAGAAAGTCTCCTTCTGAGGAAGCCAGGCCATGTCATGCAGCCAGACAGTGAACCACCAGTGTCTGCAGGTGGCTGAAGGTTGCACCAAAGCTGATAGTGTGAAGCCCACGTGTCTGCAGCCCACAAATGGAGCAGAACCTTCCAGTGAGGAACCCAGCAACCTGATGGGTGTTTCAGGGCATCTGCAGCCATAAAAAACCCTGGGGACAAGGTGGGTTCAGTGCCATGGAGGTGACAAAGTCACTAGGGTTACCAGAGCCATGATCCAAGGGTGAGCTAATGACACCTCTGCCTTTTGTGGGCAGGGAGGCAGCAAGGTCCCAGGCCCCACCACCAGCCCTTCATTATCAACTCTTCATTATCAGCCTCTCCAACACCCCTCACCTCCCCCCTCAGGTTATTTCTGCATCTCTTCTACATCAGCCTCCCCAAGCAGCAGCTGACTGACCTCCCAGAGGTGTCCTGACAACTCCTTACCTGTTCTTTACAAGCTCAGTGGAACCCTAATCCTATATTCATTGCTGATCTCACTTGGAGTTAATTACATGCCAAACAGACATCTCTCTAATGTGCTTGGAAGCATCCCAACAAAGTTCTCTGAGCAGCCCATCAATGTGTGCATGAGCACAGCTACTCCTTCTCCAGGTGTTCCAGTGCTCATCTGCAGGTCTAAATCAACAGCACCAATCAACAGGTGAACATAGGAGAACTTCTCCTGACCACAGCAGGTGACATCTGACCCACAGCATCACCAATAGCCCCAAACCCATGGCAGCAGCATGGCTGGGACACCACCAGCCTGGTAGTTACTGGGCAACACTGGAGTTTCACATTCCTTTGTTAAGATGCATCTCTCACAGGACAGCAGTAAGGTTGCCACATGCTTTAATCCCACTTTTTTTAGCCTAAAAAATGGAGCTGACACCTTTTGGGCCATGACCCCATTGCATTTCCCCCATCACAGTCACTGGGACAGCACTGGTGTAGGACTGGGGAGCCTGGAAGGTGCAGCAGTATCCTAGAACCTTGTGGCAAGGGAGGGATGCCAGCCCCAAACCTGCTCTCCTGGAACTGGGGTGGGTTTACCACCCATGAAAGGGGCTCAGCACCCTAGAAATGAGGAGAGAACTGAGAGGGCTGGAGCCTGACTGAGCTCTTCTGCATGCCAAGCAGTCAGGGCTAGCTCTGTGCAGTAAAATACAGGCATGGTTTGTCACCTGGGAGGACAAAGCTGGAGGTTTCTCCCCTAAGCACTCCCACCATCAGCTGGGAAGGGCAGAGACCTGCTCCTTGTCCAGAGTGACCTAGATGTAACCTTGCTGCTCACCTGGGGCAAGCAAAGAAATTGATTTACAAGCAAGAAATTACTTTGCCCCCCCCCCCAAAAAAAAAAAAAGAAGCCCAAAATCATGTAGGGGTCAAGAGATGTTTTGTTTGTGTTCCTTAAAATTCTGTCACCAGGTGCAGATGGCTGCATTTATGAGTCTGTGAAGCTCTGGCTAATTCCAGGCACAGGTGGGGGGTAGCTTTCCCTTGGCTCTGATTCAGCCAAATATTCAGTGGCCAAAGGGAGAGGAAGGTGTGGGATGGAGAACTGCAACATCTGGAGCAGAGCTGAGCAATAATGCAAAGCAAAGGTTTCAAAGAGAAGGGCTTAAATAGGGTGGAGGGGGAAAAGTGAAGCTCCAAAGGCTCCCAGAAACAGGGAGGTAGGCTCCTGAGTGTCCTTCTGTCAGGCATTTGGGTGGGTTTTGGAAAGAGGGTGAAAAATGGGGGGTTTGAAGAAGGAGGCAAAAGCAAGCACTGGATTAAACCCCAGGTAGAAGCACCCCCAGCAAGCCTGCTTCTCTGCTGGGAGCAGCACTGATCCCAGAGATTAATGAGGTACTACCTGAATTTCACAAGTCTTTCAGCAGTAGCAGGGGGATCAGCCTGCTACTTTGAGTCACAATCCTGAATTTTAGTCCCCACAAGACAGGGGTGGTTCTGCCTCCTGGAGCAGCATGGAGCTCTCCTGCATCTGCAGTTGATGCTGGTCAGGCCCTGGTATGGAGCAGCAGCTGCAGACCCCCTAGCATCACACAGGGTCTGTAACCCAAACAGTCCTAACAGCAGTGTGTTAGGGCACTGGAGCATCTCTGGCAGGAGGAAAGGCTGAGAGCCCTGGGGCTGCTGAGCCTGGAGAAGAGCAGCCCCAGAAGGGAGCTGCTCAATGCTGAGCAAGAGCTCAAGGCTGGGGGCAAGAGGCTGGGGCCAGACTCTGCTCAGTGGTGCCCAGGGACAGGCCAAGGGGCGCTGGGCACAAACTGCAACCCAGGAGGTTCCACCTGAGCAGGAGGAGAACCTTGTTTGGTGTGAGGGTGTTGGAGCCCTGGCCCAGGCTTTGCAGAGAGGCTGTGGAGTCTCCTTGTGTGGAGAGATTCCCAAGGCAGCTGGAGGTGACCCTGGGCAAGCTGCTGTGGGTGCCCCTGCTGGAGCAGGGGGGTTGGACTGGCTGATCCCCAGAGGTCCCTTCCAGCCCCCACCATGCTGGATTCTGGGATTCCATTCAATATACAGGGATAATGCATTGTCTTTGTCTATTTTCATTGTCTATTCCAGTCTCAACTCTGCAAAACCTCTGTGACAGCAAAACATTGCCCCATTAAGAGCAGCTAATGAACAGATAATGAATCAGGTAATGAACATAACGAGCCAATACTCTCATTCTCCCCAAGAGTGACATGCATCATGCACACTCCTGAATTCCAGCAGCCAAAACCAAAGCCTGAGCATCCAGCAGGTCATGCTGCTGCCACACACCCCAAGCATGCCATGACCCTGCTTTCTGGGTGGAAAACACCTCTTTTCCAGCAAGACTTTGGGAGCAAGGAGAGGTGAATGGAGAGGAAAGGTGAAAAGAGAGTGGAATGGAGCCTCAGGGAGCATTGCTGGTGCAAGGGTAGGGTCCAGCCCTGGCTGCCTTGCCTTGCCCAGCAGGCAAGGGCTGATCCCCTTCATCTCTCATCATCTGCCATGCACATGCTGAAGCAATCAGCAGGGAAAGGCTGGAAAGGCTCCAGACTGGGAGAGGGTGTAGGGTACAAACTCTCCTTCCCACAGCCCTGAGGGCTGCAATACCTCCTGCATCAGTACACTGCAGGTGCTGGGGATTCTGAGCACTTGCCCACAAGCTTTGCTAGCATTCAAATCCTGCCTCCCTCTATCCCACAGCCCATTCCCAGCTTACACATGGCAAAAGAGGCATTGGGTGGGGGAAAACAGCTCCATTTAGAGCCAAAAGCCTCTTGGTGGTGAGGATCCTTGTTCCCAGGGACAGAAGGCATCTGGTTCCTATAGCATAGGCACCCACATGTGCTGTGTGACCTCACGGGCCCCGCCCCCTCCCCAAAGAGGCAGGTCAGAGCTCGGCAGATCTGCAGGAAGGAGCCAGGGCTTTGTCTGGAGCCATACCGACGACAGCAGCTTTCAGGCAACTCACCCTGGCTCTGCCACATCTGGGAGAGATGGAGCCAGGAGAGAAGCTGTCAGTAACCTGAGGCAGCCCAAGAGTTCAGCTCCACAGGGAGAGTCACCTTGGACCAGCACTGCTCCACTTATGGGCTTGTGGTACCCACTAGCATCCCACACCTCTGAGCTGCAGCTGAATGTTTGGATGCTGGTGCAGCAGGACTCTCCCATCACTTCCCACTCCCTCCATGGTTCCACACAAACCCATTGGAGTCAGCTGCAGAGTGGCACCAGAGAAAATAGTGTGGCAGCAGGACTAGGGCATGGATTGTCCTGTACTCAGCACTGGGGAGGCCACAACTCCAACCCTGGGGTCAGTTCTGGGCTCCTCACTCCAAGAAGGACATTGAGGTGCTGGAGTGTGTCCAGAGAAGGGCAAGGGAGCTGGTGAAGGATCTAGAGCACAAGTGTTGTGAGGAGCAGCTGAGGGAGCTGGGCTTGGTTAGCCTGGAGAAGAGGAGGCTCAGGGGAGACCTTCTCACTCTCTGCAGCTCCCTGAGAGGAGGCTGGAGCCAGGTGGGGCTTAGTCTCTTCTCCTAAGGAAGAAGTGATAGGATAAGAAGGAACAGCCTCAGGTTGTGCTGGGGGAGGTTTAGGATGGATATTAGGAACAATTTCTTCCCCAGAAGGGTTGTCAAGGCCTGGCCCAGGCTGCCCAGGGCAGTAGTGGAGTCACCATCCCTGGAGGGGTTTAAAAGCCCTGGAGATGTGGTGCTGGCTCTGCCCTGGCTGTTGCAGAGCATCCCTCATGTCATGCCCACCTTTAACTCTCACAACTGTCAGAGGTCCTTGGAGCACCCTCTGTCACCCTAGGGCTGCCTGACTGGCTACTGGGAGCTCCCAGTGGTTTTTATCCACCCCATGCAGCTCCAAACACGAAGCCAGGCTGCCCCCAGCCCCTCTCCCATTGCCCCCCACAGCAGGACCAGCCCCCAGGACTCACCATCCCAGGGCTCATCTGAACACCCTGCAGTCATTTTTAACCTCAGATCTTTGGCATTATTAATAACATCCATGTGGGTCTGACTTCCCCTCTGGGATAACATCTGGGGGATATTCATCATGGCCACCATGGGCTGCAGCCCCCAGCCCTCCCCACGGAGCAGGATGGGTCACATCTGAGCACTGAGCTGCTTGATGTGGAGTCATTAGCATGCACAGACTTTCAGCCCAATTACTTGACAGATGAAATCAAGATCCCTTGGCCTTATTGTTTGCATCTGGAGGGTTGCATCCACATACACTCCACCACCACCACCACCACTATTACCACCACCTCCTCCCCAGCCAGGCTATGGCTGTGCCAGCATTGGCTTCATCTGGATGTCATTTGCCATGGCTTGGGGTAGGAGAATGTATCAAAGATGTCATCATAAAATTAGACCAACACAACAGCAATTACCCACAGCACCTTCAGAGAGGAGAAGGAAAAAGGAAGAGGAGGAGGAAGGAAGGAAAAAGGAAGCTGTGCACCACATCTCCTTGATCCATCCAGGGATGGTGACTCCACCACTGCCCTGGGCAGCCTGGGCCAGGGCTTGCCAACCTTTTTGGGGAAGAAATCATTCCCAATGTCCAACCTAAACCTCCCCTGGTGCAACTTCTCCTCTGCAGGAGGAGGTTACTCTCCCAGGAGGAGGAAGGTTTGCTCTCCTGGCAAGCAGAGAGCAGAGCCCAGGTGGGTCACACCCCGACCTGTCTGCAGTTCCAGTTCTGCAGGCAAGCCACTGCTCTTCCACCAACCAATTTTACACAAAGGAACAATTATGCTTCATCTCTACCCATTAACACCTTCGACAGCATTGGGCTTGCACAGGTAAAAGTTGCATCAGAACTATTTGAGGTGCTGAAGTCAGCATGCAGGTGTTGGGGCTGACAGGGTGCCCGGCAGTATGCCAGCAGCAGCCCAAGCAGAAAGCTCCTAATCCTGCTGATTGCAGCCGATAAACATGGGGATGGGGCTCACACCCTGGGCTGCTGCAGCAGGTGGGGTTGGCTCTGCCCTGGAGCCTCTCCAGGAGCTGTTAATTAGGGCAGGAGAGGTTAATTCTTGCCACATGTCTCCCCGACTCTGCCTTGCTCCTCTCGGGGATGCTTCAGCAAGGGCTCTGCTCTGCTGGAGGGTGGGATTGCAAGGTCTGTCCAGAGGAAACCCCAAGTCCTCCTGGGCCATCACCAGGGAATTGGTGAGGGTTAGCCATGGGGATGGCTCTGCCTGCTGCAGCAGCATCATCATCCCTGCTTGGCATCACCCCAGAGCAGAGGTGCTGGTGCCCTCATGGTGGCTCCCAGGAGGATGCCCAACCAATCCCGTGGCCAGCATACAGCTGCAATGGGGATGAGGAGCTGCCTCTGAGGCAGGCATCATGCAGCAGAAAGAATTTGGGTTTCTTCCCACCCCCCACCCCATCTGTCCTTAATTTCTTTGGGGGTTTCACTCCAAATTCTTCAGATTCTATGGCAAATGTTTTGCAGTCCTTAGCTCAGCCCAGTTCAGGGCTGCCTGCAACAGGAGCAGAAGGGAGGGAAAACACCAACTCCACAAATCAACCAAACCCCATGTCCAACCAGCATCACCAGTATCACCAGCAGGAACCTTTACTGGGGACTGCACCACCCCATCCCTCCATACAACACCAAGGGACAACAGGTTTTTGTGGCAGGGGACACCAGACTGTGCCCCAGCCCCAATTCCAACCTGCATCCATCCACCCCTTCATGCTGTGATCCAGACATGGAGCAGGCTTCTGAGCTCTGACCTGGTTTTGGCCAACTCCTGGAGCAAGCAGTGCCAGTCCTGCACAGGATGCCCAGCCACAGCCACGCTCCCTCTGTCCGTCCCTTCCTGCAGGCCACAGCTGCAGAGGGCCACCTTGCCAGAGCTCTGCTGGGAGGATCTTCCATTTGCTCTCATTATTTGTAGCAACAAATCACTTGTTTTGCCCTAATTTTGCAGATACAAGACTGCAGTAGCTCTGGGCTCCAAGGAAATATCTCAGGCTGGGGAGCACCACAGTGTCGTGCATGCACTCACCCCCCCCAGTGCCCTGTGATGCACACTGTGGTTCTTCCTAATTAGCTGCTAATTTTACAGACTTCTTTATGGTTTGCAGACATTTAACCTTCCCCATGGGCTGCAGCCCTGCAGCCAGAGCTCTCCCACCAGGCACCAGCATGGCTCTGCAGCAGCTCCCTGGGGACAGCTGGGTGGCAGTGCCAGCAGCAGAGCAGGATCCCTGGCACTGGCCACAGCCTCACCTCCAGGTTGCTGGGGACAGCCTGGGAAGAACTGGGATACACTCACAGCCTGCTTGAGGCTAAGCTCCAGGTAATCATAGCTCTCCTCAGGTGTTCCAACCTCCCTGGAATGCTGGCATCAGAACTCTCCTCACACAAATCTTTCTGGATTCAGCTACTGAGTAAAAGTGACTCTGCTCCCACAAAGACCTGTAGGTTCAATTTGGGCTCAGTTATGGAGATTCCAGCAGTGCCTTGGTTTGCCACAGGCTGTCTGCAAGAGCCTAGGTCCAAGCCAGGTTTTGATAAGTCTCAGGATACCAGGCTGGCCTCAAATGGAGAAATCAAATGAATCCTTTGCAGATTTTGGTGACTCGTGCACTTGAGCAGCTCAAATTGAGGACATGACCTGTCTCACCCAGCAGTGTCTGCTGGCAAACTACAGACCTGGGTTGTTTCCCCCCAGTTCAACCTTCACCCAAGCAGAGGTGGTCATCTCCTTGCAGGGGGCTCAGCTCCCAACAAATTCCTCAGGAACAAGATGTGCTCCAGGCTTGGAGAGCCATAGGATTGTTTTGGTTGGAAGAAACCTTTAAGGTCATTGAGTCCAAGCATTAATCACCACTAAACCATGTCCCACAGGCAGGCTGGGCTGCACCAACCACTGTGCTCCAGAGGGAAACCTCCTGGCAAGGAGCCTGAGGGACCACAGTAGCCTCATTCCCATGGGAAAGCCAGATGAGAGCTGCAGTCCCTCCCCTTCCAAAGCCTCCAGCTCTCCTGGCAGCCCATCACCATGCATGTGGGTCTTGCAAGGAGTGTAATAATAGAATCATACCATGTCCTGAGTTGGAAGGGACCCACAGAGAATTGTGTTCAACTCTGTATATGCCCCAAAAATAGACCTTGGGCATAAGCTCTGATATAGTGCTTTCTCCCAGCAAAGATCTGCTTGAGTTTGCAGCTCTCTGGGAGACTTGGTTCCTCATAAAACAGGAGGTGTATTAGAGGTTGTGGGTGTAATCAGGGCAGGGGATGCAGAAGCCCCACTGAGGGGCTCCACCATGGGATCCACCACCCAGTCCCACCAAGCACCATGGGATCCACCACCCAGCCCCACCAACCACCATGAGATCCACCACCCAGCCCCACCAACCACCACAGGGTCCACCACCCAGGCCAGGGGCTCTGCACTGCAGCTCCTGCCCCACAGCCAACATTTCACCCTGATGTTTACTAGCATTTATGCAACATCTATTGTTCAGTTCTTTAAACACACTAATAAAGTGCCTACAAGAAGGATGCAGATCAGTTTAAGTCAAGCCTTAGTGATTTGCCACATTCAGCTGAAGGATCTACTCACCACATGGGGCCATCAGGCAGAAGGTTTGCTCCTGCTGACTCTAGCAATCTCTACCTGAAGGATGTGGGGGTAGCCCCAGTATTGACAGAAGCCCCCAAACAGCCTCTGTCCCAGACCTGAAGCCAAGGCAGGCTTGGCTGCTCCCTCCTTTAAGCCCTGCTCTGGGCTATGCCTGAGCCAGGTGGAGCAACTTGTTAGTGTTTTCACACCCAGCCCTGCCCTGTGCTCCCCAAGGCATCTGCCACTTACCCATCTGCTGTGCTGGCAGGATCAGGCCCATGGTAGCCCATTTCTGCAGAGCTTTCAGAGCTAGGACCTGCCCAGGCTCATGTCCAGCTCCAGCATGAGTCCATGAGCCAGGCATGTCCTCCACTGATGTGTCCAGCTCTGCATAATGGTGGGACAAGCAGGGCTGAACTCTCCATAGCCATCAGCTGGTGCTTCTGGGCTGAGAAAGGGCACATTTGCCCATTGCTCATTCTGAGGCTGATTTTCAGCAGGTCATTAATTACAGTGAGCTTTAAAGAGCTGGAGGGTGGATGCAGCCAAGCTGATGATACAGCCCACCATGGGCTTTGTGAACCAGGAGAAATGGATAAAGATAAGATGGTGTTGGCAATGCAGATATCTCCCTGCCTTGGAGACACACCAGAAAGCTTGGCTGAGGCTGAGCTCACCAGCAGAGCCTCTGGCTCCCACCCCACAGTGCCATGGGGTGATGGGACAACCCAGAACAACTCATGGAGGCTGCTGGTCCCTACCTTGCTTCATGGATGAGCTGGGGGACAGGGAGGGTCAGCTCCTCTGGGTACCAGACAACCCAGGAGGTTCAAAAGCTCTTTGAGCACCAACCCCATGATCCCTTGGTGCCTGTTTCCATCTGATCTGGAGTGGCACAGGCAGCCTGTCCCTGACTCTGTCCCTGCATCCCACCTGCAGCAGCCTTGCTGGGTTGCTGCCATCCCTTTTTGCTGTGCGTGGGCTGGACAGGAAAATCCAGACAACCTCCAGCATAACATCTGAGGAGCCATCAGTTAAATGAGCTGTTTTAATTGAGCAGGCTCTAAGTTCTGCAGGAACATCAGGAGAGATGATAGAAAACACTCCTCTTGGCCCAGCCAGCAGAGCAGGATGGATCTCATGAGCTTCATTAGCCCATGACCCCCCACCCACCTCACCCCACGTGCTCCTGCACACTTGCACCCATAAACCCTGCCCCCTTGGGAAAAGAGGGTGGCACTCCATTTCTATCCCAGTATCCAGGATGGAAATCACCATGCTTGGGGTTAGCTCATGGGGATGGTGCAGGCAGACAGACAGACACAGGAGGTGGCTGGGAGATGCAGCACCTCCCTCCCACGTTACATCCCTCTCAGATCCTGGATGCTTCACCCGCTGGAGCTAGAGGCTGGAGTTAATCTGAGATTAACTGGTTTGATCCCTGGCTTTCAGTTTTATGCCTGTGAGATCATTTTAAAGCACAGAGAAGTTCCTTTCCAGCAGAGCTCTTGTGCTGCTGGTGAAGCACAGCCATGGCTGTAAACCACCAGCCCTGACTCGAGACGTCAGAGGGGAACAAAGATAGACTGTGATGCAGGCAAGATGCACTGAAAATCATCTCTGAAGAATGCAGAGCAGCCTCCAAGACACATGGCTCCAGTGGCTCTCCAGAGCTGAGCTTCTCCTCTCTAAATAGACTACAGGAAGGACATGGAGGTGCTGGAGTGTGTTCAGAGAAAGGCAACGAAACTGGTGAAGGGTCTGGAGCATAAGTGTTGTGAGGAGCAGCTGAGGGAACTAGGGTTGGTTAGCCTGGAGAAGAGGAGGCTCAGGGGAGACCTTCTCACTCTCTGCAGCTCCCTGAGAGGAGGCTGGAGACAGCTGGAGGTTGGTCTCTTCTCCCAGGTTACCAGTGAGAGGACAAGAGGAAGTGGCATCAAGTTGCACCAGGGGGAGGTTTAGATTGGATGTTAGGAAAAATTTCTTCCCAGCAAGAGTTGTTAGGCATTGGCCCAGGCTGCCCAGGGCAGTTCTGGAGTCACCATCCCTGGAGGGGTTTGAAAAACATAGAGATGTGGAACTTAGGGTCAAGGTTTAGTGGCATGGTGGTCATAGGTTGGCTGTTGGACTTGATGATCTTAGAGGTCTTTTCCAACCTCAATGATTCTGTGATTCCCTGCCACTGCCTTTCCACTCCTTATTTTGCATCTAATCACAGAGTCATTCAGGCTGGAAGAGACCTCAAGAGATCATCAAGTCCAACCATCAACCTATCACCATGCAGTTAATAGCCCCCAGCAGCTCCATGAAGTCCCTCACTGGCTGAACTAAAGTGCAGAGCTCCTCAGAGGTTGCCTCCACCATGCACCCAGAGCCAGATTCCAACCCCCCCCCAGCCCCAGGGAAAATGTGGGGTTTGCAGGAATTCTTGGCAGCCCTCCCACAGCTTCCCTACTCCTGAAATGAAAGGCTGGGAGGGGCAGAGACCCCTCCATCTAAATTAAAACGAGCTCTATTTACTGTTCAGGCTAATTGAATTAGAGGAACTGGGAGCTGGATGATAAGCAGAGCTGTCCCTCCCAGTTCCTGCTCTTAATATGGTTAGGGTTCAGACCAAGGCACACCAGTGTCTCATCCCCTTCAAAGCAGAGGAATTTGGTCCTGGGCTCTTTTCATCCTGCCCTGACAAGGCTGACTGGGAAACTCTAGGATTTTTGGGGGGGTTACTAGCACCCCAATAACTGGATGGTGATGGCAGCCCTGAGATGGGCTCAGGGTGAGGCTGGTGCCACATAGGCTCTGAGCAGAAGGTGGTACCAAGGACCTAGTACTGCATCTTGCTCTGGTCCATATAGCTCCATCTCTGGAGGGCTGCAGTAGGGCAGGATCCAGCCTCACTCTGTTGCTGCTGCAGGATCCAACCCCTGTGGTGCTGTTGCCACTATTCCCACCCAGGCATGGCCAGGTCAGGAGGGGCATAGTCTGCAGCATCCACCCAAAAACTGGGGCATCAAAGGGGTCTGAGCTGGGGCAGGACATTGTGAAGTGACAGGACAGAGGTATGGATGGAGGAGGAGGAGGATGTGTCCTCAGCCCCAAATCCATCAAGATGAATTTAATCCAAAAAACTCAGGCAGGAGGCTTCAATCAGACCAAAGGACCTGCCAAGAGTCAGACTTCCTACACTGTGCTGGACATGTAAGACATGAAGAAAGCACTGTCAGGGTAGGCCAGTGCCAGGCAGCAAATCTATAACAGTGAGAACATGAAATATTAATCACTAGTGCATAAAACAATAGGAAAAACCTGGCTTTGGAGGCAGCCATCAATCCTCACTCAGCAGGGAACATCCAGAGCTGCTAATTCCACCCAGGTTCTGCTTCAGGATTTGCCTTCCCCTAATGCTCACGCAAGAAGCATTCCCTTTGAAGTTGAACATGGACTGTAAAATGGCTTTTGTGGGAGATGAAACATGATAAGACATGAAACCAGGAGGCTAAACTGCACTTAATCACGGTGGCTTTACAAGCAACAAATCACTCTTGTAGACAGCCAAGTGCAGCACTTAAACCTGCCTCACCACGAGGATGGCAGAGAGGAGAACCTTGGCCATCACCCAGCATGGGTCAGTGTTTGGGTCAGGGACCATTGAGGTGGCCATGGGAGCAGCCACAGGGCTGGAGTGATGCTCACAGGGCTGGATGCATAGGACTGGAGAAGAGGAGGCTCAGGGGAGACCTTCTCACTCTCTGCAACTCCCTGAGAGGAGCCTGGAGCCAGGTGGGGGTTGGTCTCTTCTTCCAAGGAACAAGTGATAGGACAAGAGGAAATGGCTTTAAGTTATGCCAGGGGAGGTTCAGATTAGGTGTTAGGAAGAATTTCTTCACCCAGAGGGTTATCAGGCATTGGCACAGGCTGCCCAAGGACTTGGTGGAGTCACCATCCTTGGAAGTGTCCAAAAACAACGTAGAGGTGGTGTTCTGTTTAGTGGTGCCCATGGCAGTGCTGGGTGGAGGGCTGGACTCAATGATCTCAGAGAGTTTTTCCAACCAGAATGAGTCTATGATTCTGGGGAGGGCTGCAGTCATGCTGGCACAGGTTGAACTGATGCTGGTGAAGGCTGCTGTGATGCTCCCAGGGCTGAACCAACCCTGGCACAGCCTGGAGCAGCTTTCCCTGGTGGAGGCTTTCCTCAGGGCCATGGGGTTGATGTGTTTTGGGGATGGTTCATCCAGCTCCACGCAGAAGGGCTGTGGGCATCCCCACACGGGGCACTGCTGTTCCAGAGGGGCACCAGCTCTGTCTGCACCCTTGACACAAGGCTTCAGCTGGGCATGATGAGACCACTGTGAACAGACTCTGAGAAGCCACCCCTGGCAACTTGGGATGCACTTGGTCTGAGGATGGAGCCAGCAGTCGAGATGCTTCTTGGGGCATGTCATGTCCTGGCACAGCTGAGCACAGGAGTCTGCCAGCACCACAGCACACACAGAGCCAGCCCAGGCCAGGTATCTCCCACATCAGCAAGGGAGCTCCTGATCTGAAGAGATGTGCACTTGGGAGCCTGAGATGAGCTCCCAAAGCAAGCATGACAGATGAACAAAGGAACCCTCACTAATTGCCTTAAAAAGTCAGATCCCAGCAGCCAGGGATGGGGGGGAAAATAGGGAAGGGGGGGAAAAAAAAGAGCTTTAACTTTTCCTTGGGCTAAACATTTTTCCAGCATGCTCAGACTCGCTCTGGATGCTTGCAGTCATTATCTCTCTAATTAACACACACCACAAACCCAAAAGCAATTCCCCCACCTCGTGGCTCCTCTCCCAGGAAGGAGGTCAGGGATTGTCCCCCACCCAGTGCACAGCATCTCAGGGTGGGAGGCAGCCTGGAGTGGGGTGAGATGAAGCTTCCATGGGTGAATGAAGTGGAATAAGCCTTTCATTTCCTCCAGCTGGTGCTGGAGGTGCTGAGGGACAGGTGAGCTCCCCAGGATGGAGCAGGTGATGGGGAGGGACCTCACCTCCTGCATCGTGGGGAAATCAGAAGGGCTGCAGTGGATTTTTAATTACCATCACTTTGTTTTCTGTAATTGACACAAAAAGCAGCTCCAAAAGTAATCAAATAATCCCTTGGAAGCAAACTGATGCTCCAGAGCCCAGCACTGGGGCAGGAACCCACCTCCATTTGCTGGGACCAGATTGTGCAAGAGCACCCAAATCAGGATATGCTCCCTTCCCCAGGGGAGGAAAGTAAAACCCCAAAAGTGTTTCTTTGGGGTCCCCAATTCAAGAGAAACAAGGAACTACTGGAGAGAGCCCAGCAGAGGCTAAGAAGATGCTGAGGGCACTGGAGCAGCTCTGGCAGGAGAAAAGGCTGAAAGCCCTGGGGCTGCTGAGCCTGGAGAAGAGCAGCCCCAGAGGAGAGCTGCTCAATGCTGAGCAAGAGCTGAAGGCTGGGGGCAAGAGGCTGGGGCCAGACTCTGCTCAGGGGTGCCCAGGGGCCAGGCCAAGGGGCACTGGGCACAAACTGGAACCCAGGAGGTTCCACCTGAGCAGGAGAACCTTGTTTGGTGTGAGGGTGTTGGAGCCCTGGCCCAGGCTTTGCAGAGAGGCTGTGGAGTCTCCTTGTGTGGAGAGATTGCCAAGGCAGCTGGAGGTGATGCTGGGCAAGCTGCTGTGGGTGACCCTGCTGGATCAGGGGGTTGGACTGGCTGACCCCCAGAGGTCCCTTCCAGCCCCCACCAGGCTGGATTCCAGATTCTGTGTGATGCTGTGATCCTCCTGCCCTCACCATAGCCATGGACCTACTGGCACAGGTAGGAGCCCAGAAGCTCAGCTGGAGTTGGACCAACTGTTGGTCAAAGCACAGAATTAAATAAAGCAACCCAAGAAGGAGCCACCCCTGGGACACCAGGCAGCTCACCTGAAAGAAGAGTGAAAATTTCAGGTACAAGCAGGTGGAGCACAGCCTGGCTCACTCCAAGGAATATCATTAATTAGAGCTTCCTAATGCCTCCAGGCCATTTGCTTTTTTCCTTGCATAAGACAATTTCTAGAGGAGTTTGTCATCTTTATTAGGAGAATCAATCTGCAGCTCCCTGAGCTCTGGCTGCTTTGCCATCCCCTGGAGCCATCCCCAGGAGGGTGAGAGAGGCAGGTCCCCTCCAGGGCATGCAAATGAAGGAAAAAAAAGAAAGAAATTAAACAATTAAAAGAAGAGGTCAGCTAGAGGCTATAGGGGAGGAAAATGAATGGATTTGGAAACAACCAGGGAAGGTTTGTGTTGGCCTGGAGACCTAATTCAATTGCTGTCGTTAAAGCCACGTGGGTGATGTGGGGCAGCTGCTGGCCAAGTGAGCAGAAATCTTCTGATCAAGGCAGAATTGTCATTAGGGTAATCATAAAGTGGAGGATAAATGACAGAGAGGAAGTGTGGAGGGGATGGGGATGCCCCATGGAGCCAGGAAAGGGCAGGGCTGGTGTCATCCCACCCCTGAGCACCCACCCAGCAGTCTAGGGAAGGGTGAGGGATCCTGGGATGGCTGCTGGTGCTCAGTGGAGCTGGGAAGGGGCACAGATAGGATCTGCCCCTGATGGGGTCACATCCTGCATCCTCAGCAGCAGGCACTGCCAGTACCTCAGCTGAAATCTCCAGTAGCATTGGTGGCTCTGGCCAGATCTGTAAAGGTGCATTCAGAAAAGTGTGGCCAGCAGGGCCAGGGAGGTTCTCCTCCCTCTCTACCCTGCCCTACTCAGGCCACATCTGGAGCCCTGGGCCCAGTTCTGGACTCCCCAGGTCAACAGAGACAAGGAGCTACTGGAGAGAGTCCAGCAGAGGCTAGGAAGATGCTGAGGGCACTGGAGCATCTCTGGCAGGAGGAAAGGCTGAGAGCCCTGGGGCTGCTGAGCCTGGAGAAGAGCAGCCCCAGAGGGGAGCTGCTCAATGCTCAGCAAGAGCTCAAGGCTGGGGGCAAGAGGCTGGGGCTAGACTCTGCTCAGTGGTGCCCAGGGCCAGGCCAAGGGGCACTGGGCACAAACTGCAACCCAGGAGGCTCCAGCTGAGCAGGAGGAGAAACTTGTTTGGTGTGAGGGTGTTGGAGCCCTGGCCCAGGCTGCCCAGAGAGGTTGTGGAGTCTCCTTATGTGGAGAGATTCCCAAGGCAGCTGGAGGTGATGCTGGGCAAGTTGCTGTGGGTGACCCTGCTGGAGCAGGGGGGTTGGACTGGCTGACCCCCAGAGGTCCCTTCCAACCCTCACCATGCTGGGTTCTGGGATTCTATGGAAACATTTCATTTTGAGAGGATTTTGGCCCTGGGTGATTTTCCTTCCATGGCTGCCAGGGTGGCCCCACAGGAAGGGGAGCCCACACCGTGCCCACCCCAGCAGCATCCTTCCCTCCTGGCGCAGCCTGCCGAAGGGTTTGGCAAAGCTCTTGCACCCTCCGGTGCCTGCATCCGTGAACTGCACGGCAGCATGGCTGGGGGGTGCTGGAAAACCCTCAAGTGGTTTCAATCATCGCCATCCCCTGGTTGCTGGCACTTGTGGGGAGGATTCCTTCTACCACAGCACCTCAGGGGAAAGCACCCCAACACCATCTTCCTTTGCAGCAGTGGAGCAGGAGGTGTCTCAGGGATGGATGAGCCTGTGGTGCTCCAGGGTGAGATGCACTGGGGCAGCCCCTGCCCTCCTGGGCTCACATGGAGGTCTCCAGACCAGGGGCAAAGCAGCAGATCAGGAGATGAACAGGTCGAAAAGCAGCCTGAACCTTCAGGGTGGAGCCTGAGCAGTAAGTAGAGCCAAAGGGCAGCCTGTGCAGGGGGAAGGGTGATGCCATGGGACAGGAGCCAGCAGGAGGGCAGGAGGGAGGTGTGGCTCTGGCTTCTGTGCTTCAGGGTGGACTTTACCCTCTGAGATGAGGCAACTGGAGTCTGGCAAAGTCCAGCTCCAGCCTCCGTGAAGCTGGTATCCAACTCTGCCAGGGAAAAGAGACCTCTGAGAGGCAGAGAGGGTTGTAGCTTCCAGCCTTGCAGGTAGCTTCTTGCAAGGAAACTCTCGTGAGACACTGATCAACTCAGATCCCTTCTGCCCAGAAAATCCTGACAGCCCAGAAGGTACCAAGAACACACTATGAAACACACAGAAACCAGCTTCAGATGGGCTAGGAAGATGCTGAGGGCACTGGAGCAGCTCTGGCAGGAGGAAAGGCTGAGAGCCCTGGAGCTGCTTAGCCTGGAAAAGAGCAGCCCCACAGGGGAGCTGCTCAATGCTGAGCAAGAGCTGAAGGCTGGGGGCAAGAGGCTGGGGCCAGACTCTGCTCAGTGGTGCCCAGGGACAGGCCAAGGGGCACTGGGCACAAACTGGAAGCCAGGAGGTGACACCTGAGCAGGAGGAGAAACTTGTTTGTTGTGAGGGTGTTGGAGGCCTGGCCCAGGCTGCCCAGAGAGGCTGTGGAGTCTCCTTGTGTGGAGAGATTGCCAAGGCAGCTGGAGGTGATGCTGGGCAAGCTGCTGTGGGTGACCCTGCTGGAGCAGGGGGTTGGACTGGCTGATCCCCAGAGGTCCCTTCCAGCCCCCACCAGGCTGGATTCTGGGATTCTGCGTGGTTTTTGTTTTGTTTGTTGGGTTTTTTTTTTAAAAGAGCTTACTTCTCCCCCACAGTGAATCATTGCTTTATTTTCAGCATTGACAGAGGTCCAAGACCAGCAGAGAGCTCCAGCTAAGGAGCTGGTGCATTGCACTTCTGATCAGTGCCCTTGTTATGGTGGGACTGAGGCAAAGGCACATGGAGAAAAGCATCAAACATGCCCCTGCAGCCTCTCTGACCCTCCCATACCGTGCACTAATGCTGCTGCCTTCAAGAAATCCTTGTGGATTGGTCTGGAGGAGGATTTGGTCTCTGGGACAGGGAGGGAAGGGCACGGATCAGAAGGTGAGTGAAGGGGAAATCAGTGTCGGAGCCCTTGGGAGCACAGAGGGAACCCAGATGTGATTCCTAAAGCCTGAGCTGTGCAAAGTGCAGCCTCTGGGCCTGATGGTGAGCTCCTTTTTACCAGTGCAGAGCAAGGAGGAGCCCTTAGTGCCCCTGGAGTTGAGAGCACAGTGATAAATCTGGTGTGAGGCCAAGTCAGAATTGAGCCCAGAGGGAAATACTGAACTGTGTCTATTGTGGGCAAGGTGGGCAGAGGGGGAAAATCCCTGGATGCTCTCTGGTGGGATCATAAAATCATCCTTGTCCCATCACCCTGGCAGGGTTTATATAGGACAACTCATAGCATGATCCCAGAATAGCACCAGAGATTAACCCAGGCCCTGACCTCAGCTAATCCAGTGTTACTCCCGGGAGATGCCAGTGCAGCCACTCTGGATTGCATCAGTGTCCTGGCAGAACCATCCCCTCCTGGCTGGGATCTATCTGGAGAGCATCCTGTCCTGGCTGAACTCAACAGCAAAGCCACCCCAGAGCTCAGCAGAGGCAGAACCACAGGGACATGAGCTGCTTTGACAGAACAAACCCACTTGGGAGCAGCTGCTTCCAGCAGGAGTGAGGATGCTGGGAAGGAGAAGTGGTTGAGGAGGGGGTGAAGGTGGGAAAAGAGAAGAGCTGTCACCTTTGTATCACCCCAACTTGGTGAAACACCCCCAGCTCAGGTCACACAACCCATCACCCAGTGAGCAGAGAGCTTCAGCACCTTCACTTTCCCTTCACCTCCCCCGGGGCTCCTCCCAGCAGCCCTGAGAGGGAACTGGCCTGGGGAAACCAGGAGTTTCTTTGGGATTCCTCTTGCTCCTGGTGTCCCCTGGGCTGGATGGTGCACCCCGAGGTGTGAACACAGGATGAGCCCAAGGACAGTGAGCCAAGGGCAGCAGGTCGCTTACTTGTCCTTCAGGTCTGGCTCTGCTTTGCCTAAAAGAGAGAGGGGAACAATCAGGGCTCCTGTTTCATGCTCCAGAACCCCAGGCCCTTTTGTCTGGTTATTTTGCTATACACAGCTAACATCTCACAGAATCCCAGACTCCAGCAGGGTGGGGGTGGGAAGGGACCTCTAGGGGTCAGCCAGTCCAACCCCCTGCTCCAGCAGGGTCACCCACAGCAGCTTGTCCAGCATCACCTCCAGCTGCCTTGGCAATCTCTCCACACAAGGAGACTCCACAACCTCTCTGCAAAGCCTGGGCCAGGCCTCCAACACCCTCACACCAAACAAGTTTCTCCTCCTGCTCAGGTGGCACCTCCTGGCTTCCAGTTTGTGCCCAGTGCCCCTTGGCCTGTCCCTGGGCACCACTGAGCAGAGTCTGGCCCCAGCCTCTTGCCCCCAGCCTTCAGCCCTTGCTCAGCATTGAGCAGCTCCCCTCTGGGGCTGCTCTTCTCCAGGCTCAGCAGCCCCAGGGCTCTCAGCCTTTCCTCCTAGCCTCTGCTGGACTCTCTCCAGTAGTTCCTTGTCTCTCTTGAACTGGGGAGCCCAGAACTGGACCCAGGACTCCAGATGTGGTCAATCCCTAACCTGTCCTGCTCCATGAGGTTATTCCTCCCCAGGTGCAGGACTCTACACTTGCCCTTGTTGAACTTCATGAGGTTCCTCTCCCCCCACTCCCAGCCTGTCCAGCTCTCACTGAAGGCAGCACAGCCTGACAGGGCTCAGCCACTGCTCCCAGCTTTGTATCATCAACAAAAGTCTCACAGTCATCACAGTCCAATGAGCAGGACAACAGGTCATGGCTGGTGTCCTGCCCTGAACTTGGCCTCCCTTTTGCTGACTGAGAGGAAGCAAACAGGACAATAACCACAAAAATAAGCTGTTCCCCACAGACCTGCTCCCTAAACATAGTCCAGCTTTAACATCCAGAGTTCCTACCCAACTTCTCCAAGAGTGAACTAGCAAACCCTCCAGCCCTGTTCTTGTCACCCCAGGAGCTTCTAGTCCCCACTTCGTCCCACCAGCACCCAACACTCAGCCACTCATGAAGGACACCCAGACCTGCAGCCAACTCCAGGAGCTCCAGCACACTCCACACTTCCTCACAGGAGGTCAGGGAGCTGCCACCAAGCCACCAGCTGAGCAGACTGATGCACATCAAGATTAATTTAGGATGCAAGCAGCAACGTGGCTGATCCAAGCATCCTGACCCCAGCATCCAGACACGCCCCAACAGAAACAGCATGTCACACACAGCCCGGCCTGGCTATCAGCAGCTTCCCCAAGAGAACTGCCTGTCCTGGGACAGTCACCAAGCCACAGCTTGTACCTTTTGGGACAAACTTCAGCGAGCTGCTGAATATTCAGAAGCGGGACTGCCCCCTCTTGGGTCCATCGTTGAGGAACTCATGGCCAAGGCCATTGCCACACTTGCCACAGGACACCTAGAAACACAAGGAGAGGCTTTGACAGCCAGAGGACTTTCTAGCAGGCAGGTTCAGGGAAGAAAAGCCCATGGGATTTTGGGGTTTTCTGCTGCTTCCAGAGGTTTCAGAAGGTCACCTTCAGAGCCCCTGGCCGCTCCTTGCGCTTGGCCACGCTGTCCTCGTGGATGGTCTCGGTGAAGGCCGGCCACGGGGACGAGTGCTCGTACTTGGCACGGCTGGAGAACAGCTCATGGCCACACTTGGCACAGGTGTAGATGCCTGAGGAGGGTGACAGGAGAGAGGTCAGTGCTAGGGTCACCCCCTGGCCAGCTCCCAGCAATGATCACTGGGGATTGGGGTGGGGGCAGCGGGGGGGAAATGTCAGCAGGGTGACACAGGACAACCCACCAGTGCTGGACTTTGCCCTCGTGGGCCATTGCCAGCCCCCCAGGGCCAGGCAGGTGAGTGGAAGCTTTTGGGATGTGGGGCAGGACCCACATCTTCTATAGGGGCTCCTCTACAGCCCAGCACCCGAGGACAGGACACCTCCAAAGGGAGTCTATAGGGACATCCTCCCCTAGCTCCAGCTTTGTAAGCAAGATCTCCTTTCTCCAACCTCCCCATTGGGGGTATCGCCCAACAAGGACCCAGAGAGGGGACCCTAGAGAGGGGATCCTCCAATAACGACACCAAAGAAGGGAACCCCCAGAGAGGGGCTCCCCCAACAAGGACCCCAGAGAGGGGACCCTAGAGAGAGGATCTCCCAGGAAGAACTTCAGAAAGGAGATTCCCCAACAAGAATCCCAGAAAGGGTCCCCCCGAAGAAGAAGGCCAGAGAGGGGACCCCTCCAACAGCAGTCCCAGAGAAGAGACCTGCAGTGAGGGAATCCCCCAACAAGGACCCCAGAGAGGGAACCCTTAATGCCACATCCCCCAACAAGCACCTCCAGCCCAGTCCCCACGGTTGGTGGATGTCGCAGGGGAAGGACCGCGCACCCCAGACGCTCACCCCCGGGGAATTCCGCCTTTCGTGGGGACATCCCCTGCCCTCCCCGCGTTGGGGGGGTGGGGGAAGGACGGAGATCTCCCAGACCCCACCTCAACCCCACCGGGAACCTCCAGTCACCCCTGGACCACCCTCCTCCGGTCGCTCTCACCCGGTTGGAAGTGATCCTTGAAGACCTCTCCCCCGAAGAAGGAGCAGAAGGACATGGCTGCGCTGTTCTCCCTGGACCCGGTTCCGCTCGCCCCGGACCCGCCCCGGACCCGCCCCGGACCCGCCTCCGCCGCAATGCCTCACCGCGGCCAGCAGGGGGCGCTGCGGGTCCGGCAGTACCGGGCGGAGGGGTCCCGGTCCCAGTCCCGCTACCGCTACCGGAGGAGGGGGGGAAGGACGCACACACACTTGTCTCCGCCCCGCGTGGGATACCCCGGGCCGCTCCCTATAGCCCACCCCGGAAAGGTCTCTCCCCCCCAGTAAGGAATAGGGTGGGCGGCGGGGACGGCCCCGGTATGCTGCGGGTGCGGGGGGAGCGCGGGGCGGAGCGGGGACCCGGCACGGGGCTGCGGATGCTCCAGCATCGCCGGTTAGAGCGGGGGGAGCTCGTTCCTCTCCTCAGCCCGGCACCGCTTATCCACTGCAGGCAGGGGGATCAGGACGGACGCGGTGCCTCCAGCGCCGGCTCTTCACCCCCGCTACCGGCACCGGCACCGACCCTCATCTCCCGGCGCCGGCATCAGCCCTTAGATCCCAGCACTGGCCTCCTCTAGCGGTACCGGCTTTTCACCGCCGGCACGGGCACTAGCACCAACCCTCCTGTCAGAGCACCAGCATCAGCCCTTGGACCTTGGCACTGGCATCGGCCTCCTTCAGCAGTACCGGCTCTTCTTCCCTGTCACGGGCACCAGCACCGGCACCGGCATCAGTCCTTCGATCCCGGTCCCGGCCTCCTTCAGCAGTTCCGGTTCTTCTTCCCCGGCGCAGAGTCCTCTCCTCCTCCGGCACCGGGACTGACTCCCCTGTTATCCTTCCTCCGTCCTCGGTACCAACACCAGTTTTCCCCCAGCACCGGTACCATTCCAAATCCCCCGGCACCGGGACCACTCTGTCTCGCCCGGGGCACCAGGACTAGGCATCCCTCTCCAGCAGCAGGACCGACCCTTCCCCGCCGCACCGGGACAGCTCTTCTGGCTCAGGTACCTGCGCTGCGGGACCAGGGGGTGGAGGAAGGGGACCGGGACTTTTGCCAGCACCGCTGCCCTGGGGAGGGATAGTGGAGGCTGCGGCTGGTTTTGGGGTGAACTGGGGGTCCCTCACCGTGCACACACCAGGTCTCGGTGGATGGGAACCACTCATCTCAGCACCCCAGGAGCGCAGATTCGGGGGGCCAACTCTGGGGACCCCTGCAGGGACACCGGTCTGGGATGGTGCTGGGGGGTCTGAGCCGTGTTCCTTCGTGTGGGGCACCAGGGAGGAAGAGGAGGAGGAGGAAGAAGAGGAGGAGGAGGTAGCAGCCCAGTGAGTGGCAAGGTAAAGCCTTTGAAGGTGAACTGCAGGCAGCGGCTCCTTGGCAGCTCCAAGAGCTGCATGCGGCTTCCTTTTCCTTATAGAGAAGTTGCTCCAGGGAAGGTTTAGACTGGACTGAGGAACAATTTCTTCCCCGAATGGTTTGTCAAGCCCTGGCCCAGGCTGCCCTGCCCCTGGTGGAGTCACCATCCCTAGAAGGGTTTAAAAGCCATGGAGATGTGGTGCTGAGGGCCACAGTTTAGTGGTCACCTGGCAATGTTGGGTTAACTGTTGGACTTTATGAGCTTAGAGGTCTCTTCCAACCAAAACGATTCTATGATTATTCTTCTCTAGTTTTATCTGAGGACCCTTGGATGAGTCCTCATCCAGTGAGCTCTCGTGGGAATTGCACCTTCCTTGGTGCAAGAGGAAAAAATGCCAATGCCCTTCAGACAGAAGCTGGGGCCTGTCCTAAGGAGCTGACCCTGCTGCCGGAGCCCTGCTTGGGTGTATCCCTGCTCCCTAACACCAACGAAGCTCTCCATCAGCCAGAGCTCTCCCCAGAGCTGTGCCCAGCATGGAGTCCCCTGCATGGAGCCAATGCCGGTGGTGCTCCTGCCCACTGGATGCTGCCGCTTTGAATTAGGTCAAGCTTTCATCTCTGGCAGGGCTGAGCTCCCTGCTCCAGCCCCAGGGATTGATGATCCATGGCAGGCAGATGGACAGGGGGAGGAAGGGGGCTCCTGGCTGCAGCACTGTGGAGAGCCGAGGACACACGGTGTCACCTCATGGAGAATGGGGTGTCACCGTGTGGAGAACAGGTGATGTGCTGGTTTGAAAGCACCTCCCTTCTGATCCCCTGAAATCAGCCAAGCAAGGCTCCAAATAGACTCATGGGCCATGTGCACCTTCAAGGTGCAGATTTTCAGCCAGTGGAAGGAGCCACAGTGGCCACCAGGACCTTGTATCTTGGCAGAATTGTCCACCTGGATGTCTGCTGTTAATCCAAATTCAGAAGGTCCTTCCCCAAGCTGTATCCTCATGAAGACAGGGCTGGGTGGTCTTTGGTGAGCTGTGAGGGCTCATGCCATGAGGGATGTGAAGGTCTCAGGAAGATGGGGGCAGCTGGGACACGGGAGAGAAGCAAAGTCTGTAGCAGAGGCAGGGCTGATCTCAAGCCCTGGGACAGCACAGGGTGGTGGGAAGCTTTGGGAGCAGGTCACAGGGTGCTGGGGCTGGGCAGCTCTGAGCATCTCAGCAGGCACAGCCACCCTTGAGCCATTTGTGTGGAGCAGGACTAACTTCATGGACAGGTTAGGGTTTGACCTGCTGGAAAGCAGCTCAGTGGAGAAGGAGCTGGGAGTGCTGGTGGACAACAAGTTCCCCGTGAGCCAGCAATGTGCGCTGGTGGCCAAGGCAGCCAACGGTCTCCTGGGTGCACAAAGGCACAAAGAAGAGTGACTAGCAGGTTGAGGGAGGTTCTCCTCTCTCTCTACTCTGCCCTAGTGAGGCCACAGGTACAGTCCTGAGTCCAGTTCTGGGCTAGTGCCAAGAACTCTCCAGTAGCCATGCTAAGAACCAGCAATTTGGTTTCTGCAGCGATATATTGTGGAGATAATTAGATGAGGGATTTCCAACTCCTTTGGCTAAGTGACAAAAGCCTCCTCTGCACCCAGGCAGAGCTGTGCCACTGTCCCTGCCAGCAGTGCCAGCCTTCCATTCCTGACACCCCTCATTAACTGGAGAGGGCCGCCAGGTAATTCATTTTTCAATGAACTCTCCTTCATTTTACTACAAAAGCAAAGAGCATTTGGACAGTGACCAGCTGAGAGAGAGTGGCTCTGGGCATGGGTGGGGCAGAGCTGCCTTGGGCATGTAAAGGAAGAGTTTTGGGGGAGATGCTCCATGTAAAGCAGGTGTTTGAAGGAGATGGCTCATGTAAAGGAAGAGTTTTGGGAGAGATGCTCCATGTAAAGGAAGAGTTTTGGGGGAGAGGTTCCATGCAAAGGAAGTGTTCCCAAGAGCAGCAGTCATTAGGGATCTTGTGTCCCTGCCCAGCTGGGTCACTTGCAGCTCTAAAAGCTCTGCAGAGATGTGACCTTCTCAGGTTGTGTGTCCTCAGAAGGACACATCCCACACAGCACCAGCCCCTGCAGGGTACCGCTGGGGCTGGGCTCACAAAGCTCCACAAGGCAGGTGCTGTGTGGAGGCTGTGAGGAACATCTCCTCAGAGCCATTTGCTGGTGCCTCTGAAGCCACTACCATCCCAGTTGCTCCATCACCCAGCTGTGCCCACCCTGCTACCCCCAGTGCTTGATGAACATACTTGCAAGGACCCTTGTGTTCAATTCATGCTATACAGAGCAAAATGCCTCTTCCTACCCTACATGTCCCCATGGTCACCAGCTATGCTGGAAGGTGGTTAATCCTGGCACCCAGGAGCCATCTCTAGCCTCAATACTTGCTCTCTGAAGCCTGACCCAGCAGCAAAGCCAGGGCTGCTCCATCAGGATCTTCCATTGGTGACATCCAGCAGGGTCCATCCCTGGTGCTCCTCACTCTCCTGGGCACCCACGCTCCCCCATTCAGCAGCATTATCTCTAGCCCCCGCTGTACTTGCTGTCCCTGCCAGATGAGACCTCCCATACAAACCCAGGCTATTATTATCTCTCTCTTCCACTGTACTAATGGTCTCTCAGGAAACAGGCTTCCTTTTTATTCCCTTTTCTTTTTTAGCTCTTAAATCCCACAAATCCTGGAGCAGTGGTAACCAACAGGGAGCAGAGCACCAAACCCTCACCAAGCACTGGGGAGCCAGGGACCTCCTAACCCTTCCAGGGACAGGAGTGGTGGCCAGGCAGGACCAGCCTTGGAGCTTTCTGGTAGGCATGGCCAAGAACTTGGGAGAGCAATGGGCAGCACTGGGTATACTGGGAATGGCTGTGGACCACTGAGAAACCTGTCTAATGAGGGGCAAGGAGTTGCTTTCCTCCTGCCATACTTGAGTGGGAGGTGTCAGGGAAGGAGTATCCCTTCCTGAGAGGGTTGTGGAGATAATTAGATGAGGGATTTCCAACTCCTTTGGCTAAGTGACAAAAGCCTCCTCTGCACCCAGGCAGAGCTGTGCCACTGTCCCTGCCAGCAGTGCCAGCCTTCCATTCCTGACACCCCTCATTAACTGGAGAGGGCTGCCAGGTAATTCATTTTTCAGTGAACTCTCCTTCATTTTACTACAAAAGCAAAGAGCATTTGGGCAGTGACCAGCTGGGAGAGAGTGGCTCTGGGCATGGGTGGGGCAGAGCTGCCTTGGGCATGTAAAGGAAGAGTTCTGGGGGAGATGCTCCATGTAAAGGAAGAGTTTTGGGGGAGATGCTCCATGTAAAGGAAGAATTTGGGGGAGAGGTTCTATGTAAAGGTAGCATTGTGGAGAGAGATGCTCAAAGACACCAGCCTGGTCCAGGCTGCAGCTTGTCTCTGTGTTAGGTCAAGTCCAGCCCTGAATTTGAAGCAGAGCTGAGAGCAAGGAGCAGGAATTCAGAGCCTGGCTCCAGCTCTACTGCTCACCCCCCACTGTGCTGGTCTGGTGCCCCAGAGCTCTCCATCTCCAGTGCCATCAGCCCTACCCATGGGCTGGGTGGCACGAACTCCACAGCCAGTGTCTCTGTGGGTGCTGGCTGTCACCAGGGTGGTCACCCATGGATAATTTGGGGTTAACAAGTGGCTCCTGTAAATCAGAAGCAAAGTGAAAGCCACAGAACATGAGATTATATAAAGGGTGCTGGAGGGAGCTGCGACACAGCCAGAATAAATTCATGCCAGGGAAGTCCTTTGAAGATCCAGGGTGATGCAGATGCTGGATGTGAGGCAGCCCAAGGAGCAGGATCCTACTCAGCCCCAGCTCGCCTGAGACATGTCCCCACCCCTGCTGCAGTGATGCTGTGAGAGGAAGGAGGGAGTGGGGGGGAGCTTGAGCCCCACATGAACCCATTGGACCCTGCAGAGCCCGTCCTGCAGCCTTCATGTTGGGTTCTGTTTTGGGCTTCTCACTCCAGGAAGGACATGGAGGTGCTGGAGCATCCTCCTTGTTTTCCTGCAGATCTGCCTCCTGGCTCTGGGTTCCTGGAGGTTCCATTTCTAGTTGCCTGCCTTTATACAACAGTTCCCTACCTGCTGTCACTGAGTTCACCTTACCATGGTGCCTTCTCCATCCCATCCACGACGGGAAGCACAGGGAAAGCCACAAGTCTGCTGGTAGCTCCAGGGCCCCTAGGGTATCCTAAAATAGTCTGGAAGGTGCCCAGCCCCTGGTCATGGGGTTCCCCAGGAGCACCCTGCTCCTGCTCAGAGGCTCATGGCAATGTCAATGGGGAAGGCAAGAGCAGGGTAGGGACATGCCATGCCTTGAGGTGGCACATTGCTGAGCTCCTTCCTCCCGTTCCCTCGGCAGCGGCATCACCGTCGGCAATGCGAGCGATGGCAGACCAGGCTGCGGCTGCAGCAGACACATCTCCAACCCTGGCACCGTCCCCAGGCTCACCTAGGCGCGGGGACACCACTGACAGGCTTCATCCCAGCAGCACCAGGGACGACAGCGGTGGCCAGGATGCATGTGGGCTCATTTTCACCATGGATGGGGACACAAAGCATCCTCCCTCACCTCAACCCGGAGGGATGCTTCTGGCTGACCTCCCAAGGGTTCCTCAGTCCCGCTTGAGCCCGGCCAAGTCCCGCACGGCCCCGTCCTCCCCCAGCGTCTCCCCATCAGAGAGCAGAGCAGCTCTGCTCCGGCTGCGGGAAGCCAAGCTGGAGGACACCAAGAGGAGGTGGTCAGAGGCAGTGCAGGAGCCACTAAACAGGCTCAGCCGGCTCATGGCTGAGGAGAGCAGCCTCGTGCCCCGGGGCAAGGCTGGTGCTGGAGGGCAGGAGGAGGTGGGGGGCAGTCCTGAGCAGACAGGGGGTCGTGGGGCTGGAGGACGTCGGACACGGGACTGGAGCCCATGGGAACCCACCTTGAACTGCCGCTATGAGATCTGCTCCTATGGGGACGTGATCCAAGTGGTGGAGGTGGCCCAGAGGGATGCTGAACCCCAGCTGCCACCACCTGAGGAGCTTCCACCAGCACGGCCGGGAGGCACTGTGCCAGGCAGATCCCTTGCCTTCGTCGCCCTCCTTGCCTATGGCTACTTCATCCTACCCCTGCCGCCCTATGCTGCTGGTCTCTGCCTGGGACTCATCTGCGGGCTGGTGCTGGGCTTCCTCACCATCCTCCTCCTCATGCCAAAGGTTCCACCAGCGGCAAGGGGACCATGGGGTCACCTGCGCCCCAAGCTGCTTCTGGGGGAGCCACTGGAAACCCACCACCTCCAGGTAGGAGAAGGGTGGTCCAGGATGCGGTGCTGGTTGGGCGGTGGCTGGAGTCCCACCACATAGGCTGGTGGCTTAGGGTTTGGTGTGCAGCACCGAGGGGGTGCTGAGCCCATGGTGGGTGCAGCCCCTCCTCCTCCCCACCCAGGGCTGGATGAACCAGCTACACACCTACGACCCTGAGCTTTTCCACCCCTCACTGACGCACTCGGTGCTGGCCATGCTGGATGGAACCACCCTCAAGCTTTCCTACCCCAAAAGCAACATTCCACGCCGAGCCACTTTCGAGGAGGAGATCCTTGATGCCACCTTCATCAGCCATCGCTGCTATGACCTGACCGATGCTAAGGTGAGTCCAGCAGTGCAGAAGACCCTCCATGTGGGGACCCTTGGCTCCCCAACCCTTTGTCCTGGCCTCACCAGCACTCTGGGTGTTGCAGGTCTTCCTCTGCCCCCCCAGCCTGGCCCGAAAGCGAACATGGAACAAGAAATATCCCATTTGTGTCCTCCTCCCCGACCGGGCAGAGGTGGAGTGCAGGAGCAGTGAGGAGCATGACCCAGAGCTGCAGAGGGATGAAGGGATGAAGAAGGTTCCGGGGCAGGACATCCTGGGGGACTGCAGGGAGAGGTGTCTGTACCTCTTTGGTAGGACTGGGAGGGAGAAGGAGGAATGGTACCAGCACCTTGTGCGAGCATCCCGTGGGACACTCAGCAGCAGTGGTGGTGAAGCCAGCGCAGGTGAGAGGCAACCACCATGGGCTCTGCTCTGTGCCAGGACCGATCGGGTGGGAGCTGCACATGTGCCAGTAGGACAAGTCCTTGGTGGGCAGCAGTGAATGTGGGGGAAGATGGAGGAGCCCAGAGCTGAGAGCACTGGCAGCAGTAGGGAAAGCCTGGAGGATCCTCCTCGCCAGAGTAGGGTGGGTGGCATGTCACTGGCACCACAGATGGGCAGCGTGTCACCTCTCATGCTGTTCTGACCCACTGACATCTCTGTGCCCCTAGGCACAGGGCCAGCTCCACGGAGCAGTGGCAGCAGCAGCGGAGGGAGCACTGAGGACATCTCCTCTGCTGTCCCACCCAAGGACCTGGCAGGAACCATCCAAGAGGAGATTTTCCTGGATTACAGCACCTACATGGCCCGATTCGTGCCAGCGCGGGCTGGGGGCAGCCCAGAGCAGAGCCCTTCTCATGGAGCACTGGGCAGCCCCACGCCCACAAAGGTAAGTGGGACAAATCCAGCCCTGGGAGCAGGACACCAGAGCTAAGCAGAGGCCGAGGGACCATGTATGCAGCTACTTCCAGTCTTGGGGCTCATGTCCTCTCTCCTGGCACCATGGTTTGAGCAGCCAGGCAGTGGTGCAGGGTTCCTCTGCTCATGGGGCCACCTCGCTCCAAGGGGCTGGTGGCTTCTGTCCCTCTGCAGCCAGGCGAGGACACGGCGGGGCGCAGTGAGGTCTGTATGGCCTGGATGAACGCGCTGGTGGGACGCATCTTCTGGGACTTCCTCCGGGAGCGATACTGGGCCGAGCAAGTGTCCAACAAGATCCAGAAGAAGCTGAGCAAGATCAAGGTGAGAGGCAGGAGCATCACAGCCCCCAGGGAAGCCCTGTTCCTGAGGCTCCATGGCAGGTGCCAGGCGCTGGTGACCATCCCTGTGTGGTTTCCCTCATCAGCTCCCATATTTCATGAATGAGCTGACGCTGACAGAGCTGGACATGGGCACATCCATCCCCTCGGTCCTCAGTGCCTCCAACCCCACCATCAATGAGCGAGGTAAGAGGTCCACAGAGCAGCAGGGACCCCAGAGCTGCCTTCACATCAGTTGTTATCATACAAAAGTCCAGGTTGGAAAAGACTTCCAAGATCAAGTCCAACACCACCATGCCACTAAACCATGAAGCTTGGCATCACATCTATATGTATTTTGAACTCCCCCAGGGATGGTGACTCCACTATTGCCCTGGGCAGCCTGGGCCAATGCCTAACCACTCCTTCAGGGAAGAAATTGTTCCTAATACCCAGCCTGGTCCCCAGAGAAGGGAGGTTTGGACAGCCCTTGGCCCCTGCAGTGCTGACAGGGTCTTGCTCTGTCCCTCTCCCCGGCAGGGCTCTGGGTGGACATGGAGGTCACCTACAGCGGCTCATTGCAGATGACACTTGAGACAAAGATGAACCTCTGCAAGCTCGGGAAGGAGAGCACTGCAGAGGAGAGTGGCCTGGCAGAGGCAGGTGGAGAAGGGTAAGGAGAATGTGCAAGGCTAGATTGAACCCGAGGAAGGTTGGACTAAGGGACAGTTGGACCCAGGGAGAGTTAGACCCAGGGAGAGTTGGACCCAGGGAGGGTTGAAACCTAGAGGGTTTTTCTTCTCCCTCTTGCCTGAGCAAGGTGAGAGGGTGCTGGCCCCAAGGCACCCCCATGATGTTCCTCGGGGCTTGCAGGGCCAGGCCACGGCTGATCCTGCTGGCTGACAGTGATGCAGAGTCGTCCAGCGCTGGCTCCTCCGATGAGGAAGATGTTGCTGCTGCAGAGCCCACGGGAACCCTGGGGGAGAGAGCCCAACTGCCTGGCACTGAGGGGTAAGGGTTGTTTGGGGTCTGCCCACGGAGTGTACAGGGAGGTGATGGGGGGAAGCAGAGTGCTCCACAGAGGTTTGGGGCTGTTCCCCCTAGAAAGCACACACAGGCACCTCAGCACATCACGGCAGCCCTTCAGAGAGGACTCCCGTCCCTGCTGGGTGCTGTGGCAGAGGGCTGTGAGATACCAAAAGCCAGCACGGCTCTGGGTCTGACCCTGGTGCTGAGCTGAGGCTCCTCTCGCTTCAGCCACATCAGCAGCAACAGCACAAGCAGGAAGATCCTGCGCTTCGTGGATAAAATTGCCAAGTCCAAGTACTTCCAGAAGGCCACAGAAAACGAGTTCATCAAAAAGAAGATCGAGGAGGTTTCCAACACACCCCTGCTGCTGACGGTGGAGGTGCAGGAGCTGGCAGGCACCTTGGCCGTGAACATCCCACCGCCGCCCACGGACCGTGTCTGGTACCAGCTCTTCTACCTCCCATGCTTCCTCTCTTCCATCCAGTTCCTTCCAGCCAAGAAGCCAGCTCTGGGGCTTCAGGACATGAAGCTTTCTGCCTCTTTCCTTTCCCCTCACAGGTACAGCTTCCGAGTGCCCCCTCAGCTGGAGCTGAAGGTGCGCCCAAAGCTGGGCGAGCGGGAGGTGACATTCCTTCACGTCACCGAGTGGATCGAGAGGAAGCTGCAGCATGAGTTTCAGGTGCTTGCTCTGCTAAAGGGTTCATCAAACCCTGCTGGAGCATGGACATAGCTGCCATCAGGGATAATCAGACCTCAGTTTGGCTTCTCTCTACAAAAAGCTAACATCTGATCTGCTCTGTCCAGCTTTGGACAGTCAAGGAACGCAATGTAAGGAACTAGCTCCAAGGGCTGGTGCTCTAAGCACTAGAGGAAGAGCAGTTTCCTCCCAGTATGTGCAGGGGGTTGAGGAGTGTTAGCAGGTTTGGGAGATTTCCCACCACAAAATAGCTGATGCCTCTCTCACCTTTGAGACCTCTGGTCAAAGAGCAGAAACATCCCCACAGATATTTAGGTATCCAAATCCCACATTTGATGGGCTGCAAAGTGCTGGTCCCTGCCCTCTGCCATAAGCACCCTTGAGGCCACACAGGTTAGCAGGGCAAAGAAAAGCTGCTACTGCTTGTCCTCACCCTGAGGTATCCAGAGCTGATGATCATCCAGGGCCAGGCACAAACAGCTCCTGTGAGGGCACAGGAGCCTGGGACCTTCTGTGTCACAGCTCTGGTCTCTAACTCAAGCTCCTGTGGTTTCTGCCAAGGCCACTTCCCAAAAGATACGTCACCAGTCAGGTAGTGCCCTTCAAACCACTAAACTTGTTATTCTGGATTCTTCTTTTCAGAAAATTTTGGTGATGCCAAACATGGATGATCTCATCATTCCCATCATGCACTCTGGACTGGATCCTCAGCCACCCACGGGGGGACTGCCCAGGGACCTACCAGCCAAAGGAGAGAAGAGGCTCTGAAATGCAGCCCCAGGGGCAGGGCAGAGACACCGCACATTGCTCAGGGACCTTGTTGGGACACAGAGCCTGCCAGGGCCTGGCCACTGACTGCTGACTGCACCCAGGGCTATGGCATGGGGTCTGAGCTTCTTGGTTCATCTCATCCTCAGCACCTCCATAGATGAGTTTCCTCCTTGAACACTGCAAGCACACATTCAGAGCAGAACCAGACCCAGGGCAAGGTGTTTGCTGGAGACCCAAGAACTTCACGCACCTCCTATCAGGTTCTCAGGACTCCTGGTCAAAGGGGCAGACCTGGACCAGAGGAGGGCTAAGCTTTCCATTGTCTGGTTCCCAAAGAGGGTGCAGGATGCCCAGACCAGTTCTGCACTGAAGGAGTTGTGATTGTCACTGATCCAAGACATCACAGCTTCAAGATGCACTGCACGCTCCCTGTAGGCAGCTGGACTGCAAGGAGACATGGGTGGGAAGTCCAAAATCTGAATAAATCCATCTCTGGCCAGTCTCACCTAGCAGCCATCTGCTTGTACATGAGGTCCCACCCCTGCTTGAGGATGCTGGCCAGGAGCAGGGGGCTTTGTGCTGAGAGAAGGCCACAGGTCATAACTCCAGCTCAGCAGAAGCAGTGCCTGGGGCTGTGTGTGAGAGGCAGCGAGGAGAGAGATGGGCAGTGAGAGCAGGCAGAGGCAGCTGACTGGGAGGCTCTGTATTCCCAGCAGAAACTGGGGCAGAAGTATCAGTGCCTGCTCTGCACTCCTCTGGAAGAGGAAGGGGAGTCTTCACTGTGGTTTGGGGGAATGCAGGCAGTGGGAAAAAAATGGCTGAGCAAGGGAGAGAAAGGATCCAGAGGACAAAGCAGACACCTGGCTGTCTCAGTCAGACCCTGTCCATGTGGGCCAAGTGCTACTTGTCCCATCCCCACCTGCTGAGGAGCTTCCTCAGGGACACACTGCTGCACCCAGGCAGCACTGAACACAGGCAGGACACCCTTCCAGAAGGAAGACAGGCAGCAGGCATGGCTTGAAGCCTTTTTATTGAAGGTGCCCAGTTTGGTAGCCTCACAAATCTCAGTCCTCACAGCTCTTCCTGCACTCCTGGCTTTGCTTTCACCAAGTGTTTCTTCTGAGGGCCCTGGAAGAGAGCAGAGAGGAGAGTTCTCAGGGGTAGTGACAGCCTTAACTGCAGGTCTGTTCCCTCTCTGCTCTGCAAGGCTGCTCCTGGGAGCTCTGTGCTACCATACACCAGCCACCTCTGGAGTCTCCATAGCCCTGCAGGAGCCAGGAGCAGAATATCAATGCCCTTGCACAAAGGTAGCAAGAATTACTTATGGGCCTCTACTTGCAGCCAAATGTAAAGTTTTGCCACAGAATACATGGGGGAAACTCTCACCCCACAGTAGAAAATGGCAAAGCAAACAGCTGCAACCAGGTAAAGCCACCTCCTGTCACTAAGATCCATGTCACAGCTACTCAGGACTTGCAGTGACAGCAGGAGCAAGAACACAGAACAAGCTCCTGAGATAAAGGAAATCAGCTTAACCTCTAAAGAGCTCTGCAAAGGCACTGCAGAGCCAATCCCCTTTCTTGGGGCTAAGGAGGCTTAGCCAGTTCCACATGGGATTTCTAGCTGACAGGCCAGATCCAGACATGGTTTATGTCTGCGTGGTATCCAGGCAGTTGTTTCTTTCCTTTCTGCTAGCTGAAGGCTTGGCTTACCTAACACTTCCTCCATTTCACATTCACTGATGTACCAGCCTGGTGTAGGCTGCAAAACCATTCAAGCAACTCTGCTTGCTTTGGATTTATTTAATTCTTTCTTTCCCCCTCCTGGATTTAAGAAAAAATGACTGCTTGGCCTTTTGGAAAGCTCCCTGACAAAAGAACCCCAAATTTGTCTCTGTATTTGACCCAACCTTTTCCTCTCCAGAGCATTAAAAGTTCTAAATCATCCCAAAGAAATCAAAGCAGTACACAATTATGGGTGAGAGGAACCATATGTCCCAGGCAGTGCCTGCCAAGTTAACTGCTTGTTTCAACCATCCCGTGGTGAATGGAACACTGCATGGCCAGATGGTTAGATTATTTGCTAGTGGGATTGTCTTGGATCACTCACACCATCATCATGTTCTTCCTTAGCATAATATCTGTGTGTAAATTGAATTCATGCCTCTCTTTTCTACAGGACAGTCCTAATCCTGTTGCTACAGCACAGAATGTTTGGGGTTGGAAGGGACCTCTGGAGATCATCTAGTCCAACCTGCCTGTCAGAGCAGGCTCACCTACACTAGGTTGCACAGGATGGCATACAAGCAGGTTTGGAATGCCTCCAGAGAAGGAGACTCCAGCACCTCTCTGGGCAGCCTGGGCCAGGGCTCTGGCACCCTCAGAGTGAAGAAGTTCCTCCTTATGTTCAGATGGAACTTCCTCTGTTCCAGTTTGTGCCTGTTCCCTCTTGTCCTGTCCCTGAGCACCACTGAAAAAAGCCTGGCCCCAGTCTCCTGACACCACCCATGAAGTACTGATAAGCATTGATAAGCTCCTCCCTCAATCTTCTGCAGGCTAAGCAGCCCCAGTTCTCTCAGCCTTTCCCCACAAATGAGATGTTCAAGCCTCCTCAACATTTCTGTGCCCTCTTCAGAAGTTCCCTGTCCTTGAACAGGGAAGACCAGACCTGGGCACAGAACTCCAGATGTGACCTTGAGAAGCAGATGCTTGGTTGGAGTCACTCAGTCACTTTAGCCCCAGCTGGGAGCATGGCCTGGGAGCTGGAGCTGCTGCAGGGTGTAACTCACCATGAAAGCTCTCTTCTCCTGAGCTGTCTGGAAGCGACCATGGCCAAACTTGGAGGTAGTGTCAATGAACTTGAGCTCAATGGCTTCCTGAGACCGACGGCTTGTGTGCACCAGCAGGGACTGGGAAAGAAGAGTCACAGTGCATCAGGCTTATTGTTATGCTCTGATGGAAGCAGGGTTGAAATCTGCTGCTTGCAGCAGGGTGGATGGGCTACATGACCTCTAAAGGTCCCTCCCAACTCTAACCTTTCTAGGATTTGTAAGAATCTCCATGAAAATCTGCCTTCTTGGTGCTGAAGCAGCACGTGATGCCTTGGATTTCAGAGCAGCTCTGAACTGAGCCTTCTCTTCACTAAGCATTTCATTTCCTCACAATCTGCTTATGGCCAAAGTTTCCATTCCTGGACCTCCCATGACAGCCCTCAGAGGCTCACAGCTTCTGTTTCCAGAGCATATCCAACTTCACATGGCCACAAACCATCAAGCTGTGAATGCACCAGGGGATGCTCAGGTTGGATATTAGGGACAATTTCTTCCCTGAAAGAGCTGTTAGGCACTGGCCTAGGCTACCCAGGGCAGTGGTGGAGTCACCATCCCTGGAGGGATTCAAAAAACCTGTAGAAGTGGCACTTTGCAACATGGTTAGTGGCATGGGGGTGTTGGCTCAGCTCTTTTCCAGCCTAAGTGATGTGCTGATTCTGTTCTATGAATGGTCATGCTGAGCACCACACTCATGCCACAAGCCCTCTGCAACACAGTGTCAAGGACCAGCTCAGTCCCCCTGCCTCATTTGGAGGCAGTGGCATTCTCCACGTGGTGAAGCTGTTCCTGGAGAGCTGCAGACCATCCCTGCCCCTCGCTTGCGGCGCTCTCACCTTCCGGAGGGTGAGCACACGCTTCTTCGTGCCCACCACACAGCCCTTCAGCATCAGGAAGTCGTTGTTGACCTCCCCATAGTGAGGAAAGCCACCCTGTGGGGAGAGGCAGAGGGAGTGTTGGCAGGCAGGAGAGCTGGATGGGAGCAGACATATCCACAGGTGGCATTTTCTAGGGAAGGAGAAGGTCGTGACTGACAGTCCTCACAGCTAATAACACTCTGCACCCTTCAGGTCACCAGCTCAGGACCACCAGAGCATGGCAGCCACACTTCCTGCATGGTGCCACATAAGGGGCACTCCATAAGAGCTGGGGAACCAGTAACCCCACACTTCCTTCCCCAGAAGATGTGGGTGGACAGAGAGAAGAGCTGGCTAGACTCCTGAGTTACCAGTCCTTAATAAGCAAAAGTGCATTTTTAAAGCAAGTAACAAATGTGCATCTGTTAAATATCAGAGCTGTAATGTAATTTATCCTTCTTTTTCTTTGCAAACCAAGTTCTTGGTCCCTGCTCAAGTTATCAGCTGAATGTTAAACATCTGGGTCTCCCAGTGGGCCTAAAAAAACACCTCAGAGAGATGGTTTTCCACATGCAAATCCTGAGGAGAGGAATCACTGCCTTTCTCTCCATGAATTGCCTTCAAATATATTTCCTATGCAGCTGTCTCCAGCCAAGTGATTACCTCTCCTGCAGCCAGGACCAGTCCCAGCCCTGCTAGCCCTTACCATAGGTGTAATGGTCTTCTCTGTGATATCATAGTTGGTGGAGGCATTGTTCCTCACCACCTTGCCATCCTCCACGTGGATGCCATGGCCAATGCGGTAGATCTAGGCGGAGGAAGGAAAAAGGAGATGATGACTTTCCTGCCTGCTCCTTGAGGGATGTCACAGGGATGCTGAGCAAAGAAGGATGGTGACAGGACGGGAGGAAGGAAGGCAGGGAGGCACAGTGGTGCTCAGAGGGAGCTCCCCTAGGCCATACCTTCTTGTTGAGCTCCGTGCGGTGGTGGTAACCCTTCTGGCCAGCCCGGGCGATGGAGTAGCCAACGCGGGCTGGGTGCCAGGCTCCGATGCAGGCAACTTTGCGCAAGCCCTTGTGTGTCTTCCTGGGGAGCTTCTTGGTGTGCCAACGGCTTGTCACTCCTGGGAGGGAAGGGTGACAGGGCAGTGGAGAGTCAGGGCTGCTGTCTGGGTGCTGGGGAGGGGAGAGCCTTGGCATTCTTCTGCAGTTCTCAGAAGACAGGGTGTCAGAAGGAGACCAAGAGTTGTCACCAACCATGAGAGGCCAGAGTAGAGAACTGTGCTCGCTTCCTGTGGATCTGATCAGCCTGTGATGTGTTCCTGCTGAGCACATCCATGCACAGGCACAGCCACACCTCCACACATGCACAGGCACAGGCACACCTCCACACACGTGGGGTTTGGGAGAAGTGTAAACCACTCCCAGTGCCTCTAAGCCTCCTGCAAGGACTCAGCCTGGCAGCCAGCTTGACCTTTACTGAGATTAAGGAAACCAAGCTCTGCTCCAATGGAACTGCATGTCTTGATTGAGGTCTAGAGACAAAGTGCTACTCCCTCTGCAATAAGCCACTAGGTTCTCAGCATGGCTAACACTCCTCCCTCCCAACACTACCTTATGGGCAGTACTACATGAGAAGGACAAGACCCAGCCCCTGCTAAGGGTCTCTCCCTGCTCTGTACCTTTCATGCCATGCCCCTTGGTCACTCCAATGACATCAATCATCTCGTTCTGGCTGAAGACGTTGTGCACAGAAATCTGCTTCTCCAGCCTCTCCCGAACCCAGTCCACTTTCTCAGGCACCGTGCCCCCGTTCAGCTGGATCTCCATCACGTGGGCCTTCTTCTGCCTCAGTGGGAGCAGCTTCATCTGCACCAGACAGTGCATCAGGGCAAAATGTGGCCCTCAGCTCCCAGGCATGAACATAAAGGCAGGGCTGCGTCACCCAGCACTTGTGAGGGGCAGCAGGGGTAAGCAGAAGCAGCTTTTCACCATCCCTCCCTACCACACTGCCAACCCCTTTCATAAGAGCCAGGAATCCAGGTCAGCATGCTTACATGTCTCCTGGACCCAACTTCTTGTCCTTGAGCCCAAACACTCCATTTCCCAGCGCTCCCATTCCAGGCAGGAGCTGATGCACACCCTCTCTCCAGGGAGCACAGGAATAGGCCAGCCTCAACCTACCCTCAAGAGCTAAGCACAGTGCTAACAGCCATGGTAAATGCTCCAGAGGAGCCCATCACCAGAGCACTGTTTGAATCCTTTGGTTGTGCTCCACATCTGCTTTGCACACTGAGCAGTTATTTCTTATTCCCACCAAGAGATGACTCTGCTCTTTCCCAGTCCCAGCTCCCTGAGTAAAGCCCCTGCCAAATGGCCACAGGGGAATTTTGAGGGTCTGCACCAGCCCCAAGTGAAGCCTTGAACCATCTTAGCTCTATCCCAGACTCCAAAGCAGCCACTAGTTCCAGACATCAGCATGAAAATGAGCTCTGTGCAACCAGCAAACAGCATCTGGCAAAACTGTGCCTGCCCATGGGTTATTTTTGCCCAAAACATTTGACACCAGTTGCTAATTCGAGGTGATCATGAGGCCTAAGGTCCCTTACTGACACAGAGCTCACCACCTGCTGAGGCTCTGGGCAGTCTGCTCTCCTCCACAGGGCTTGTGGGCTCCCCAATGTGTCTGAGTCCACACCCTCCTGCAGCAATCCCCTGGCTCAAAAGGACAGGGTTGGTGTCAGAAGGTAGCTGGAAAGGTCAGTCAGCACCTCCCATTACCTGCACTCCCTGTTTCACACCCTCTAACCACCATCTGCCTGCTCATCCTCTTGTGATCCCACCAAGACACCCCTGTGACCCCAGCTCCCAGGCCCTCACCACATTCCTGAGCTGAGGAAGCCCCTGAGCCCCTGTTGCCCACCCCCTGGGGTGAGGCTCTGACCTGTGTGTGCATTATGACACGAATGACCTTGCAGTACTTTTTCATAGCAGCAAAATCCTTCTCCAGTTGCCTTTTGCCATCTTCATCCTGCCACTTTTTGCAGTACTTGGTGAAAGCCTTCTTCTTGCTCTTGTGCCTACGACAGAAGAGTTGACTGAACACCCAGCAGAGCTGAATGGTGAAGAGCTTCTGCACTTTGCTGTGCCCTGAGACTACAGAGCCTGGGGGTGGTTCAGATCACCTTGCCAGACACCTCCCTGCAGGGACTAGGAACCTGTGGATACCTGAACCTTGTCTGTCTGTCAGGGCCATGACACAGGCCTTTGAGGTGGGAAGAGCAAAGAGAATAATGAGCCATGGAAAGGGCTGCTAATTCAAACCTGTTTTTGCATGAGGAATCCACTTATCTCCCACTGACTGGCCAAGTGCCATCAAAATACAAGCCCAAAATCAGAGCTAAGTAGAGAGAGGAGAAAACAGCCTCTGAGAAGGATCAGAGGCAGGTGGTGGGTGGATCTCAAAGGTACTTTTGCAAGAGATAAACAGTTATGAAATCCATGTTTCCATTTTCCTCTCTGCTGGTGTGGGATTTGGGCTGCTGACACTCACAAGGGCCAGGGATCACATTCTGCATCGATTTTCCCCCTGACCAATCTGGGTTTACTCCCTTTATTTCCAGTTTAATGGAGAGTAGATGGGCCTGACCTACACAAGGGAAAAGAAACCTGCAGCAGGCACTGCCATATGATACCGTGGAGAGCACTGACTTAGCTCAACTATTAGAATAAATTTACATGTGCATATGCTGATTCCCAGCACCAAGCTGTCTGCAGGATCTCTGTGAGGGGCTAAATAAACAGCAGTTTCCCTTCACTTCAGAGCCAGCTGCTAGTAATTTGCAGTGGCTGGCCATCACGGAGAGCTTCTGGGGAAGACCTGCAGGGGTCTCCCCGCTCGCTGTGCCCCAGGGACCCGTGGAGGCACTGTACCAGTTCTTGTAGAAGCGCCGTCGGCACTCGTCACTGATGTGCTCAGCAAAAACAGTCTTGAAATTCCTCAAGCCCTTTGGTGTTTCTATGTAGCCCACGACCCCCACCACCACCATTGGGGGGGTCTCAATGATGGTCACAGCCTCCACCTCTTCCCTTTTGGAGATCTCTGCAAGACAGTGAAGGGAAATGGTGCTCAGTATTATCTAGGATTAGCTCATTCCCTGGAGCCACTCGTGGCCCATGCCATTAGAGCTAGCAAGAAACATGCTGGGGTCAAGGGTAAACTCTGCTCACACAGCCAGCCTCAGCCCTTCCATCTCCCCCCTGCTGGAGGACCACACAGGGCTTGATCCCCAGACACCGAACAGGTTAGACCCAGTGGCCCAGCACACCTGAACTCATCTTCCCCAGCTTAAGGGGAGCAATACATTGGATGAGTCTTGCCTTGGAATTTGACTCCAACCCTGTGGCTACCCTAGGGGGCAATGTTCTAAACTTCCCCAGCAACATGCTCCACACCCAGGAGCTGTCAGGTTCAAGATTCAACCAACCACCAGTCAACATACCAATGGACTTCCCAGGAACCCCCTAATCAGCTCATGCTGGCCATGAGGTGGCCTTTGGCCATCCAAGCTCTGGACAGAATGACAGGAAACAACCTGGAAGCTATGTGCTCTACCACCCACCCCCGGCAGCAGCCTTTCCCATGAAGCCCATTCCCTGCTTTCCCCTTTGGCTGTGGCTCCCTGTCTCCAGCAGCCTTACTGAGGCCAGGCCTGTGCACCTCCCTCACGGTGTGTGTCATGCCAGCTTTGTAGCCCAGGAAAGCTGTCAGGTGCACTGGTTTGCTGGGATCATCCTTAGGCCAGGACTTCACCTTCCCTCGGTGGCGACGGCTTCTCTTGTGGGGCAGGAAACCCAGGTGGCCATGCCTAGGAGCAGAGAACTTGCGGTGGGACTGCAGAGAGGAAAGACAAACTCAGCTCCTAGAAGATGCCAGGACTCAAAGTGCAATGGTAGATCCTCTCTCCTCTTTATCATCAGGGAATGCTGGAGGGATTCTGGGCTCTCACTTGATTGCAATGCCAGAAAAAGAGCTCAGAACAGGATGGGATTTTGTTCGAGCTTCCATCGTGTGCTTGGAAGAATTTAGGAAGGATTTTTCTGGACAAATGATGCCCATTAACTAGAAAAAACTTGAACACAATCCCTATCCTTCTGCTTGAGGGCTTTGAAGGGGAAATATGTTCTTTAATAGGCCTGACCTTCTGTGATGTTAATTATAAAGACTTATTTTGTATTCTGCAGCACCAAAAGAGCCTGCTCAGAATCTGTGGGCTTTGTGCCGTCAAGGCAAGTGGCACCAAACAAGCACAGCTACAGATCAGAAGAGACAGGAAAGGATGCCCAAAGGAATCAGTAATAAGAACATATGCAGGTTAAATATGCACTTTGAAAACCAAATTAGAAGAGCTAAATATATAAACCCCAATTGCAAGGTCATGCTAAGCCAGACAGGGAGAAAGCAACAACGCTTTAGAGACATGGACAAGATCCCACACACCTGGCATCAAGGCAGGAGAACTGGGGGCAGCCCGAGCAGCAAAGGCTTAGATCTACATCCACTGCAACTCCCTCCTTGCTAAGATCAGTTCCAGCACCTAGTTGCACTTTCCACCAAGCTTATTTTCCAGCCCAAGTGGAGCTATGTGGAGCTCAATCCCATTTCAGCTGAGCTAACATTGCTGGTTAGCCATCCCTGCTCACTGGCCCTCTGCACACAATCAAAAGGTAGCAGTGCTAAGCTTTACAAACCATGGGACGTCTTCACCCAGGTCAGCAGCAGAAAGAGGCTGTCAGTGAGTGCCTACCCAGTCTAATACTTAAGATGGTTATCAGTCTGAAGACACAAATTTAGCTACAAGCTTCACCCCCTGCTATATTCATTTTGTACTTGGCCAGGCTGGCAGGTTGTGGTATGATAAAGGTCAATCACCAGTGTCTCAGTTTACACTTCTCCCTCCTACACAACTTGAACATGAATGGCAGCAATTAGGATCACTTCCTAATGGGGCATCGCCCACCCAGATGTGAATGCCCACACCAAGCACCCTGAGCTCAGTGCAGTTGGCTGCTGTGGGTAGAGACAGACTGAAAATCCCTCCATCATAGAATCATAAAGGTTGGAAAAGACCTATAAGATCACTGAGTCCAACTGTTAACACTGCCAAGTCACCACTAAAACATGGCCCCAAACACATCTACATGTCATTTAAACTCTGGGGGCGGTGACTTCACCACTGCCCCAGGCACCGTGGGCCTGAGCTTGACAACTCTTTTGGGGAGCAAATTGGTCCTTGTGTCCAACCTAAACCTCATCTAGCACAACTTTAGGCTGTTTTCTCTTGTCCTGTATTTTGTTCCTTGGGAGAAGGGACCAACCCCCACCTGGCTGCAGCCTCCTCTCAGGGAGTTGCAGAGAGTGAGAAGGTCTCCCCTGAGCCTCCTCTTCTCCAGGCTAACCAAGCCCAGTTCCCTCAGCTGCTCCTCACAACACTTGTGCTCTAGACCCTTCACCAACTTCATAGCCTTTTTTGGACAAGGCAATGTCCTTCTTCAGAGTGAGGAGCCCAAAACTGAACCCAGGATTCGAGGTGTGGCCTCCCCAGTGCCCAGTCTTCAGGAGGACAATCCCTGCCCTAGTCCTGCTGCCACACTAGTGCTGATGCAAGCCAAGATGCTGCTGGCCTTCTTGGTCACCTGGGCACTCTGCTGGCTCATCTTCAGCTACTGTCAATCAACCAACATCCGAGGTCCTCTTCCCCCAGCCATCTCTCTGCCCCATGCCTGGAGCACTGGTGAGGTTGCTGTAACCCAAGTGCAGGACTCAACACTTGGCCTTGTTGAACCTCACCCCTTCATCCTCCACCCATCCATCCCATTTTTACTCAGCACAGAGCACTCCCACTGCCTGGCCAAGAAACACTTTGTACTTGTGAACGGCAAAGAGACCGCAGCAATGATCTGGTTGTGACTCGGGCTCTGCCGCTCCCCAGGGCCGGGGCCTGAGGGAGGCCTTCGGGGCGGAGGCAGAGCCAAGGCCCAGACCCCTGGGGGATGTCACACTCGGACTACAGCTCCCAGCATGCACCGGGGACGGTCGAGCACGCGCAGTGCTGCACCCCTTTGACCCGCCTGAAGGGTCCTGTGGGCAGCCGCCATCTTGCCTGCGCCTGTCTGTTGCCGGTAGCTGCTGCCGCCGCCGCCATGCCAGAGGACAAAGATTGGGAGGCGTACAAGGTACCCCCGACCCGCACCCCCGTCTCCGAGAGGATCACGTCGGTCCCCAACCCGATCGACTTCATAAAGACCGTTTTCGACTATGTCGTCGACGCGCCCGTCACCTTCGTCCGAGGTACCGCCAGGCCCAGGGTCTGTCTCCCCCGCTGCCTTCCCGAGGCTGCGAGGCCTCCTCGCTAGCGCCGTTCCGCGGTGTGGCAGCGGGAGTTGGGCCTCCGTATGTCGTGGGGGCACGGGAACCGAGAGAGACGCACAGGGGTACGGAGCAAAGACAAGGACGCGGCCAGCGGGACAGGTACAGGGAGGTGGGACATGGAGAGGCCAAGCACAGGGAACACAGCATGGACACTAGGACAGATACTGGGAGATAGGACATGCCAGTGGCTGGACTCGATCATAAGAGTTCAACCTTAAAGATTCAGTGACACAGGGATGTGGGACACAGGCAAGAACACAGCAGACGCGGGGACAGATACTGGGAGATGGGACACAGGCAAGAACGCAGCAGACACAGGGACAGATACTGGGAGATGCAACACAGGCAAAACCACATCACTGACACGAGGACAGACACTGGAAAACGGGTCACAGCAGAGAGAGGGACACAGTTGGGTAGGCAGGGTCTGGGAACACTGAGCTAGACACACACAGCCACAGGGTCTGCTGGCTAACTGTGGGCCAGGGGTGCCTGACTGCAGGCTGTCCCTGCAGAGTGGATCGAGCGCCAGCAAGCAAAGAACAAGTTCTACTATTACCACCAGAAGTTTCGCCGCGTGCCTGACCTGAGTGAGTGTCTAGAGGGTGACTACCTCTGCTACTTCGAGGCTGAAGCGCAGTGGAGGAGGGACAGGTATGGCTGCCCTCAGGCAAGACCACAGCAGAGCACCCTGCTCTGGTTAACCAAGGGAACTACAGCGGTTTGGTTAAGGGGGGTGTTGAGGCAGCACCTCCTACCCACCCCGTTACAGAACACCCGTTTCAGAGTCCTGCTGTCCCCTGCAGCACACTTCTGCTGAGCATGTGGACATTAGGACACATCCTCCTGCGCTGATCATGCTTCTGTCAAAACCTAGAGCTGGCCTTCCTCGGGGCATCATCACCTTGTGGTTCAGCTTTCCTGTCATCTCTTGGCTGTGGTTACATTCATCATCTTTCTTCCAGGATGGTTGATCAGGAGATCGTGGAGATAGTCCGGGAAAGGCTAGGTGCCTGCAAGCAGAGGGAAGGACCCAACCAGTTCCAGAACTGTGCCAAGGAGATGGAGCTATTGGCACAGGTCACCAAGGCCTACCAGGACAAATGTGAGTCCAGCAGCAGCCTGCATAGCATGTGGGGAAAGAGGAGTCTCAAGCCACCTCCCAGCCTTCACACAGAACAGGGGTGCCTTACATTTCGTTTCTTTTTAGATGGTGATCTTGGTGTCCATGGAAATGCACGGACATGCCTGATGAAGCAGAAGCACAGGATGATGGAGGAGAGGAAGAAACAAGCAAGTGCATCACAGTAGGTCTAAGGTCATCACCCTCCATGGTGCCTGCATCCAGTACTGTATGTTGTACCTCCACAATAAAGAGGCAGCCCAGACATCTGCCATACAACCAGGTTCTAGCCTCCTTCTTTGGAGAGATCTGCAAACACTTCAGAATTCTTCTTTTCAGCTCTGCATTCATCTTTGAATTCCAGTTGATTGTTACCACTCTCTTAGCACTATTACCATTGCCCATCAAGGGGCACTGGGCACCAACTGGAACCCAGGAGGTGCCACCTGAGCAGGGGGGAGAAACTTGTTTGGTGTGAGGGTGTTGGAGCCCTGGCCCAGGCTACCCAGAGAGGTTGTGGAGTCTCCTTCTCTGGAGAGATTCCAACCCCACCTGGAGATGATTCTGGGCAACCTGCTGTGGGTGACCCTGCTTTAGCAGGATCTAGACTAGATGGTCCCAGAAATCCCTTTCCAGTACCCCACACCATGCTGGGATTCTGTAAACCTCACTCCAGGCATCCTTGGGGCTGCCTTAACCAGGATTTCCCTTCTGGAGCTCTCTCCACCTCCAGGAACCAAGAGAAACATTGTGTTGCTCTATCCAGCACTGGCAGAGAACTCCTTCAGTTCAGGAGCTGGTTCTAGACCACATTTAGAATGAATGAATGATTAACCAGGGTCACTGTAATGTAACATACTATTCATTCAGCAGATGCTGAGGCTCTTGTTCTGCAGACCTGAACCAACTCCAATCCCCAACAGAGATGTAATCCACCTGCCCAACACATTACCCATCCCATCACACCAGTTTCTTGGTCACTGATCACTTTATTGTCTCGTACAAAACCCACTTAGGTGGTTGCCACAGCAGCTGCCTGGGTCCTCTGCACCGAGACCCTGGTGTGGGTCTTTGCCAGATGATCAGTGAACTCCTGCAATGAAAAATAATAAAAAATGTGCTTTATTTCCTAAGCCACCATAGCAGGTTTCCCAGCACTGCATCCCCTTCCAACATGATGTGTACATGGGAGCTGGGGCAGTTCAGATACAGCTCATTTTTACTTTGTACTTCCAAGTTTTCTTTATCCACAAAATGCCATTTTCAAGTGTTACTCAAACCCCCCCAGTGAAAAGTCCCCCTGGACCTGGCAGTGAGCTCTGACTCTCCTCACACCTTCAACTGCAGATGCTAAGTCCAGCATCTGAGCTTTAAAGGGGAAGACTTGAGCTGCAAATAGCAGAAATGCTCTTACCTGGTAAGGAGACTTAGTGAACACAGTCTCTTTCCAGAGGTCCGGGGTCAGGTAACTGTAGGTCTTGGAGATGGCATCAAAGGTGGCTTTAGCTACAGGCAGAGGTCAAACGTGGCATGTGAAGGCTACAGAAAACCACTCCCAAGTACCTGCCCACACAGCTCCAGGTGTAGAACTGAGGCTGGAACAGGGAGGCCACAGCAGAGCCTCTCTGATAAGCGCCCACAACTCGAGTTTCTTTCTCTCTCCATTTACGACAATTACACTACTTCAACCAAGTGCAATCGCGCAGATTGGGAGATTCTATCATCAACACATGCATAAAGCAGCAGCTTCTCGTGATTAACTTCTACAGAAACTCAAGATCACCTACAGCAGGGCTAACCTGCACTGCAGAAACTATCAGCAGAAGGGTTTGCTTCTGCTTGACTGCTGAAAGCTTTCCATGTTTCAACCTACCACCCTTTGTCCTGTCCCAAGAGGCCCTGCTAAAAAGTCTGTCCTCATCTTCCTTATAAACGCCCTTTAAGCACTGAAAGGCTGCAAGAAGGTCTGCTTCAACAGATCCATGTCTCTGCTGTGCTGAGGACTCCAGAGGCGGCCCCAGCACTGCAGGTGAGGTCTCCCCAGAGCCGAGCAGAATCCCCTCCCCTTGACCTGCAATACATACAACTACAACATAAAACCCTAAAACTTTGTGGTTTAACTGAAAGCTTACCAAAGTTGCCGAGGGTGGCAGTGCAGCCCCTGGCCGAGGTGTAACAGTCATCAATTCCAGCCATCATCAGCAGCTTCTTGGGGACAGGAGCCGACACAATCCCTGTGCCACGGGGGGCAGGGATCAGCCGTACCAGGACAGACCCACACCGGCCGGTGACCTGCGCAAAGACAAACACCTTACAGCTCCAGGAAGCCAGTCCACAGCACGAGCACTGCATCCAGGCCCCCCCAGGAGCCATCCTCACCTTGCAAGGCACAGTGTGGGGCTTCCCAATCTTGTTCCCCCAGTAGCCTCGGCGTACAGGGACGATGGAGAGCTTAGCCAAAATGATTGCCCCACGAATAGCGGTAGCGACTTCTTTAGAGCATTTCACACCCAGGCCAACGTGGCCATTGTAGTCCCCGATGGCAACGAAAGCCTAGGAGTGGAGGAAACACAAATTAAACCACCACCTGCTGAAACATGCACAGTGCAGCTCACAGGCCAGGAAGCTCATTTCTCCCCTTAAAGCTTGTCCTTCAATCAAAACCAGCTCAGGCTGAAGAAATGGGATTCAGTTCTCTGCTGCAGACTGATAGTGCTCAAAAGTCCCAGTGATTTCCAAACAGAGCTCCCTCTTTACACCCAAGACTTCTCTTCACACCACAGTCCCTACAGAGCCAACATCACTGCACAAATAAAACTTCATTTTGCACTAAGGCTATGTCTAAGTAACAGTTGAACATGTTACTGAGGCTTTACAATTGAAACAGTAACTTTTTAAGCTAAACAAGCTGATTGCATCCCAAAATATTTACTAGTTTCTATAAACAAAGGCCTTTGAAGCAATCTATTAAAATGAAACCAAAATAAGCAGAAGATAAACAAAAATCCCAGAATCCCAAAATTGTTAAGGCTGGAAGGGACCTCTGAGGATCAGCCAGTCCAACTCCCCTGCTCCAGCAGGGTCACCCACAGCAGCTTGCCCAGGTGCCTTTGGAATCTCTCCCCAGGAGACTCCACAACCTCTCTGGGCAGCCTGGGCCAGGGCTGCAACACCCTCACACCAAACAAGCTTCTCCTCCTGCTCAGCTGGAACCTCCTCGCTTCCAGTTGGTGCCCAGCCCAGTGCCCCTTGGCCCCAGCCTCTCGCCCCCAGCCTTCAGCTCTTGCTCAGCATTGAGCAGCTCCCCTCTGGGGCTGCTCTTCTCCAGGCTAAGCAGCCCCAGGGCTCTCAGCCTTTCCTCCTGCCACAGATGCTCCAGTGCCCTCAGCATCTTCCTAGCATTCCTTGACTCTGGAACTGGGGAGCCCAGAACTGGACACCATGCTACATATGTGGTCTCACTGGGGCAGAGTAGAGTGGAAGGAGCACCTCCCTCAACCTGCTGGTCACACTATTCTTAATGCACCCCAGGAAACCTTTTGCCTTATTGACCATAAGGGCACACTGCTGGCTGATGGTGAACTTGTGGTGAACCAGTGCTCCCAGGTCCTTCTCCACAGAAGGTTTTTAATCTGAGAAAACAGAAGGAAAGAGTTACCTTAAACCTCGTGCGCTGACCAGCACGAGTCTGCTTCTGGACAGGCATGATCTTCAAAACCTCATCTTTCAGAGAAGAGCCCAGGAAGAAATCAATGATCTCTGACTCCTGCAATAGTCAGTGAGTTAATCACACATGGCCACACTTTTTAAACAAGCACAACACAGCTAGTGAGGCTCCTACAATTCACCTTCAACAAGCCTACATGCATATAGTTTAACTAATGAGTACTTAAATACCTTAATTTCTAAGCACTTAAATATGTTAACTCTTGTAGGTATCAATGTACTCCAGCTTGCTAGGCAGCCCAGAGTAAGTTAAAACTTCATTCATTGCATTACTGAGCAGAACCGGTACAGAATCACTTGAGGAACCTGCTGCCATCTCTACCCATTGGAGAAGGCAAAACAATCCCACCATGCTCTGCTACGAGTGGCTGCATCACTCTTCAGCTTCTAGAGCTTTGTGTTTCACTTGGACACACCTGACCTGAGCATCCCAGACATCAAATGGAGCAACTGCTTGCAAGGTTTGCTGTGCAGATGAACATTCTGCTGCACATTCACGTTCATGGAATCATTTAGGCTGGAAAAGACCTCCAAAATCATCGAGTCCAATCATTCACCTAACACTTCCAAAGTCACCACTAAACCATGTTCCTCAGCACATCTCCATCTTCTCTGAACACTTACAAGGATGGTAACTCCACCAATTTCCTGGGAAGCCTATTTCAATGCTTAACTACTCTTTTCGTGAGGAATTTTTTCCCCCGAGAGCCAACTTAAACTTCCCCTGACACAACTTGAGGCTATTTCCTCTCATCACGTCACTTGCTCCTTAGAAGAAAAGACCAACGTTCACCTTCCTCCAACCTGCCATTAGGAAGTTGTAGAGAAATAGCAGTAGCTTACCTTGATTGGAAGCGAAAAGAGATAGATCTCCTCAAGAGACTTGATTTTCATATCCTTGACCAGGCGACCAAGCTTAGTGACAGGAATCCACTAGCAAAGAAATCCATGGAACAGGGTCACCACCAGCACCAGCGCCCAGCACCCTCTGGGAACGGGCTCCCTTTCTGCTCCCATTCACTGAAGACTCAGCTCGCAACGATCACTTACTTCCTTATCTTCGGCCTTGCCTCCACGAGCCCCGCGGCCTCTCCCTCGGCCCCTACCGCGGCCGCGCCCTCGGCCCCGCAGCCCAGTCCCGAAGCCGCCGCGGAAGCCCCCTCGGGCCGCTCCCGCACCTCCCGCAGCACCGGCGTCGTCCGCCATTTGCTAGAAAAGAAAGAGATGCATTAGTCAGACTACTATCAACCACCACCCCGCCGGAAACCGGCAGGGCCAAGAAACAACTGATGCCACCGAGGACTGCTGCCCCGAGGCCACTAGCAGCCCCGATGGGCGCGGATGAGGCGCAGGCCGCACCGCTCCAGCGGCACCATCGCTCCCTCCCGCCACGCTTACGTGATCTCTCAGCGTAGAAGGCCGCACTGCCCCACTGCCGGCTATTTATAGTCCTCCAGTCTCGCGAGAGCCACTGCGCAAGTCTCGCGAAAGCTGCCCCCGGCCAACCCCGCGCTCTGAATGAAGAATACACTGCAGTGCAGAACAGCGCCTTTAGCTCGCTTATACACGGTGCGGGGCCCGAAGGCCCTGATGGCCTTGCGCATGCGCAGCCTGCGCTCCCTATATAAGAGCCTGTACGCACGTTGCGCTCATTCTGAGCTGAAGGTAGGTGGTGTCGCTTGTGGTTTAGGTCTTTTGAGAGATGATGTCCTAGGTTTTTTGCGCTTCTGTGGCTGTTAAAAAAAAAGCCTAAAACGTTATTGGGATGTGTTTGTGATGTCTGAGCCGGCGTTGGGTAGAAAGCGGAGGGAAGGGTATCGGCTGATAGTCTGGGACGATGCTCCGGGAATTGCGTTAGCTGTAGACACCAGGCGCAGTCTGAAAATCACTTGGGGTCTCCTGTGGCCCCAGGTGAGATAACTGTGCCGACAGCAGAGGGAACATTAAGCTTATTACCCACGGTAAAGTGTGGGGAGTGAAACCCATGTTCCTATAACCCCAGTACTGAGCAGTACCGGGGATTGATGCATGCTGAGGCGTAAGGGCTGTCTTCTCAGAGCTTCTTTTCTTTCTGCTGACAGATGCTGGTTACGGCCTAGGAGGGCTGGAGCGTTCGATGTGGAACGGATCGACCTGCTGGTGCTGCTAGACCTGGGACTTGTCTACCCACGCTGCTTGGCTCTGCCTTCTGACTGAGAGCTGCCATGTGCTTTTTCCACGCTTTCGGGGTGGTTCTTCCTTCTGCCCTGCTGGTGCAGGTGAGCCTGGCAGAGCAGGGGAGACTGTAATCCACGGCGACTGTATTTACAGCTGGAACGTTTTGAAGTTATTTTTGTTATGTATTTTGTATCCAATAAAAGATTAATTACTTGAAACTTTGTTTCGTCCTGTTATCTAAAAATCCCACTTTTCCCAGTGGTTGGAGCTTGGAAGTCACATCCTTGGGGTGGGGAGGGACTGCTCTACTGGAACATCCTTTGAAGCACTATGAGTCACAGAATGTTGGGGTTGGAAGGAACTTCCAGAGATCATCTAGTCCAACCCCGCTGTCAGAGCAGGTTACACAGCATGGCATCCAGGCAGGTTTGAAATGCGTCCAGAGACGCTCCACCACCTTCCTAGGCAGCCTGTTCCAGCGTTCCACCAATCACAAGTTGAGAGGTTCCTCCTTACGTTTAGAGGCTCGGCGGGAGCTACTACAGGCCCGGCTGGTGCGGAGCTACCAGCTATTATTGTTTTTCCCCCGCTATCCCGGAGGTGAGACCGTGTGGGGCTGCCGAGTTGGTGCCGCCCTGTGCCCGTACCTAAGATGGCGCCGTTTGCGCTCTCTTACGTCAGTAGCCTGCGCCGGAAGTGGCTCCGTTCCCCACAGCAACCGGGAGCGCCGGAAGCAGGCAGCACGCGGAGCGGGGCCATGGAGCCTGCAGCACCCAGCCCCGTGCGCTTTAAGAGCAAGTGAGGACCGGGCCGGGGTTGGAGGGGTTGTGTGTGGTGGGATGGGGTATGGCCCGCGCTACCGTGTCCTGCGGCTGCGTGGGTGGGCGGGAGGAAGCCAACAGGAGCCAGCAGGTCTCCGCGGTCTCGGTTTAACCGCTCCCGCTCTGCGTGTTTCATTCCAGCTACGCCGTGTCGAGGAGGATCGAGCCTTTCTACAAAGGAGGCCGAGTGCAGGTAATCCCCGAGCTGAGGCAGCATGGGGCACGGTCGGGTATGTCCCGTTTTCCGGTTCTGTAACCTTCCTGCTTTCCGTTCCCGTTTTCTCTAGATAAACCGAGATGGAAAGTTCATGTTCTGCCCCTGTGGGACCAAGCTGAACGTTATCGATGTGGAAACGGGAGCTCTTTACAGCCTCCAGCAGGTGAGGATAGGGTCCTAAACCGGGTTCTTTTCCTAGACCAGCTGGCACAGAGTCGAGATCACAGAATCGTTTAGGGTGGAGAAGATCTCTAAGCTCAGCAAGGCCACTCATCAACCCAATATCCCCATCCTACTAAACCATGTCACAGAGTGCCATATGCCATGTCTACACCTATTTTAAATGCTTCCAGGGCTGGTGAGTGTACCACTGCCCTGGGCAGCCTGGGCCAATGCCTAACCACTCTTTCAGGGCCAAAATTCTTCTTCTATCTAACCTGGATTTCCTCTGTTGTAATTTGAGACTGTTTCCTTTCTAGTCCAGTTTTGTGCAGGAAAGGTGCTAGGTGATAAAAGCTTCACCACTAGTTACAACTGATTTATACTATCCAGGATACATAAACACACTTATTGTGTAAGCACTGTGTAAGGGGAATGGTTATTGTAGGTGATGGTCACTGGACAGTGTTTGTCTCAGTTTAGAGGTACAGTCTGTTGTGAGTGTCCTGCAGATGTTCAGTGGTCAGGGTCTGCATTTGGGGTGGGTAACCTAAGTTCTAGAGGTGTGGTTTTCATATTGTGGTTTTACCACTCTTGCTGGATGTTGTTCCAGGCCTCCAAGAATGAGAAGTGAAGGGAGGGGTGAGAATGGTTCTAAACACAGACATACTCTTTATGTTCTCCTAAAGCATGTCTGGGAGCTGCTGGCTCCTCATCATCCAGACTGGATTTGTGCTTGGGATTGCCCTGACCCATGTGCAGGACCTTGCACTTGGCCTTGTGGGAGAAGGGAGCTCTCAGAGCACTCCAGCCATGGTTTAACTGTGGGGTTTTATTTTCCTCTTTGTAGGATGAAGAGGAAGATATCACTTCCTTTGTTCTTAGCCCTGATGATGAGGTATGTGTTTGCTTTGGGCTTTTCTCTGCTGATGATAAAGCCAGTGAATATTGAAGGCTGTTCCAGCTGGAAGCACCCTGTGTTTCCAGAGATCTCAGGAGGCTCTGCTCAGGTCTGGCTCTCCTTGGCTGGAGGCAGAGGAATGCTGAGAGACTAGCTTCAGGAGTGTCATGGGAACTGCCAGTTCTGTGCCTGCCCTGTGGGCACTCCCAGAAACAGAATTAGGAATTAATTCCCTTTTTCCTCTCCTTGCCTTCCTGTAGATGCTGGTGACAGGGAGCAGAGCTCTGCTGCTGAAGCAGTGGCAGTGGCAAGAGAAGAAGTGTGTGCGCACCTGGAGAGCAGTGCACATGGCACCAGTGGCCAGCATGGCCTTTGACCCCACCTCAACACTGCTAGCCACAGGTACAGCCCTCCCTAACTGGCCTGAGAGGGGAGTGAGGGCACTGGAGCATCTCTGGCAGGAGGAAAGGCTGAGAGTCATGGGGCTGCTGAACCTGGAGAAGAGCAGCCCCAGAGGGGAGCTGCTCAATGCTGAGCAAGAGCTCAAGGCTGGGGGCAAGAGCCTGGGGCCAGACTCTGCTCAGTGGTGCCCAGGGCCAGGCCAAGGGGCACTGGGCACCAACTGGAAGCCAGGAGGTGCCACCTGAGCAGGAGGAGGAAGTTGTTTGGTGTGAGGGTGTTGGAGCCCTGGCCCAGGCTGCCCAGAGAGGTTGTGGAGTCTCCTTGTGTGGAGAGATTGCCAAGGCAGCTGGAGGTGATGCTGGGCAAGCTGCTGTGGGTGACCCTGCTGGAGCAGGGGGGTTGGACTGGCTGACTCCCAGAGGTCCCTTCCAGCCCCCACAATGCTGGATTCTGGGATTCTCTGAATGATGCTGAGTGGCTCTTCTGCTTTTGAATCATTTAGCTCAGCTGGGCAGAGCCTGAGCTGGTGAATTCAGCCATAATCAGAGGAGGTTTTACTTAGATGCAATTGATGTCTTGGCAGACAACAAGGGATCCTTCCCCTCTTGTATCTAAAATATACTTCCTAAAATGCTGATAAATAGCAGGTGTCTGAGGCAGTGCACCAGAGTTATCCTGCTGCAAAGCAGACTCTGGGAGGAGGAGGAGGTCAGTACTGCAGGTTTGACTGTGAGCAGTCAGGTTTTGCCCAGCTCTCCAAGTGTAAGTTGTTCCATGAGCTCCTCTTGGTCTGAGTGGTTCACACTAGGTTTTGTTTTTCTTTCTGCTGCTTTGGTAACCAGTGAAGCTTTACAGCTGCTGATCTGTTGGGCTTCTTGTGTCTCTTTCCCCTGTAGCTCATTTTTCTATCCCCTTTTCCTAGGTGGCTGTGACAGCACCATTAAGATCTGGGATATGGTCAAGCATTACTGCACACACAACCTAAAAGGATCTTCAGGAGTTGTACAGTAAGGACAAGTGATTTCTATCAGTCAGTGGCAGCAGTGTGGTGTTTGCTTGCTGTGAGGTGTCAACAGAACATAAAGTTCCATTCCAAACAGGCTCTGGGCTCTTCTGCTGCCTCAGTTTTGAGCTGTCTGGTGAAGGAGCAGACCTATGGCTGAGTTCAGCTCAAGGAGGAAACTAGTTTCTTGGGCTCTAAGTGGAATATCTGGTGGCTACCTGAGGTACTTCAGGCATGTGGAAAGAGAGGCAAGGATCAGCTGGAACTCTTCCTGCTGGGTGGCAGAGGGCTGAAGCCCTACAGAGAAACTCCTCCTACAAACTTAGCTCAATTGCTCTGTCCAACTTTCTGTAGAATATATCCTTATTTAAATGCTGGGCTAATGCCAGACAGTTTATTCCTGTGCTGCTCAAGTCTATCTCCTCCTGCCTAGCCTTGTGGAGTTCCACCCTGATGCCTCAAGGCTGCAGCTCTTCTCCTCCTCCATCGACTACAAGATCCGGATCTGGGACCTGAGCTCCAGCAAGTGCCTTGCCACCCTGGATGGTCACTTCAGTGCTGTCACCTCCCTGGCATTTGCAGATGGAAACACACTTGTTAGGTAATTCCTTCTAGAGGCTTCACCTTTCTCTCCCTTTCCCTCTGCTTCCTGCCAGAGGCTGGGTGTTTCTGTAGGGGCTGGGAGGGGAACTGCTGCTGCAAGCGTTCAGTCTGTGCTTGGCAGTACAGGGCAATAACTGAGGCTGGCAGCACATTGGGTTCTTGCTGCTGCATGGAAGGCTGCTGCTTTCTTTCACCTCTTCAGAGAGGTATTGATCTCCCACAGTTCCAGATCTGCCCTGGGAGCTCAGGGTCTCCTAGCCTGAGCTGATTGGATTTCATTGGCCCAGGCTGCCCAGGGCAGTGGTGGAGTCACCATCCCTGGAGGAGATGTGGTGCTGAGGGCCATGGTTTAGTGGTGATTTGGCAGTGTTAGGTTAATGTTTGGACTCAGGGATCTTAGAGCTCTTTCCAAACATAATGGTTGTGGGATTTAACCCTGAAATTGCTCCTCTTCCTTGCAGCTCTGGCCGGGATAAGATCTGCATGGTCTGGGACCTGAAAAGCAGGGAGAGCAAACGAACCATCCCTGTCTATGAGGTGAAACAGCACTGCAGGGGTTCCCCTCACACCCTTCACAGCTTCTAGGTCACAATCCTACAGCCCCTCTCCCTCCTTAGACTCATGCATGTTGTGAAATCCCAAGTTTTCTCCTTGTATGTTCCAGAGGCCTTCAAACTCTGGCTAAAGCTGTTTGTTACCTTTCTTGCCTCCCTGGTGTGGTTATGGCTGGGCAGCTAGAGGAAATGTCACTGCTGCCTGCTTTGCCCCAGTGCTGGAGCAGGAAGCAGGGGCAGTCATGTCAGACTGCCCTGTTCCTCTTGTCTGTGCCTGTCCTCAGCAGCCAGGCAGTCTGGGGCAGCAGGGTCTGGTGTCTGTCTGCATCTGTCAGCACTAGCAGCAGCCATGGCACAGCTCTGGTGGCTGTCATGGGGCCCCAGGCCCTTGTGCTCAGCTGCTCTTTGGCCAAATCTCTTGCAGAGTGTGGAAGCTGTTGTCTTGTTACCTGGCAAGGGAGATTTCTCTCAGCTGGGTGTGAAGAATCAAGGGTTGCACTTGGTCACAGCTGGCAGCAAAGGTAAGTGTCCTGAGGGGTCCCTGCCAGGTCTGGAGGCTGGGGAAGGACAGAGCATTCCCTTACTCCTGGGCTGTGTGTTCTCTGGGTGGCAGAAGCCTTGGGCTGAGCTTCTGGGGGCTGGAGAGCAGAGCCTGCTCCTGGGTCACTGGCAGTAGTCATGAGCAGGACTGATCAGATGTGCTCTGGAGCTTTTAACTCTGCTTGTTTCCAAACTGTGACAAAGTTTGACTTGAACTGAAGAAGGAAACCTTGTGGCCTTGTGTGCCAGTGTGACTGGGTCTCTGCAGCCCTACCTCCAGGCTGTGTGGCTTCTCCAGCAGACAAGGCCAAGGCTTGCTTTGAATCCTCTAGATAATCACTATCTAAACCAGTGGCTCTGACAGATTATCTCATCACTTTTCTTAGGCACCCTGAAAGTCTGGGAGGTTGCCACAGCTGCTTGTGTCTATACCCAGGCTGTGCCCTTTGAGCTGAAGGAGGAGGCCAGTGAGCACAGCATCACCCAGTGCATGCTTGTGCCTGAGAGAGGGGAGATTGTCACAGTGTCTGTGGAACACAACATTGTTTTCTATGATGCTCAAACTCTTCAGCTCAGGAAGCAGGTAATAATCCTCAGCCTCCATTTCCCCTCTTCCTTTATCCATACTTTAGGATCAGCTCTGCTGCAGGTAAAGGCTTTGCCCATGGTTGCCTTTGTCTCCTGCCCATGCTTGAATTGTTCCTTGCTTGTAAGTTAGAAAGCCAATTTCAGTAGTGTGCTTGTGTGGAGGGATATTGCACAGAGACAAACACAGGAGTTCAGGAGTGTTCCCAAGTTCCAGAGAGACAAGGAGCTACTGGAGAGAGCCCAGCAGAGGCTAGAAAGATGCTGAGGGCACTGGAGCATCCCTGGCAGGAGGAAAGGCTGAGAGCCCTGGGGCTGCTTAGCCTGGACAAGAGCAGCCCCAGAGGGGAGCTGCTCAGTGCTGAGCAAGAGCTGAAGGCTGGGGGCAAGAAGCTGTGGCCAGACTCTGCTCAGTGGTGCCCAGGGCCAGCCCAAGGGGCACTGGGCACCAACTGGAAGCCAGGAGGTTCCATCTGAGCAGGAGGAGAAACTTGTTTGGTGTGAGGGTGTTGGAGCCCTGGCCCAGGCTGCTCTGAGAGTCTCTTCTGGAGAGATTCCAACCCCAGCTGGAGGTGATGCTGGGCAAGCTGCTGTGGGTGACCCTGCTGGAGCAGGGGGGTTGGACTGGCTGATCCCCAGAGGTCCCTTCCAGCCCCCACCATGCTGGATTCTGGGGTAGGAAGAGGCAGAGCAGCTCCAGCTTACATGTCAAAGACATTCAGCTGCAGTATGAAGTGAGGAATAACAGTGAAGCAGCTTCCCTCAGCCTGCTGCCCTTTGGTACTGCTCTAACCAGCTGACTTCTCCCTGCTTCTCTTCTGCTATCCTCAGCTTGCAGGTTACAATGATGAGGTTCTGGATGTGAAGTTCCTTGGGCCTGGGGATTCTCATATTGTTGTGGCTACCAACAGCCCTCAGCTGAAAGTGTTTGAACTGGCAACAGCAGACTGCCAGATCCTCTATGGCCACACAGGTTTGTGCTCACTGTGCTCTGGGCTGGTGGGAGATGGGAGAGTGTTGCCCTTGCCAGCTTCCCCCAGCTCTTAAGTTCTCTCTGGAACAGCATCACAACAGCTTTTGGGAGTTGTGTGGAGAAGCAGGGGTGGTTTGGGTGTTCCAGGTGGCAGCTCAGTCCCTCTCAGCAGCAGTGAGATCAGTTTGCCTTGGAGCTCAAGCTGTTGATGCTCTGGATGCAGTGTTGTGGCTGCAGGTGACAGACAGGCACCAGAGCCACGAGGAGCCAGTCACTGCAGTGAGGGTGGATGTGTGGTGTCCTGAGTGTCCCAAACCTGTCCTGGGTTTAGTTCCTGCTGTCCAGTTTCAGTAGCACTTTGCATCCAGTTGGTTTTTTCTTTCCCTGTTTAGACACAGTCCTTGCCTTGGATGTCTTCAGGAAAGGTCTGATGTTTGTCAGCTCTTCTAAGGTGCTGAGGTTGTCTTCATTTGGTGAAATCCTTCATGATCCTTGTGGTCAGAGATGTCATAGTCCATTGTGGTGATCCAGAAAGGGCTTTTGTTCAGACAGAGCTCCTGTCTGCTACATCCCCCTAGAAATAAGGTCCTGTACCCCTTTTTATTCCCTGAGGGAATGGGATTGATGTCTCTGAGTAGTCTGAAAGGAGATGTGTCATTCTCCAAGTGTCTTGCTCTTGCATTGGAGTTCAGAGATGCTCAGAGATGTCCTTAGTGTGAGGCTGGTGGGGAGCTGTGTGGAACAAAAGGTGCTGACTGCCCTGATAGAACCAGAAATAACTCTCCCCTCTGGAGCCTCAGCCTGCAGCATACCCTGAGTGGCTTTGGCTGCCTTTACCTGCTCTGAGCAACACAGGCAAAGGTTCAGGCTTGAATATGAGACTCCTCATGGGTGTGCTGGGTGGGTGGGGACCTGATCTCTTGGCAGAAAGCAGAGCAGCTTCTGTCCCTCTCCCACTGCAGGACAAAAGCCTCCGGGTCTGGCGGATGAACAAGGCTGGAAGAGTGACCTGTGTTGCCCAAGGACTGGGCCATGCCCATGGGGTAGGAGCTGTCTCCTGCTCAAGGTAATGCAAATCAGACAAGGGTTTCCCCTCTGCAAGCACAAGTGATGGCTGCTTGGCTGATCTTCAGGGGGAATCCTGCCATCTGAGTCATTCTGTTCCTCGCTCTGGGCCTTGCCTGGCCATGGTGCTCTGAGTTTGAAGCAAGGATGAGTTGGTTTCTGGATGCACATTTGGCTGTGCTGAGTTGGGAAGTTTGCATTTCTTTGTTAGTGTAACTCCCATTTGGCATTTCTCTGCTAGAGAGACACTGGGGTGCTGGAGTGTGGCCAGAGAGGGGCAAGGAAGGTGGGGAAGGGTCTAGAGCACAAGTGTTGTGAGGAGCAGCTGAGGGAACTGGGCTTGGTTAGCCTGGAGAAGAGGAGGCTCAGGGGAGACCTTCTCACTCTCTCCAGCTCCCTGAGAGGAGGCTGGAGCCAGGTGAGGGTTGGGCTCTTCTCCCAAGGAACAAGTGATAGGATGAGAGGAAACAGCCTCAAGTTGTGCCAGGGCAGATTTAGGTTGGACATGAGGAACAACTTCTTCCCCAGAAGGGTTGTCAAGGCCTGGCCCAGGCTGCCCAGGGCAGTGGTGGAGTCACCATCCCTGGAGGGGTTTCAAAGCCCTGGAGATGTGGTGCTGAGGGCCATGGGTTAGTGGTGCCCTGGCAGTGCTGGTTAATGGTTGGACTCCCAATAGCAGAGGAGAAAACCTTTTTTTTGTCTGTGCAGGGAAAGCCACTGCTTATGTTTCTTCAGACTTGATATTTTCATTCCTTTCAGACTGAAAGAAAGCTTCATAGTAACCAGCAGCCAGGACTGTACCATCAAGATCTGGAATATCCCAGGATCCCTCACTTCCAAAGCCAAAGCAGCTTTGATCTCCAGTCCAGAAACTCTGCATGCAAAAGTGACTGAGAGAGGTCACAGCAAGGTGAGGCTGCACCTGCCATCAGCACAGGGGCTGAGTCCTTCAGCCTCCCTCTCCTGTGCTGCACCATGCAGTTGTTACCTGCCTGGCAGCTAAAGCCCAGCCCTGAACTGCTCTGCTCTCTGTCCTCTCACCCTCCCCAGGATGTGAACAGTGTGGCAGTGTCTCCCAATGACAAGCTGCTTGCCACAGGCTCTCAGGACCGACTGGCCAAGCTCTGGTCCTGCTCAGACTGCTCCCTGCTGGGTGTCTTCTCTGGCCACAAGCGTGGCATCTGGTGTGTGCAGTTCTCCCCCGTGGATCAGGTCTTGGCCACCTCTTCAGCAGATGGCACCCTGAAGCTTTGGGGCCTTAGGGACTTCAGCTGTCTGAAGGTAATGAACTCAGGCTGCCTCTTGCTCCTGGCAGCCCTTGCATGCTGCAGGGATTAGCATAGAGTCATTGAGGTTGGAAAAGGCCTCTAGGGTCATCAAGTGCAGCTGCCAACCCAGCACCCCCATGCCACTAAACCATGTCCCCAAGTGCCACATCTCCATCTGTTGTGAGCACTTCAGGGATGGTGACTCCACCACTGCCCTGGGCAGCCTGGGCCAATGTTTAACCACTCTTTCAGGGAAGAAATTGTTCCTAATACTAAGCCTAAACCTGCCTTGGCACAGCTTGATCTCATCCTCTCACTTGTTCCTTGGGAGAAGAGCCCAAGCCCCACCTGGCTCCAGCCTCCTCTCAGGGAGCTGCAGAGAGTGAGAAGGTCTCCCCTGAGCCTCCTCCTCTCCAGGCTAACCAAGCCCAGTTCCCTCAGCTGCTCCTCACAACACTTGTGCTCTAGACCCTTCCCCACATCTCAGCCTTGCTCTCCAGGGAAGGATTATCTTTCCAGTCCAGTAGTGTCTCCCCAAGACCACGAGGAGGCAATTGCTAGCTCCATAGCACCTTGTGCCCAGCAGTGTTGCCTCACTGAGTGCTTCATGCTCTGCAGGTGGCTTCCCCACCCAGACCCCTGGCACTTTGGCCTTGGGCAGTGAGTTCAGGAAGTGTCTCATGGGAAGGAGGCATTTCCTGCTGCCCTCCTAACCTACAGCCAGAGAAAGTCCCAAGGATAGAGGCTGCTTTCTGGAGCATGCCTGTGGGAGTAAATCTCACCCTCCAAAGCAGACAGACAACACCACTTGTCAGCTGCCTTTCTGTTTGCAGACCTTTGAAGGTCATGATGCCTCTGTCCTGAAGATCATCTTTGTAAGCAGAGGAACACAGCTGCTCAGCAGGTAAGTGCCTACCCAGGAGCCTAGGAGAAGAGGCCAAAACTCCTTAGAAGAGGAATCTTTTGGCTGATAACCAGCAGCAAGAGGGAAGAGCCTTGTGCAGTGGCTTTAGTTCTGGGAAGGCTGCTAGGAGGATGTCATGTTTGTGCCAGGCTTTCTGCAGGGGCTGATGCAGCTTCATCTTCTCCAGCTGCACTCTGGGTTCATGTTGGGCTGGTGACACACTGGTTAGGCAGAGCTAAGGGTGCCTCTCCCCTTGACATCTCTGCTTAATTCTGCTCCTGTTTGAATGGCATTAGAGTGGGACAAGCTGGCACAAGGTGTGGGGCAGAAGAAGAAAGGATCTGCCCAGTGATTCTTTGTGTTGTGTTGCTTTCTCTTCCAAAAGTGGTTCTGATGGTCTCCTAAAACTCTGGACAATTAAGACCAATGAGTGTGTGAAAACATTAGATGGTCATGAAGATAAAATCTGGGGTCTTCATTCTAACAAGCAAGATGATATGGTTGTGACAGCATCCAGTGACTCCTGCATCACCCTGTGGAAGGTACAGTGCACAGTGTCTCTGGGTTTCCTCTCTAGCTCAGGAATCTGAGTGCAATTGGAGTTGTGCAGCTTGGTCCTCACTGTTCCAGCATGACAAGTGCTCTCCTCATTTCCTGTGCTTTGGACTTGGGTCAGTAAGGCAGATTTTGGGGTTGGTTTGGCCATACTGCTACCCCAGCTGATATTGTAGAAGGAGGAGCAGATGGAGCTGAGCAGCTGCCTAGTGCTGGTGGTTGGGAGAGCAGTTGAGAGTGGCTGGATTTAGCCCTTCAGTTGCTTAACCCAGAGATCTTGCTGCAGAAACTGTTCTAACCTCTTGATGGCTAAATAAGAATTAACCTGGATTAAAGCAAGATCTGACAGAAGTTCATATTCTGTGTTTTTAACAGGATGTCACTGAAATTGAAGAGGAAGAAGCACAAGCTAAGCAGGAGGAACAGATTCTGAAGTGAGTTATCTTGTGCAATGAGGAGCTGTGGAAGGCAAACTGTCCACTGAAGCTCTCCACACCCAGGGCCCTCCAGCTCCTTCTGATCCCAATATTACATCCCTTGGCTATTCAGAGGCTGCCACAGCACAGTCTCTGCTCCTTGGTAGTTTATCTTCAGTGCCTGCAGAGCCTTGCTGTGATGCTCTCAGCTTGACAATTGATTCCTTCCATGTTTCTGCTCTGCTAAGACAAGCCAAAGTCAAACCTCCAGAACCTACCTTCACTTTCTCTGCTTCAGCCAGCACTGAATAGTTCAGGGAGCCCTTGGATGTGCCAGGTAATTACCTGCACAGTGAGAGCACCAAGGCATTCCTTGGCAAGCAGTTGTGAGCTGCTTGACATTAGCCCTCTGCACACTGTTACTGCCTCATCTGCTGCTGTCTGTATACTGGGGGGGGTTGCCACCAATCAGATATTTGTCTCACTCTCTTGATCCTGTTTTGTTTCCAGAGAGCAAGAGCTTTCCAACCTGCTTCATGAGAAGAGATACCTGAAAGCTTTGGGGTTGGCAATCTCTCTGGATAGGCCCCACACAGTGCTGACTGTGATCAAAGGTGAGGCCATGCTCTGCTCTCTGCCCTCTCTGCCTGCCAGGAGAGGAAGACTCCCAGGTCTCATTGTCTGGAAGGCTCAGTTTTCCCTTTCCCTGTTTTCCTCAGTGGTCTCTGTGCTCTCAGCCTGTGGCTGGGCTCTTCATGGCCTCTCTGTTTCTGTCTCCTGCAGCCATCCTGAGGGAAGCTGACGGGAGGCAGCGCTTGGAGCAGAACATTGTTCGGCTCAGGAGGGACCAGAAAGGTTTGGTGCAGCTAAAGCCTCTCAGGCTAAAGGCTTGGTGCAGCTAAAACCTCTCAGGCTAAAGGCTTGGTGCAGCTAAAGCCTCTCAGGCTGAAGGTTTGGTGCAGCTAAAGCCTCTCAGGCTGAAGGTTTGGTGCAGCTAAAGCCTCTCAGACGAAAGGCTTGGTGCAGCTAAAGCCTCTCAGGCTGAAGGTTTGGTGCAGCTAAAGCCTCTCAGACTAAAGGTTTGGTGCAGCTAAAGCCTCTCAGACTAAAGGCTTGGTGCAGCTAAAGCCTCTCAGGCTGAAGGTTTGGTGCAGCTAAAGCCTCTCAGACTAAAGGCTTGGTGCAGCTAAAGCCTCTCAGGCTGAAGGCTTGGTGCAGCTAAAGCCTCTCAGGCTGAAGGCTTGTTTTCTGAACTGAAAATCAAATGGCAGTCTCACAGAATCCCAGAATCCAGCATGTTGGGGGCTGGAAGGGACCTCTGGGGATCAGCCAGTCCAACACCCCTGCTCCATCAGGGTCACCCACAGCAGCTTGCCCAGGGTCACCTCCAGCTGCCTTGGCAATCTCTCCACACAAGGAGACTCCACAACCTCTCTGGGCAGCCTGAGCCAGGGCTCCAACACCCTCACACCAAACAAGTTTCTCCTCCTGGCTTCCAGTTGGTGCCCAGTGCCCCTTGGGCTGGCCCTGGGCACCACTGAGGAGAGTCTGGCCTCTTGACACCTGCTACATCTTGGTCTCCCTAGGCTTAGTGCTTACCACTGAGCTCCCAGCACCCTCAGGCAGGACTGCTGCCCAGGGCCAGCTTCTGCTGGTGCACATCAGCAGCTGCTCTGGGCTTGTGTGAGTGGCTTTGCCTGCCCTGAGCACTCCCTTTGGTTAGCATGTCCCTGTGACAGCTCAGGAAACATTTCTGAGCACAGTTGTGCCCCTCTGGGCTCATCAGTCACAGTCTCTGGGAGCTGAACTGCTCTGGAAGGCAGAAGAGATCTTTTCTGACCTGACATCTCCTGCATGCCAGTGCCCATGGCACAGCTGGTGTGTACTGATCTCCTTCCTCCCTAGAGGCAGTGTTAACATTTCTGGTGACCTGGAATACCAACTCTAGAAACTGCCACGAGGCCCAAGCCATCATTGAAATCCTCCTGAAGCATGAAGCTCCTGACAGCCTCCTGCAGTATTCAGGCATTAAGTCTGCTGTGGAGTCCCTGCTGCCTTACACTGGTGAGTCCTGGAGCTCTGAGCCTAGAGAGGCTCCTCCTGCCTTGGGAGTGTTGCCTGTTTGCTTTGCTCTGGAGAGAAGAGGGTTTTGGCAGCACTCTCTTCTCCTGAGCTTTCCTCCTGTGATGCTTAATCATTGCATTGCCATCCAGAGGGAGCTGGGTGAGCTTCAGACACAAGCCTGTGTCCACATCACAAGGTTCAGCAAGGCCAAGGCAAGGTCCTGCAGCTGGGTTGGGACAACCAGGCTGGGGTCAGTCCAGGCTGGGGATGAAGGGATGGAGAGCAGCTCTGTGGAGAAGGACTTGGGGGTAGAGGTGGAGGAAAAGCTGGAGCTGAGCTGGCAGTGTGTGCTCACAGCCCAGAAGCCAACCCTGTCCTGGGCTCATCCCCAGAGCATGGCCAGCAGGGCAGGGAGGGGATTCTGCCTCTGCTCTGCTCTGCTCTGGGGAGACCTCACCTGCAGTGTTGGGGCCAGCCCTGGAGTCCTCAGCACAGCAGAGGCATGGACCTGGTGGAGCAGGTCCAGAGGAGGCCACAACAATGATCTGAGGGTGGAATCTCTCTGCTGTGAGGACAGGCTGAGGTAGTTGGGGTTGCTCAGCCTGGAGAAGAGAAGGCTCCAGGGACACCTTACTGCAGCCTTGCAGTGCTTAAAGGAGGTCTGTGAGGAAAGGTGGGGAGAGACTTCTCAGCAGGGCCTGTTGGGACAGGACAAGGGCTGATGGGTTGAAACTAGAAGAAGAGATTTAGACTAGAGAGGAGGAAGGAAATTTTCATGCTGAGGGTGGTGAGAGCCTGTGCCAGGTTGCCCAGAGAGGTGGGAGATGTCCCATCCCTGGAACCATCCCAGGTCAGGTTCTCTGGGGCTGTGAGCAGCCTGCTGTAGCTGCAGGTGTCCCTGCTGAGTGCAGGGGGCTGGGTTAGGTGACCTCTGAAGGTCCCTGCCCACCCCAGGCAGCCTGACTGTGATTCCTCTCCCTGCAGAACGCCACTTCCAGAGGCTGAGCAGACTGCTCCAGGCCTCCATGTTCATTGACTTCATGTGGCAGAACATGAAGTTGGCTGATGTGTCCCAGCAGCAAGAGATGACTTTGTGACCTTCCTCCCACCAGCTGCCCTCTCTGGAGGGGAGAGTCAGCCCTGCTTTCCCTCCAGGTGTGGCAGCTGGACTCTTCCTCTATGTTGTAATAAACGTGTTGGTGTTTGAGTTTCTCAGAGCAGTCCAGCACTGTCTCTTGGGGCTGAGGCAGAGCCAGGAGCCCTTCCTTCAGCCAAGCTCTGCTTTCCCTCTGTGTTCTCACACCCTGGATTTTCAGGCCTAGACACTTGTGGAGAAAAAGCAGAACCTAGCTGTGAACAAGCAGTTGGATCTTTACTGGGGGCTTAAAAGACTTTCCAGAGTTGGGAGAGACTCCTGGGGATGGCATTCCAGAGCCCAGGCAGTGGGTATGGAGCAGTGTTGTGTCACTCAGTGTTTCCTTTGCTTGGGCAGAATGTAGCCTAGGCCAGGGCAGGTCTCTCCCCAGCACTGGCACTGGGGAGGGAGATAAATGCCATTTAAATTCCCTAGCTGGCAAGTGTGGGAAGTAGAAAATCCAAGCAACCTTGGGAGATAGTTAAATGGATTTTATTTGAGAGTCAAACAAGTATAAAATATAAAAAAACATCAACAGCTCAGAAGTTAGGGAAATTCCTTGTTGGGAAAAAGAGTTAACAGAGAGCTGGAGATTAACTGAAGTGAAAGGGAACAAAGAAAAGGCTTAATTTTCCTTTAACTTGTCCTGACTCAGTTCTAGTAACTGAGCAGAGGATGGGGGTTGCTGTGAGCTGCAGTAACTGTCAGCCCCCTGGGAAGGGGAGGGCTTTGTTGATAGGAATGAGCTCTGGCCCTGTTACCCTCGAGCTGTGCCTCAGCCATCCCTGTTTCTGGGCCTGCACAGACATCTCAGTGGGGAAGGCTCAGAGGTGAGGTTCTGTCTGACAGCCAGACAGCAGCTGTGGCCATTTCAGGTATTCTCCACTACTCAAGTTGATCTAACCTTTTAAAACAAAGCTACAAACCCCATTAAAGAGTTTAAAACTAGATCTAAAAGAGGAGGTTTAGGTAATGCTATTCCCAGGGCTCATCCCCTCCCTCCTCACAGCAGTAACTGTTGCTCAGGAGTTGGTGGGTGACTCTGTGCCCCTGTCTGGGCTTCACCCTTCATCTCCAGGGTAAGGGAATGCTGCTGGAATGACTGTGAAGCCTTCACATGCCACACTGCAGGGTGAAAACCTGCCTGAGGGGAGAGCTAGCTGAATCTGGAGTGACCTCTGCCTGACACAGGAGCTCCCCTCCTGCCTCCCCAGCCTCCCTGTGCAGGGATCAGTGTTCCCCCGGGAGGCAGTGTTTGCACGTGTGTTCCGTGGGGATCTGACCATGTCCTTGGAAAGCCACAAGCCCAAGCCCTGACCCTCCCTGTGCCACTGCCCACTGCTCCTGCAGGGTTCTGGTGAGGAGGGTGCCTGGCTCTTGGTCGTGGTGCTGGCCCAGGGCTGGGTCCATACACTAGTGCACACTTGGGAGAGGGGGCAGAGCCTGGAGGGATGGCCTGGGGGAGGGGGAAGAGGACTGCTGCACGGCTCGTTTGGTGATGGTGCTGCACTTCTGGAGGATCTCGTGGGCTGAGGGACGCACAGGCACCTTGGGCACAGAAGCAGCCAAGTCGGGGTCAGTGAGGGAGTGACTTAGATCACCTGCAGATGACTCCACAAAGCCAGAATCGTTCCTGTCCTTGTGGGTGAGGTGTGGAGACTTGCTGCTGTGCTTGGCCAAGGCATGCCCCAGGGGAGAGCTCCTGGACTGCTCCACTTCAGGCAGAGATCTGGACAAGTCAGGCTTCCAGCTGAGCCGGCTGTCCTGCTCGCTGCTGCTCCCAGAGCTGAGGGACAAGCTGTCTGACTCCAGCTCTGGGGTGGAGCTAGCCCTGGGCAGAGACCTTGATCTGCTTCTTGAAGAGCTCGTGTCCTCTTCAGTCTGCTCAAGGGAAGAGCAAACCTGCTCCCTGGGGTGTTCTGCAGCCTCACCCTGGGGCTGGAGACCCATGAGGGAGGAGCAGAGGTTTAGGGTGGAGACATTGAGCCCACAGTTTATGATGGTCTGAAGCTTGTGGTGAGGATTCTTGTAGGGCTGGAGGCACATGGAGGGCATGTAGCCAGTACAACCGTTGTATCTGAGGGGGAGGGATGAAAAGGAACACTGAGAAGATCCCTTCCAGCACAGAGCCAGGGAAGGGAGCAGGGCACCTGAGGGAAGCAGGTTGAGGGGGAGCATAAGGAAAGGGCAAAGCATCCCTAGCCAAGGGCAGGCAGCTCAGGAGGAGAAGCTCCTCTGCACCCTGCATGGGGAGGAGCAGGCTGGCGCCCAGCCCCCCTGGGCAGAGAGCCTCCTTACCGGATGAGCCACCAGCCGCTGGGGCACCTCCTGAGCACCTCCACCACCACCCCGCTGTTCAGCGAGAGCTCGTCTGCCTTCTGGGACTCGTAGGCCTGCACAACGAAGTACAGGCTGCCTGCAGAGAGAAAGGGAAGCTTGGCTTTGCCCTGCAAAGAAAATGCTTCCATCCCCCTGACAGAACAGAACAGCTCAGCAGCCCTGGGAGTGGCCGGTCCCACAGCCCCGGGGCTGGTGGCATAGCTGACCAGAAGGGGCAGAGCTCAGGAGCAGCCTTACCCTCCTCGTTGGATCTCAAGGCATTCTGGATATCCTTGTGGACATCAATCTCTTCCAGGTAGGAGGCAGGGAACCAGGCTATCTGCTTGTCTGCATTTTCCACTAGCCACCATCCTGCAGCAAACAGCAAAAAGGCTTTTAACAGCCTGCAAGTAGCCAGACAACCAGAACCCCTGGGCAGGGGCTGCTCTGCTGCCAGAGGAGGGAGGGGTGTTCTGCAGAGCAGCTCAGGCCATGCTGACACTGTTCCTTCTTCCCATGTAAGTCCAGGGAAGCACAGCACAGGTACTAACACCCACTGCACCCCTGCTGCTACCAACTCAGCAGCTGGCAAGCTCTGACTGACTTGGCAGCCTCCAGCCCTCTCACACTTACCAGTCATGTCCTTGATTAACACTTCCACAATTTCCTTCTTGGCCACTTTGAAAGCTTTGTTCTTTGCATCTTTGGTTTCAAAGGTTTCAATGCATCTGTAGCTCTGGGATGCCTGGGGTGAGCTGATAGAGGAGAACTTCTCCTGGGTGTGGGGTTTCTTCACCCCTCCAATTTCTGAAGGCATGATCACCACACTGAAAAGTGAAGTTTAATGTCCATTTACTGAAGGCTCCCAGGGGAGGCTGAGTTCAGTGTTAATCTTGGTACATTGGTCTAAGCAGTAGGCTAAGAAGAGCTTAGGCATCAGGAACAACATGAACAGGCACTGAAGCATTCAGGAGAGTTGCCCTGGGTGTGGAACTGCTCTGCCTTCTACTCATCCTCTTTAGCATTTCTGTGTCATCAAGACACACAAGAACAAAAAACCCAAGTGTGATCTCATACCTGTTCTCAGGGAAGGAAGGGTCTAGGTCTTGGGTCTGTGCCTTGAAAAACTGAATCACATCTTCACCCTGGGAGATTTTAGCATCCATTTTCAGCAGCTTCTGGGAGTAAGTTTCCAGTAGTTTCAGTACCTCCAGGCACCTGTTTGGCTTCCCACTCTTCCTCTGCTTTGCACTGGCATCTTGAAAATGAGCAAAGTTGGTGTAAGACAACAGTAGATCTGGATGACTTGAGAGCAGCAGCTTTTGCCTGAACACAGGGATGCCCTCAGCTGTCAGAAGCCTCCTCAGCAGCTCCCTCTCCCTCTCTGTCATTTTTAACTGCACCTGATACAGGTTTTTAGTGTCTAAAAATCTACCTCTGTCCACATTTAAATGTTGCAAAGAGCTCTGGACAACGAAGCTGGGTAAGAGTCTAGAGCACAAGTGCTGTGAGGAGCAGCTGAGGGAACTGGGCTTGGTTAGCCTGGAGAAGAGGAGGCTCAGGGGAGACCTTCTCACCCTCTGCAACTCCCTGAAAGGAGGCTGGAGCCAGGTTGGGGTTGGGCTCTTCTCCCAAGTCACAAGTGGAAACAGCCTCAAGTTGTGCCAGGGGAGGTTCAGATTAGATATTGGGGAGAATTTATTCCCTGGGATGGTTCTCAGGCACTGGCCCAGGCTGCCTAGGGCAGTGGTGGAATCACCAGCCCTGCAAGATTCCAAAATTGTGCTGCTTGGGGCCATGGTTTAGTGCTGGGTGAATGGTTGGACTGGGTGATCTCAGAGGGCTTTTCCAACCAGAATGACTCTAGGATCCTATTTGAAGTGTAATACTAATTAAAGAAGTGCAATTATCTGTAACAAAATGTCTTTCTGGGTTATTCAAAGGCAGTGCCAGACCCAAGCATGTTGCTGTAAGCCAGCAGTACCACAGCAGGAGCAGGAAGGTCAGGCTCAGAGTCTGTGCCATCAGTTCCAAGTGACCCCAGCAGCTCTGTTGTGTGTGTTGGCCCCCCAAGAGGTTTGCCCTCCTTACCTTTGAAGGTGGGGATCTTCCTGTCAGACCTCCTGAGCGAGCCACTCTCCAGGGGGAATTTCCTCTTCAGCTCTTTCTACAGTGAGGAGGAGAGAAGAGTGATGTTCTGCAGCCCTGCCTGGCACACAGCTGGGCTCCTTCCCCTCTCCTCAGGACTGCAATCTGGTTTCCAGGGAGATGTTCACTTACATGGAGGCTCCTGAAGTCTTCAAAGGTGCGGTAGATGAGGATGCTGTTCTGGTCTGACCAGGAAACAACCAGCATGTAGCTCTGGAGAAAGCAGAGGGGAGGGAAATGCTATGTTGGATGCTCTCAAGCAAACAGCATTTGCCAGCACCTCTGGTTTGGCTCTGGCTTCAGGCTGCAAGTGTGTCTCAGGAAAGAAAGAAATGGGACATCAGACCTACAAAAATATCTCCTCACTTTTAGGGCCTCAATGGATAATCCTTGGTAAGAGCAGCAGGAAAGAGGAGAGAAGAATCCACCCTGGGCATTTCTTTATGATATTAAGACTGTTACAAAATACACCTAAAGGATCTACACCCTAGATCCCAAGGCTCTCATCCCCACACTGGGGGGAAAGGAGCCAGTAGACCCCTGGAAGAGTGACTCCAAAAGCCCTCTGGTTTCCCAATGTGTAAATAATAATAATCATAAACATGCCAATACCTTCTGCTTTCCACACTGCATCAAGCCTACAGCCTTGACATCCACGGGGTGCCTGCAGCAGCTCATCCTCCCCAGCCTGCTCTCCCTCCTCCAGGCAGAGATGGGGCTGCGGCCACAGCTCCTATGCTTAAGTAGTCCAGAGGAGGAGGCAGGGTGAGGCTGTTCCCATGCTTCCTCCTCCGCCCCGCAACGGGCAGAAATTCCCTCATTTGGCAAACTACCGCGTGCCTGTTCCCTGCCCTGCTGCTTCTGACATGCAAATCCTCCCGGGGGCAGAGTTCAGTGAGCTGGGGCCGAGAGGGAGCTTATCGCATCTTGGGGAGAGCGATGCTGGGAAGCCAGCCTGGCCCTGCCGCCGCCTCCTTGTACCATCCCTCCCCGGCTGTCGGGGAGGTTCCCAGGGCATCTGCTGGGAACTGAGGGACCTGTTTGGTTTGTGGAGATGCTGCAGCTTTGGGGGCTGTGCTCACACTGGTCCCATGCCCTGGTTCAGAGCATGGCTTTGTTGGAAAGCACAAATCAGGCAGCGCTTGCCTGGAAGAGTTCCAAAGCTGGGTAGATGTGGTGGCTGGGGCCATGGTTCCGTGGTCAGCATGGTAGTGTTGGTTAGCAGTTGGACTGGATGAGCTCAGAGAGCTTTTCCAGCCATGTTGAGTCTATGATTCTAGCTGTCACAAGCTTCTGCACTGCTTTGTGCCATCTGCTGAGATCCTTCACTTGCAATGGGGTTTCTGGTCACTGCAGCAATCTTTGCATGCTCTTAGAAATCAGTGAGAGATGCTGATGCCAAAACTGCTGCAGCAAAGGATCCTAGAATCCTTACAGTTGGAAAAGCCCTCTGAGATCATCCAGTCCAACCATCCACCCAGCACTGCCATGCTCACCACTAAACCATGGCCCCAGGCACCACAGCTACACGTTTTTGGAGCTCTTCCAGGGCTGGTGATTCCACCACTGCCCTGGGCAGCCTGGGCCAATGCCTGAGAACCCTCTGGGGGAAGAAATCCTTCCTAATATCTAATCTAAATTTCCCCTGGCACAACTTGAAGCCATTTCCTCTTGTCTTAGCACTTGTTCCTTGGGAGAAGAGCCCAACCCCCACCTGGCTCCAGCCTCCTTTCAGGGAGTTGCAGAGAGGGAGAAGGTCTCCCCTGAGCCTCCTCTTCTCCAGGCTAACCAAGCCCAGTTCCCTCAGCTGCTCCTCACAACACTTGTGCTCCAGACCCTTCACCTGCTTGGTTGCCCTTTTCTGAACATACTTCAGCACCTCAATGTCCTTCTTGGAGCAGTCCAGCATTCCAGGTGTAGCCTTACCTGTGGTGAGCCCAGGGGCACTGTCACCTCCCTACTCCTGCTGGCAGGATGAGGTGGAAATACACAGTGGAGACTCAGCTCCCCGTGCCCTGTCCTCTGTCAAGCCAGGTTGTCCCTACCCACCCAGGGCAACCAGCAGCTCTTCCCTCAGAGCAGTTCCTGCTGCCCAGAGGCACTGCAGGACTGGTAATTACAGCCCTGGAGACCTTGTCCTTTCCCTGAACCACTGCCTTTGGCTGATGGGTATCAGAGTGATCAAACAGCCTTCCCCTCCTCCCTCCCTCTCTTCTTTGCTGAAGCCTAAATTGGATCATTATCATTACTGGAGCCCAAAAGGAGAGGCTCAGCCTTGGCTTCCCTTTCATTTTCCACCTGGTCTCTCCAATCCCTCAGCAACAACTGCAGATGATTCTTCAAGCAAGATTCCTTCAGGATGGTCAGAAAATGAGGTGAGCAAGGCCTTGGTTTGTGTTTCAAGAGCAGGTGGAGCTGCTCCTGCACAGTAGGGTCCAGCTGCTGGGCACAAAGGAAGTGGTTTTGCTGCAGTTTGATCTCTTGCTGCTTGATGTTTGCCCTCTGTTGGGAAAGGAAATTTTGGCAGCAAACACTTCAGTTTGGTGGGAAAACCCCTTCCCCAGGGGACTTCCTGGCTCCTGAAGCCAGGCAGGAGCTGCTCTGCAGAATGCTGATGCAAAGCATCTCACTGCCCTCAGCAGCCCTAGAGCTGGAGCCTCCATCCTGCTCTTCCCAAAAGCTCCAGCAAAAGCATGTGCTGCTCAATGCACCTGCCTCACAAGGGAAGGCTTTTATGGAGAGAGAGGAAATCATTTCATCCAGTGAGGATTTTTCTTTGTGGTTGTGCTTATCTGGGAGCTACCAGTCTCTGAGGAGGCAAAACCTCCATTATAGCCACACTAGGAGGCTCCTTCTTAGCAGCCAAGCTCTGTGGTGTGGCTCTCAGAAGTAGAAGAATAGAAATGTTTGGGTTGGAAAGGAGCTCTAGAAGGCATCTAGTCCAACCCCTGCAGTTAGCAGGGACAGCTGCAACTAGAGCAGGTTGCTCACAGCCCCAGTCAACCTGACCTGGAATGGCTCCAGGGATGGGACATCTCCCACCTCTCTGGGCAGCCTGGGACAGGCTCTCACCACCCTCAGTGGGAAACATTTCTTCCTTCTCTCTAGTCTAAATCTCTCTTTTAGTTTCAGCCCATCAGCCCTTGGCCTATCCCAACAGGGCCTGCTCAAAAGTCTGTCCCCAGCTTTCTTATAAACCCCCTTTATGTACTGGAAGGCCTCAGTAAGGTCTCCCTGGAGCCTTCTAATAGCCTGAGCCAAGAGTCTCAGCAAAGGACATTTGCTTGGTTTCCTCTCTCAGAGCAAGCACAAACCACAAAGTATTGCCAGGAGCATAAAGGTTTGAACATATCTGCCCTGAATGGGAAACACCAGCAACAGGTAAGACCTTAGAGGAGCTGCAGTCTCTCAAAAGGGTTCCCTCACAAAGTTCTGGGCTCCCCAGTTCCAGAGAGACAAGGAACTACTGGAGAGAGCCCAGCAGAGGCTAGGAAGATGCTGAGGGCACTGGAGCAGCTCTGGCAGGAGGAAAGGCTGAGAGCCCTGGGGCTGCTGAGCCTGGAGAAGAGCAGCCCCACAGGGGAGCTGCTCAATGCTGAGCAAGAGCTAAAGGCTGGGGGCAAGAGGCTGGGGCCAGACTCTGCTCAGTGGTGCCCAGGGCCAGGCCAAGGGGCACTGGGCACCAACTGGAAGCCAGGAGGTGCCACCTGAGCAGGAGGAGAGACTTGTTTGGTGTGAGGGTGTTGGAGGCCTGGCCCAGGCTGCCCAGAGAGGTTGTGGAGTCTCCTTGTGTGGAGAGATTGCCAAGGCAGCTGGAGGTGATGCTGGACAAGCTGCTGTGGGTGACCCTGCTGGAGCAGGGGTGTTGGACTGGCTGCTCCCCAGAGGTCCCTTCCAAGCCCCACACGCTGGGTTCTGGGATCTGGAGGGGAAAGGACCAGGCATTGCTCAGAGTTCCCAGCACTTGTGATGTCACCCCAAGAGCTCAGCTCAGGCTCTGCAGTTTTCAGAGCAGTTTCACTGCCTTGTTGTTGTCAGGTTTGATGTCAAGAAACTGCTCAGGATTGACCTAATGAGTCAGATCATGTCACTCTGAAGTGCCACTATCTGTGAAACCAGAGCAACTCCTATCCCAGCTTGCCTCTGGATCAGCAGCAGAGCTCCTCAGCAGCATTACTGCTCCTCCCTCAGAGCCCCCTAGCAGGTGAGGGCCATTGCTGGGGGAGGAGGATGGAGCAGTGCTGAGAAGAGGCCATTAATGTCACTTAACTGCTGGATACATTGGAGCACACTGACAAAATCAGCCCAAAACAAACCCTTTCTCCTGACATGACATCAAGTTTACTTTGTCTTTTCTTACTGCTTGCACATCACCCTGCCATAAATGGGTACCTCCTTCTCTGTAATGATTAACTGAAGGGTGGGAGTGGTCTGCCCAGGAAGGACAGAACTCAGCAGGTATTGCTGGGTGCTGCTGTTTCATCACCAGGATTTATTTACATCGTTTTTGAGGACATAAGTGACTGTTGTTTTTCCCTTAGTTGTTTTACAAGATACAGGAGAGATCATAAATCAACAGGTAATAAATAGGAGTGGACTGTGCAGCTTTGGCAAGAGGGAGAAAACAGTTTTCCTCCATCACAAGGCACAGATGCAGCTTTTTATTTGCTCAGTATGCTCAATGTTAGGGGTTAGGGTATCACAGAACCACAGACTGCTTTGGGTGGGAAGGAACCTTTCAAGCTCATCTTGTCCAATCCCCTGCACTCAACAGGGACATCTCCAACTAGATCACCTTGCTCACAGCCCTTTCCAACCTTACCTCCACTGAGTGGAAAAGTTCCACAGCAAATGAACACTGAGGGTCTGCTTTTTCTTTCTGTTTCAGGATCAACCAGGAATAATTTAGCCTGCTTTGTTTAAGCAGAGTAGAGCAGCCTAGGTGAGAGCCAAAAGTAGAGATTGGAGGGTGTGGATGCTTGAGGGTGGTCAAAGGCAGCTCTTCACCAGCTCCACCACAGCCATTTTCCACATGAAAAAGAGAAGGAGCTGTGTCATGGGCACCCTTTGTCCCATCCAGAAGTCAAGTCCAGGCTGGTTGGTGACCTGAAGATCTCATGGCTGTAGATGTGTGAGACTCTAAATCAGACATTTCTCTTTCTATGCCCAGAACAAGAGGAGGTTAGACTCACTTGCAGACTCCCCAGGCAGAGGCAAAGAGAGAACAAGGTCTTGAGTCACTCTTGAGCCACTAGGGCTGCAAGAAGAGCTGTGGAAAGGAGCTGCAGGCACAGCCAAGGGAGGCCCTCACCTGGGATAACACTTCATCTTTTCCACCATCACCTTCAGGATCAAAACCTGCCCTTTATTGCTCTTGAAGGTCACCTGTGATAACACATGACCTATCAGCACCTTTAATGAAAAGCCCAGCTGCTAAAAGCTGATTTTAAGAGTTCAAAGAGGTTTTAGACTTCAAACAGCTAGAGGAACAGACCCTTATTTAAAAATAAGTAGCCACTGGAGCTGACAGAAGCATCCTTCACCTCATGAACAAAGGAAGCACTTGAACTTCCACACAGGCTGGGAGGAGAGATTGGCAATACCTAGCCCAGAAGAAGGGATTTACTTTCCTCCTGATTTCAGCAGCTGCTGCAGGCACTAAAGCATTTTTCAATGCTCCACTGTGACTCAGAAAGGCTTTGAGGACATGCAGCAGTGAGGCACCTCTTCACCCTCCACAGTGGCTGCAGTGCAGGAGCTTCAGAAGATCCATGTCCCTCAGCAGTGCAGGGACTTCATGAACTCCTCATGGGCACATTCAGGTTGTGCCAGTTAGGGCTCAAGCATGAAGAGCTGTGGTAACTGGCACTGGGTGTGCAGGGACAGGAGCTGGAGGGCAGGTATCTGCACCAGGGTGTGTGTGTGCAAGACCTTCCTTTCCAGGGCATGAACTTCTGATGTCTGCACAGCACCAAGAATGCATTTTGCAATAGCTGCAAGCCAGGTTTTCACTCCTTCACAGTGAATTGCTGCAGCCTCTAACAGTTCTCTCCTGCTGCAGAAGGTCCATGAAGGCTGAGTGTGTTCTGCTCTCTACCAGCTCAGGTTGAGAAAGGAAGTGTTGGCTGCAAGGAAGAAAAAGTAATTTTGCAGTGCTGCTACCTGAGGTGGCTTAGAAACAACCCCAGCCACAAAGCCTCCTAGAGTGGTGCTGGGAATGGTCAGTCCTGGTCCTCCACAAGCCCTTGAGCTGCCTTTTCCATGAGGAAACTTCACATGGTCACTGTGGCTCTGGGAGCCAGCACAGGGAGAGGGGCTGCTTCCTTGGGCACTTTCATTCTCCTCTGCTCCATGCCTGTCTCTGCTTTCCCCTGCCACCTTCCCACCTCAGCCTGAGTCCCACTCCTTTTACCTACCCTCTCCTGCAATGAACTTGGACCTGATTATTGCAGCAGGGCTCAGGACACGAGGGGCTCACAGCCAGAGAGCTGCTGTAAAACCAGAGCTCACCCACACCTCACACCAACCAACTGAGAGGGGTGAGAGCAGCAAGAGCTGATTTTCCTTGCAATGACCTCAGGATGCAGCTACCCAGCCCAGGGAGAAAGCTGCTGTTGGCAGAGAGGTTTGCTCACCTCTTGGGGCGTGCTGGCTGGGTCCCTGTTTGCCAAGCACTTGTTGCAATCATTTCATAGCTCCTTTAGAAAAGTGAAGTATTTTCTGAAGGTTAGGCAGAGGGCAAAGGCATGATTCAAAAAGAAAACTTGCAGGAAGGATGGGAATGGAACTGCAGGCCCTACAAGAGAAAGTTTCTGTGTGATTTCCTACAGCAAGAAAAAAGCCAGAGATGTGTTTGCTGAGTGTGCTGCATGGTATGAGCCCCATGGAGTGTGTGTGTACGTGCTGGGAGCTGGCTGTGGGCTGTGGAGGAGCACAGGAGGCAGGGAGGAGGCTCAAGCCTCCAGAAGGCTGCACTTTCCCAGTGCCCAGCCTGCCCCACATACCCCAAAATCCATCAGGGGAAACACAACCTGTACAGCCAAGGGCATGGGAAGCAGGAGCTGGAGAACCTGTGGGAACACTGCTGTCACTTGGGCAAAATCCATTCTTCCTCTGGGCTAAGTAGGGCAAAGTATGGCCAGAGACAAGGCCATGGTGTTCCTCCCAGCTTAGTCAGAGAAATGCTCATCCTGGCCTTACCCTTCCTCATTCCCCACTGCCCTCCATAAGCAGCATATGCAAAGTGCCTGAGCTCCCCTGGGGCTTCCACCAGCACTGGTAGAAGCTCCCCTTTACCTGAGAGTGAAGACAAGACCTCTGTGCTCCTTGCCCACCTCTGAAAACAGTATTTAACCTTCCTTTGAAAGGCTGCTGGGGAGAAAAGTCATGTGGAAAGGGAACTTTTGTTTCATTCATGTTTGATTCTTAACAACTCAGCATATACTCATAACAATTGTTATCTGAGGAAGGTTTCTTCCTCCAGCACTGATTGAGGCTTGCTACTCTCTGCTTGCTTTGACCTCTTTCTAGGAGAAAAAGTCACCCCCAAATCAGGGAGAGCTGCATAAGGATGAGGAAAAGAGAGAAGCCTCCAGATGTACCTGTCCTGTCCAGGACAACTGAGTCTAACAGCACAATTCTCCCAACAAAAAGGTCATTCATTTTTAGGAGACAAAACTGGGAGTTGCCAATAAGGAAGGTCTCTCAAAACCCACAGAGGGAACAGCAGCCTGCAGCATGTTCAAATGAACCTCAAACAGCACCTTCCTACTCAACCAAAGGCTGCTCCCATCACGTGGCTGGCTCTGCTACAGCAGCAGCAGAAGTCCCTGCCCAGGCTGGAGCCTTCCCTGAACTCCAGTAGTGTTGGCAGGGGACACTGGGACCAGGCTCCTTCTGCAAAGCCAAGAGCAGTGGTAGCTGCTTGCTGAAGCTTTTGTGGTTCATTTCTCAAGAGCACAGAATGAAAGCCCCAGTTTGGCTGTGTTTGTGCTCACAATCATAGAATCATTGAGGCTGGAAAAGACCTCTAAGATCATCATCAAGTCCAAGCCTCAACTCAGCATCACCACACCACTAAACCACTGTGATAAGGGCAATGTCTGTGTGGTTTTGCAACTCCTCTAGGGATGGTGACTCCAGCACTGTCCAGGGCAGCCTGGGCCAATGCCTAACCACTCTTTCAGGGGCAAAATTTTTCCTGATATCCAACCTAAACCTCTCCTGTTCCAACCTGAGGCTGTTTCCTCTTGTCCTACCACTTGTTCCTTGGGAGAAGAGACCAACCCCCACCTGGCTCCAACCTCCTTTCAGGGAGTTGTAGAGAGTGAGAAGGTCTCCCCTGAGCCTCCTTTTCTCCAGGCTAACCAAGCCCAGTTCCCTCAGCTGCTCCTCACAACACTTGTGCTCTAAAATAAGGAAGAATAAGAATAAGAACATTGCATACAAATGCATTAACTGATTCCATGGATGGAGCCTGGGATGCAGAAGACAGGCTGGAGCAGGACACAGGTAGCAGACCAGGCTGTCCCTGCCTGCCCCTGCCATGGCAAACACAAGCACCACTGCTTCTGGGTTCTCATCTCAATCAGCAAGAGGATCCACCTGTAAAAATGGCACAAGTTTTACCATGACATCTGCAGGCTCTGGGTGCAGCCCCCCAAGAGCCAAGGAGGCAGAGCTGTGGTATCCTCTGTGCAAAGTCTTTACACCTCAGACTGTTTTGAATGGATTTCAAGAGTTCTGGAAGGATCTGCACTGAACTCCACATCTCACCTGTTCCCTGGCACTGAAGTGTGCCAGTATGGTAGAGGCTCCTTCCTGATAACTGGGAGATAAGTTCATGCCTTGGGAAATTCTGCAAGTGATGCATTTCTTGTGTACAAGCAACACTCTTCAATGTGATTCATTTACCTGGAAATACACATTTATTTATCATTTTTTTTCTGCTGCTATTTCCTAGTTGACTTTAATTTCACAACCAACAGCATGACTAATTCTTGATGCTGCCTCTCTAACTTGTTGGACATGTAAACACAGCCAGCTTCCTGCTGGTGTTCTCCTCTGGAGAGGGCAACAGTAACAGTCAGCTGCACTGCTCTCCAAAGCCAGCACAAAAATTGTAGCAAGAAACCTGAGAGGTGTAGGGCAACACTTTCAGAGAACAGTGGTAAAAAGGCAGTGGTGGTCAGGTTCCCACAGGAAGCAGAAAGTTCTCAGAGGATCATGCCTCCAGCTCTGGTCAAAATCTAAGCTTTCCTTGCAGTGCTGCAGAGGAACAGGTGCAGGCTGGGTTTGCTGGCTCTCACCCTTCCACACAATCCCATTGCATCCTGAAGAGTGGGCTGTGGAGACAGCAGTGGGAGTTTTGTCCTCTCTCTGCTCATTAAGCATATCATTAAGCATCATTATCTTTGAAAAGGAGCAGCCTTTCTGTAGAGGTAATCATAGCCATACATGAACACACATCCTGCTGGAACCTGGGCTCACACTGCTGGGAAAAGAAAAAGAGCTGTGTGAAGCTTCCTGGGGTCTCCTCTCCTTAGGGTCTCCGCTCCCTGGGGTCTCCTCTCCTTTGGGTCTCCCCTCTCTGGGGTCTCTTTTGGGTCTCCTCTCCTTAGGGTCTCCTCTCCTTTGAGTCTCCCCTTCCTGGGGTCTCCTCTCCCTGGGGTCTCCTCTCCTTTGGGTCTGCCCTCCCTGGGGTCTCCTTTGGGTCTCCTCTCCTTAGGGTCTCCTCTCCCTGGGATCTCCTCTCCTTTGAGTCTCCTCTTCCTGGGGTCTCCTCTCCTTTGGGTCTCCCCTCTCTGGGGTCTCCTTTGGGTCTCCTCTCCTTAGGGTCTCCTCTCCCTGGAATCTCCTCTCCTTTGGGTCTACTCTTCTTTGGGTTTCCCCTCCCTGGGGTCTCCTCTCCTTTGGGTCTCCCCTTTCTGGGGTCTCCTTTGGGTCTCCTCTCCTTTGAGTCTCCCCTCCCTGGGATCTCCTCTCCTTCATGTCTCCTCTCCTTGGGCTCTCCCCTCCTTAGGGTTTCCCCTCCTTTGGATGTCCTCTCCTTTGGGTCTCCTCTCCTTTGAGTCACCCCTCAGGATCTCCTCTCCTTGGGGTGTCCTCTCCTTTGAGTCTCCTCTCCTTGAGGTCTTCTCTCCTTGAGGTCTCCTTTCCTTGTGTTCTCCCCTCCTTGTGGTCTCCCCTCCATGGGATCTCCTATCCTTGAGGTCCTCCCCCTCCTTGTGTTCTCCTCCCCTTGAAGTCCTCCCTCCTTTGCTCAGGAGCTGCATTTGAGCTCATGCCCTTGTCCTCCCCCAAATCCCACTGTGGATGTGCCTGTGCCATGCATTTTGCCCACTCTGACCCAAATTTCTGCCTATAGTGCCATGGGGCTTAGAAGGCCAAGGGGATGTCCAGCCCCAGGGGGGGTCTCCAGCCCCAGTTGCCACCCTTGTGCTAGAGAGAAGCAGAGGGACAGGTGTCTGGTCTCAGACACAGATCACCTCCCTTGCCAGCCCTTTCTTCCTTCCCTGTGCACCCACTGTGAGCTGCCAGTTCCCAGGCTCTTGAGAGATGAGAGCAGAACATCAAAGAGCAGCCCTCCTCTGAGAAAGACAAACACACCCTTCTCATCTGCTCAAGCACAAGATGTGCTCATGCTTCCTGGTAATTACTATCACTGTCATCCTGCACCTTACCCTACTCCAGTCATGACCAAGTTAGGAAGAGACACCTCTTCAGTAGGCTTCAGTCAGCCTAGGCTGGCAGACCCAAGGAGCTGAGAAGCAGGTGTTCTGTGAGCTCTTCAGGGTGCTTGGAGCACACTCCTAGGCAGTCTGGGCTGGGCAGCACAGGATGGAGTCATGCTATGCTCCCTGTGCCTGCTCCACTCTTAGGAGGGGTCTTTTTTAGGAGCTCCTCTCCTTGGGCTCTCTTCTCCTTGGCATTTCCTCCTCTTGAGATCTACTCTTCTTGAAATCTCCCCTCCTCTAAGGTCTCCTCTCCCTGGGGTCTCCTCTCCTTTGGGTCTGCCCTCCCTGGGGTCTCCTCTCCTTTGAGTCTCCTCTTCTTTGGGTCTTCCCTCCCTGGGATCTCCTCTTCTTCATGTCTCCTCTCCTTGGGCTCTCCCCTCCTTGGAGTAACCCCTCCTTAGGGTTTCCCCTCCTTTGGATGTCCTCTCCTTTGGGTCTCCTCTCCTTTGAGTCACCCCTCCTTAGGATCTCCTCTCCTTGGGGTGTCCTCTCCTTTGAGTCTCCCCTCCTTTGAGTCTCCTATACTTGGGGTGACCCCTCCTTGGGATCTCCTCTCCTTGGGGTGCCCCTCCTTTGGGTCTCCTCACCTTGGGATCTCTGCTCCTTGGGGTCAGGCTCCAGCTCCTAAATCACAGTGCTGGAACCAGAAGCCAGGCAGGAGCATGCACCATGGGGCTCACAACAGGTTCCTTCAGCCCCAGAGCCCCACCCCCACGAGCTCAGCTGTCTCCCACCCATGCATGCTCTGCCCTTGGAGTCAAGCAGAGGCAGTAAAGTGAATTTCCTTGCTCTGGTTTGGATCTGAGCAACTCTCCTTTTTTTTTTTCCTTGCCCTCTTCAAAACTAGGCAGTGTTTCCATGAGGGCAACTAGAGAAAATGGGGAGCACCCTTTCCTAAAGATCCAGCTCTGCTCTGCCAGCTGAGCAGAAAAAGGGGCAAGGGGAGCAACCCTGAGCACAAATCCCTCTGGAGCCAACAGCTTCCTTCCAGGTTATGAACTTTTTCCTTTGACATGAAGATAAAACTTGCTCATATTTTAATTCACTCAGTAAATGAAATCACTCAGGAGAAAGCAAACACTCTTAACAGCTAAACAAGGAGATTGCTTTGACTGAGAAACAGCTCCACAACTATTTAATGGCTTGAGGGCTAAGCCATAAAGCAGTGTAGGAAATTCCCCAGGTCCTCCTCCAGATACCTGCATACCTTTTTTCCCTGAATTTAAATAAAAGAGCAAGGTCATCACCATCATTTGAATATTTATTGGTGGCTAAGGAAAACAAACCCAAAGAATGTTTCTTCCCTTTGTGTGGGAACTGTAGACCCAGAGTTTTCTATAAACTCAGAACCTTTCCAGCAGTTCCTCTCATGCTTCTCCTCCCTCAGGAGTATCAGCAAAGAAATGTTCTCCTGAAGTTGCAAATTGAAACCCAACAAGGAGCAGTGGTGAACAGGAGGCCCAAAGCTGGACTTGGAGGCCAGCAGCTGCATGGTGCATAGAGCAGGAAGCAGATCAGCTATTTCCACATCAGCCATGCTAAGTTCTGAGCTCCTTTTTGAAAGCAAGTCTTTGAAGCAGGTCTCTCCAGTGACACATTACCTCCTAACTGTCTGACACTCTTAAACCCATCAGAGGGTAACAGCTGGGAAGGAGTGGGATTTTCTCAGCAGCTTTCATACAAATGGTGGCTTTGCAGGATCAGTGACACAGCAGCAGCAGTTAACATCAGGCAGAAGACTCGAGGTGCATTGCAGAGAGGCTACAAAACAAGCTGGAAGGAGCAGGGTGTGGAGAAGTACAGCAGGAGCTGCTCAGGAGAAAGGTCCCAGGCCATACAATGGCCTGAAGGGACATGAAAAGGACTGGTGCTTCCTGAAGGGGAAAAGGAGGGAGGGAGGGAAGCTCAAACCTGTCCTAGCCAGCCAACACAAGACCTCTTAAGATGCTGTTTTTGTCTACCTCCACCCTGGCCATACATTTGTCTGCATTAAACAAAATAGTTATGTATTTCACTTGAGCTGCAGGACATGAAGAGGTGAAAAGTGGAAGTGGCTATAAAATTCACATTCTAGACTGTATTGTCCACAGTGGGAGAGTTACCCTGTGGCCTGAGAACCTCTCATGGCATGACATCAAGCCAAAAAAGAAGGAAAAGACCCAGTCTGTGCTCTTCTCCAACATTACATTCTCTGCCCTCCATCCTGCATTTCCCAAGGCTGCAGGATGTGATCCTGCTGGACTGGAGGAAGAACCAGCCAAAAGCTTTAACTGTGCTTTTCACCCAGTGCCAAGCCACAGCTAATTAACCTTTCCAAGGAGTGAAAACACAGCTCAGGAGCTGATGCCATTGTAGATCATCACCCAGGAGCTGCCTCCCCACCTCAGCAGCCTGTGGGGTCTACTCCTTCTTAAAGCCCCTGGGATCTATCCCCCCCACTTTAGGTCTTTTATCCTTGGGGTCACCATCCTTGTAAAAGGAGAGCTGCTGAATGTCTGCTTGAGACCAAAGAGCTGGGGCCAGGTCTGGGCTTTCCTCCACCCCCAAGCATCCCAACCACAGGCAGGGGTTTGCTTCTTCAGCATGCCTGCCCTTGTGTGACATGTGCAAGCTTCCTCAGAAAGAGGTGAGTCCATCCTTCCTCAATATAGTTTTACAAGCCCCTGGCAGGTGTTTAAGCATGTAAAATTTGCTATGGGTGTGTTCTGCTACAAGTGCCCAACTTGGAATTGACTTATCCATTTGTTTGCTCTTTCAATCACACTGCTGATGGTATCACTGTGCTGGAGATAAGGCTGAGGTGTATTTCACCACCACTGGCACGTAGAAGAGTAGCTCTGTGCCATAAGCTCTGCCATACATAGAAAGGCTGCTCCTAAGTGGTGTTCCCCAGTGCTCAGTGTTGGGGCCAGTTCTCTTTGGTATCTTTATCAATGATCTGGACAAAGAGATCAAGGGCAACCTCAGGAAGTTTGCAGGTGACACCAAATTGGACAGGAGTGTTGATCTACTTGAGGGTAGGGAGACTCTGCAGAGGGATCTGGCCAGGCTGGATCAATGGGCTGAGGACAATAGGATGAGGTTCAAGTGCTGGGTCCTGCACTTGGGTCACAAAAACCCCATGGATGCTCTAGGCTTGGGGCAGAGTGGCTGGAAAGATGCTTGGGGGAAAAGGACCTGGGGATGGGAGTGGCTGAGGATGAGCCAGCGGTGAGCCCAGGTGGCCAAGAAGGCCAACAGTGATAGCATGGCCAGCAAGATTAGGGCAGGGATTGTCCTCCTGAACTGGGCACTGGGGAGGCCACACCTCCAATCCTGGGGTCACTTTTGGGCTCCTCACTCCAAGAAGGACATTGAGGTGCTGGAGTGTGGCCAGAGAAGGGCAATGAAGGTGGCGAAGCGTCTAGAGCAGTAGTGTTGTGAGGAGCAGCTGAGGGAGCTGGGCTTGGTTAGCCTGGAGAAGAGAAGGCTCAGGGGAGACCTTCTCACTCTCTCCAACTACCTCAAAGGAGGTTGGAGCCAGGTGGGGGTTGGTCTCTTCTCCCAAGGAACAAGTGATAGGACAAGAGGAAATAACTTCAAGTTGTGCCAGGGAAGGTTTAGGTTGGACATGAGGAACAATTTCTTCCCTGAAAGAGTGGTTAAGCCCTGGCCCAGGCTGCCCAGGGCAGTGGTGGAGTCCCCATCCCTGGAGGGGTTTCAAAGCCCTGGAGATGTGGTGCTGAGGGCCATGCTGTAGTGGTGACCTGGCAGTGCTGGCTAATGGTTGGACTTGGTGATCTTAAAGGTCTTTTCCAACCAAAACGATTCTATTTTATATATATGTATATATATATATACACACACACATGCAGACACAAGGCAGAGAAGTGCTAGTGGGAGACTCACATCACTGTGCAGACTGAAGGCAAACCCACCCTGCTCTCCTCAAATACAAGATTCAAACCCAGATCCTGCTGTTATATTGCAAAAAAAAAACCCCCAATCAACAAACCAAAAAACCCACCCCAAAACCAAAGCTAACCAGAACCACCCACTTGTGTGGGTGCTGTTTAACGGGGAACGGCTGGGCTGAACTTCCACACCCACAGCGGGGAAACACCTCGAGACAGCAGCCGGCCGGGGATATAGCGAGGTTTACCGCACCTCCCGAGATCCCGATCCCGGTTCCCGTCCCGGTCCCAATCCCAGGGCTGACCCTGGTCCCGGTGCCGATGCCGGTGCCGCCAGAGGGAGCCCGGGCCCGGTTCAAACGGCGCCTTCCCGCCCCTGCCCATGGTGCACGGCGGCGCCAAGATGGCGGCGCCCAGCGAGGGCAGGCGAGGTCGGGGCTCCGCGCCGTTCCCGGGCACCGACAACGGTCCTTTCGCCTTTCCTTTCGCCGTCCCGCACGATTCCGCGGGTTCCAGGGCGGAAGAGCCATCCAAGAAGCCGTGCCGGGCCTGCACGGATTTCAAGAGCTGGCTCCGCGAGCAGAGGCAGCGGGCGGCCCCGGGCGGCGGGGTGAGGCGGCGGCTTGGCCGCGGGAGGGGCGACGGGAGCCTCCCTGCTATCCCCCGGGGGCATGGAGCGGGGCTGTGTGTGTCCCCAGAGCTCTGACGTGGGTCTTCGTTCACCCCCCGAAATTGAATGGGGCTGTGTCCCCCTCCTCGGACTATGAGGGGCCAGGGCCAGGGTTTTCCCCCTGGGAGGAAGTGTGAAGGGGGCTCCACCTTCTCCCAAGGGGGCATGAAAGGGGCTTCATCTTCTCCCAAGTGGGTATGAAAGGGGCTCCACCTTCTCCCAAGTGGGTATGAAAGGGGCTTCATCTTCTTCCAAGGGGGTATGAAAGGGGCTCTATCTTCTCCCCACTGAGTGTGTAAGAAGCCCTCCTCGTCTCCCACTAGATATGAAGGGGTCTCTGCTCTGCTGTTGTCCCCCTCTGAGTGTGTGGAGGGTCTGTTCCCCCCTCATTTCATCTCATCCTCCCACCTGGCTGCAAAGGGGCTGTTTCCTCACCAAATGCCAGCGTCCCCTCACAACCCTTTCTCCTCCTCCTCCAGGACCTGAAGGTCACAGAGGAGAAAGAGCCACCACCGAATTGTCCCCTTGACAGCGAGCAGCTGGGTCGCAGCACCTGGGCTTTCCTGCACACCATGGCAGCATACTACCCTGACCACCCCACTGGGACCCAGCAGAAGGAGATGAGAGAGTTCATTAACCTCTTCTCCAAGTTCTACCCCTGCGAGCACTGTGCTGAGGATCTGAGGGAAAGGTGAGTTGTTCCCTTGCAGGTGTTTGGTAGCTGCTGCTGGAGGGACTAGCTTGAAATGCTGGGCTGCAGCAGCTATTTGCATAGCAGCAGTTCTTCCTGCATTTGGGGTTTGTAGCTCCCTGAACTGGTTTCTTCCAGTATTGCATAAATCAGAGATACACTTACTGAAAGAACAAATAACTTTTCTTGTGCTGTTACATTTTGTGCTGCCTCCAAGGCATCCCTGAGGTGATTCTGGGATTTTCTGGTTGGGACTGGGCTTGCTCTCAGTGGTGGAATTAGACTGAGGCTTGAAATAATTTAGCTTGCAGGAGGCAAGTGTTTCACCCCAGAAATCCCCTTTGTGGGCAATCTCAGCAGTGGAGATAAAGACCAAAATGGGCTGTGATGTTTGATAAAGTTTGCTCCTGTTATTGACAGCTTGTTTCTTGCAAGTTTCAACTCCTCTTTTTGGATGGTGAGCACACATAAAAAGAAGTTTCAAACCTAATAATTAGTGGGCAGATATCACATGGCCAAAGAACTGCTTGAGGGGTTTTTATTGTTACTCTGTATTTCTTTTAATTTGGTGTTTTGCTGAGCTAAGTACTTGTTTGTTATCATGGATCAGCTGCTCTGACTCCTGTGTCTTCTCCACTTGACAAGCCTAGGTAGGGAATGGAACCAAGTTGGTTGCAGCCTTCATTCATTATTTTCTAGTGGAGGGTTGGCCTCTGATAACTCCTGATCTCTGTGTGCTCTCTTCTGGCTTCTCTTCAGGACTTCCCTTGCAGGAGCAGCAAAAGCAGCTCTGGCTGCCAGTGTGCTCTGTGCCTGTGTTGGAAGTCGGTGCCTGTCAAGAAGTAACATTTGTTTCCTCTTCCCTGTTTGCAGGTTGAGTACCAATCAGCCTGACACTAGCAGCAGAAATAACTTCTCCCAGTGGTTGTGTCTTCTGCACAATGAAGTGAACAGGAAACTGGGGAAGGCTGAGTTTGACTGCTCTCGTGTGGATGAGCGCTGGAGAGATGGCTGGAAGGATGGCAGTTGTGATTAATGCCCAGAGCCTGCTGGGGACATGGAACAGAGCAAGTTAAGCTGGGCTGGAGTTGCTGCAGGGCAGGTGTGTGAGGCAGGAACTCTCTGTGTGTGTGTGACTGATGTGGCTTGTGGGAATAAAGGTAAAGCAATGCTACAAGGCAATTGGAAAGTCTTATCCTGGTAGTATTTTGGTGAATGAATCAGTGATGCCAGAAATGTGTTGATGACCTGAGGGACTGAGGCCTTACCTTTGGCACAGGAGTTACCAGACACCTGTGACATGAAGTGATAGAATTGCCAGAGCTGGAAGGGACCTTAAAGATCATCTAGTTGCAGCCTCCTGCCTGGCAGGGACACCAGGGCACTGGCAAACTCATAGAGACTTGTTCTTCATGGCATTTCCTGATTTTGGGGGCATTTGGCTTATTTCTGTGACTAGAATTAATTTTCCCTGGGACAGCTGTAGAGAGCTGCCCTGTGGTATTTGATGTTTGTCTGCAGGCATTATCCTGCTGCCTCTGCTTCATTGGCATTGTCATTTCTGTTCTGACAGAGACAATTCCTGCTGTGTTCTGTGTCCAGGCTGCACCCCTGGACTGCTCTTTCTGAGAGCTCCAGTGCTTGTTGTTAAACCTGCTCCCAGTTCCTCTGACAAGGCCTGAAGGCAGGCACATGTCATTTAAATACTGAAATTCCTGGAGCCCAGATTTCCCATTTTATCTTTGTGTTTCAACTTTGCATGTGGGAGGAGGGCATTGTGAAGAGAGAAACCAAAGCAGGACAAAAGAAGTCCCAGCTCTGCTGAATGGGATGAAGTTCAAGTGTTTTTAATTGATAGTTAATTTCCTTTGCATCCAGAATGCTAAGTTCTACTAACTGCTTCTTCTTAAAGCAGGCAACCTCTTCATCTCTGCTGTGGAATAGCCTGAGGCTGGTGCCTGTAGTGAATGCTTAACAGACAGCATTTCTGAGAGCTCACCTGTGCCCTGGAATTCCTCCTTTGGTACTTGCTGACTGGCTGACATTCTGCTGCTATCCCCTAGCTCAAAGTGTCTCTAGAACAACAGGACTGTAGAGTCACAGAATCACAGAGTTATAAAGGTTGGAAAAGGCTTCTAAGGTCAAGTCCAACCATTAACCTACCACTGCCAGGTTACCACTAAATCATGGCCCTCAGCACCACATCTACATGTTGTCTGAACCTTCCAGGGATGGTGACTCCACCACTGCTCTGGGCAGCCTGGGCCAGGCCTTCACAACCCTTCTGGGGAAGAAATCTCTCCTCATGTCCATCCTGAACCTCCCCTGGTGCAACTTGAGGCTGTTTCCTCTTGTCCTATCACTAGTCACCTAGGAGAAGAGCCCAACCCCCACCTGGCTCCAGCCTCCTTTCAGGGAGCTGTAGAGAGTGAGAAGGTCTCCCCTGAGCCTCCTCTTCTCCAGCCACTTCCCTCAGCTGCTCCTCACAACACTTGTGCTCTAGCCCCTTGAGCAGCCTCCCTGGCCACACTCCAGCCTGGAGTGTTCCTGGGGTTGCTGCCTGACCCAGCACTTGGCCTTGTTGAACCTCAGGCCATCCCTGCAGCCTGGCCAGACCCCTCTGGACAAGCTCTCTGGGATTATCAGAGCCCTGCTTCAGGCTGCAGTGCCAGCTTTACACAGTGCTCATTGCACAGGGGGCTGAAGGAGCCCCTGGGGTTGGTTCCCTCAGGGGAAGCTGGCCTGAACCCATGCTGTGTGTGTTTTTCCCTAGGTCAGCTGCACTGCACCCTTCTTCTGGTAACACCTAACTGAATTTCAGGCTGAAGTGAAATAGCAGGAATGATTTACAGCACAATGCAGAGAAACATCTGCCTCTTTGTAAGCAGAGAGTTGACAAAAGTCAAACCCATTTCAAGCTCTTCAAGTCAAGAGCCAGGTCATGTCCTGATTGCACTTCTGGCTGTGAGAAGGTTGCAGGAGTCTGCACAAACCTGGACAGGCTTTTTCTGCTTCTGGGCTTCCTGCTGAGGTTTTCTGGTGTGTTTTGGTGAGTTCCTCACTTCCTGCACTGCAGCACCTGGGGAAGGTTCCTCTAGCTGCTGGGGTTGAGTGGTACTTGGAAATGTTACTGGGCTTTTTGTAACAGTATCAGAGTGATGGCAGCTTTTATCTCAGGACTTTGATCTTCAAACCTGCATCCACAAAGCTACTTAAGTGTTTAGCAAAGCAATAAGAGCTCTGGAGATACATTGTATGGTTTATGGTGTGCTCAGAGCCTTTCAAGCTGGACCTGTTCAAACCACATGAGAAGTTTTATGGACTCTTTATTCTGAGCTTTATGATGTTACAACGTTTCTAAACACCAATGCACCTAACCTGCTGATAAGGTACTTGGTGAAGTGTGTAGTCTGGCTTGGAGGTTTCAGTTGGGTTAAAACAGCTCAGGAAATTCCCCTCTTGTTGAGGTTCTTAGGACAGATAAATCCCAGACCTTGGGGTTTTTTACCTGGGGGGATAAACTGAGTCCCCAAAATGAAGCACACTGAAATCCACTGCTGGGGAGAGGACCAACAAAAAGGCTGTAGCCCTTCCCTTGTGTCAGGCATGGCCTAAATGGTCCAGTTCTGGATAGTTATAGCAGCTGGAGGTGTGGACAGGCCTCTTCTTCTGGACTTGGTCATGCTAGAGGAGGAATTTGCTCTTTCTTTTCCAGTCTGTGCTCAACTGTTTGCCCACAGAGCAAATGATGAGATTTCTTCCTCATTTGCTTCAGTGTAAATGGGCAGGTTGGCAACACACCCATCTCATCCCTGTGCATTTCACACTGGCAGTGAAGCAGCTCAGGGAGTGGCATGGAGTGGTGCAAGCTCCCTGCATCACTGCTGCCAGTCTGAGGAGCTGCTGTTGTAACCTTCCACCATGCTGCAGCATCTCTGCTCATATTAAGAGTGTAGAGAGGGTCCAGTTTTGGGCTTCTCCCTCTAGGGAGGACATTGGGGTGCTGGAGAATGTCCAAAGAAGGGCAAGGGAGCTGGGGAAGGGGCTAGAGCACAAGTGTTGTGAGGAGCAGCTGAGGGAACTGGGCTTGGTTAGTCTGGAGAAGAGGAGGCTCAGGAGAGACCTTCTCCCTCCCCTGAGGTTGTAGCCAGGTAGGGGTTGGTCTCTTCTCTCAAGTTAAAACTGACAAAGGGAAACAGCCTCAAGCTGCACCAGGGGAGGTTTAGGTTGGACATGAGGAACAATTTCTTCCCCAAAAGGGTTGTCAAGGCCTGGCCCAGGCTGCCCAGGGCAGTGGTGGAGTCACCATCCCTGGAGGGGTTTCAAAGCCCTGGAGATGTGCTGAGGGCCATGCTGTAGTGGTGACCTGGCAGTGTTAAGTTACCAGTTGGACTTGATGATCTTGGAGATCATTTTTGACCTGAAGGATTGTATGAAAAGCCTCTTGTGCCAGCAGGTGCTGATCTGCTGTCCTGGGAGCAGGGCAGGGGCAGGAGAAGAGCCTCAAAGCTGCAGCTGGTGTCTTTAGCAGATGCTTCCTGTGCTGAGGCCACTAGCCATGGCTGCTGAGATGCTGCCAGGGCAGTTTGTGACCTTGCAAGTGGCCATTTGGCTTTACTGAAAGCTTCAACTTAGATGTTTCTTGGTTCTCTTGTGACCTCTGTGGACTTGACCATCCAGAGAGGGGTGAATGATGGGGTTTTTTTGCTGCTCCTTTGTATTAAATCACAAGTTTTGATCTTCTGCAGGGAATTTCTGTTGAAGGCACTTGTATTTTTGTGTACAGAAAATTGTGAGTTGTCTCCTAAATGCACTTGATTAAAGCTAGATTTTGAAGAGATCTGTGTTCAAATGATACCTCCTGTTGATGTGAAAATAATAAAGCAACTGAGTACATTCCTGGGGACCTCAGGAAAAGGCATTGTGTTGTGCTGCTGTGTCTGACCTGCTGCTACCTCAGCTTGGGTGCTTCTGCTTGTGTGCCCTGCTCAGCCCAGGTGAGGGCTGCTGCTGCTCCTTTGCTGCTGAGCTGCCACAGTTCTCTGTGGCTCCAGAAGCTGCAAACACAGCCTGATGCTCTACAACAGGTCCATGGCCAGCAGATCAGTGTGGCTTTATCTGGGGACCAGTGGGATCTTTCATGGGGCTCAAGTCTGGTTTGTGTCATGTGTTTGTACCAGCAGGGTGGAGCTGGGAGTGGCTCAGAGCTTGCTGAATCTAAGCAGAGTGGCAGAGAAGTGTTTGCTGCTGAAGGACAACGTTTGTTAGCTGCACATTCCCCACCCAGCCCTGCACACACCACCCAGGGGAAGCTTCCCTTCAGCATGAGAGCCCTTGCAAAGCAAAGCAGAGTCAGGAGCAGGTGCTGCTGAGGGGCTGTGAGACCTTCCTCAGGGGCTGCTCCTGTCTGATAGGCACCTGCCTAACCTTTCAGCTTCACAAAAGGCTGACTGTTTGCCTGGGCTGCTCTGACCTCCTAGCTGGAGCTTTTCTTTGTTTTCCCCCCCCTCAAAAGCAAAGAGCAGGGAGCCCTGAGGGGATTGTCTGCTTCATGAATGGGAGGCAGAGTTGCTTAAGCAAGCCCCAGGTGCAGATGTTGGTGGAAGCAGTGCTGTGCAGTTAATATTTTCCCAGGGCTTAGCTGTTCCTTGGCAGTGGGGGAGGTGTGGACAAGTCTCCTGGTTCCAGGAAGGTTCCCAAGAGTCACTTTGCTTGCATCTGCCTTTGCTCCAGCCTGTTTCAGGCAGGGGGTGAGAGTTCTGCCTCTTGGGAGTTTTACAGCCCTGGAGAGGGGAGGGTTTAGATTTTTGCTTTGGGTTTTTTGCCCTTTCCTATCAGCACTGATTTTGGGTAGAATTTTAGGTAGTCAGGAATAAGCACTGCAGTAGGAACTGCCAATGAGGCTGTCTAGAGTCAATCAGAAGATTTTGTAGGCTAAGAGGAAATAGGTGGTGGATGTCCCATCCCTGGAAACATTCCAGCTCAGGTTGTTTGAGGCTCTGAACAACCTGCTCTAGTTGCAGATGTCCCTGCTGACTGCAGGGGCTGGGCTAGATGATCTCTCAGGTCCCTTCCATTCCAAAACATTGTAGGATTTTATCATTCTAAGTAAAGCAAAGCCACAGTTAATAGCATGCAGGTAAATCTACACAGTTAGAGTGTAGAAGACTGAGAGGACAAGGGCCAGAGCTGTGGGCAGCTGGAGGACAGACCTGGATTGGCAAGTCCTGCAGGGAAGTGGGCACAGACACCATATGCTGGCTCCAAGGTGGCAGACACAGTCAGTTTGGGTGTGTCTGGACCAATGCACAGAATCCCAGAATCCAGCCTGGTGGGGGCTGGAAGGGACCTCTGGGGGTCAGCCAGTCCAACCCCCCTGCTCCAGCAGGGTCACTCACAGCAGCTTGCCCAGCATCACCTCCAGCTGCCTTGGGAATCTCTCCACACAAGGAGACTCCACAACCTCTCTGGGCAGCCTGGGCCAGGGCTCCAACACCCTCACACCAAACAAGCTTCTCCTCCTGCTCAGCTGCAACCTCCTGGCTTCCAGTTGGTGCCCAGTGCCCCTTGGCCTGGCCCTGGGCACCACTGAGCAGAGTCTGGCCCCAGCCTCTTGCCCCCAGCCTGCAGCTCTTGCTCAGCATTGAGCAGCTCCCCTCTGGGGCTGCTCTTCTCCAGGCTAAGCAGCCCCAGGGCTCTCAGCCTTTCCTCCTGCCAGAGATGCTCCAGTGCCCTCAGCATCTTCCTAGCACAATTCCCAGCCAGAGGAGCTGGGGGGTGATGGTAGCTGGCAGGCAGCACACATCTACTGCCTGTCAGAACACTTGCCACAACACATGATCAAAGGTTGTTTCCTTCCAGCTGAGGGTGAATGGGACTCTACCCTCACCTGTGCTGGTGCTGAGCTGTTCCTGCTGGCAGCTCTTCAGGTTTTGATCATTCTTTTCCTTTAGTCAAGTCTAATAAACAGCACCAGAGTCTGCAGAGCTCCAAAACTGCTCAGCTCCCCTTGGAGTGTGCACACCCTGGGCTAGTGAGGGGCAGCTAATACACCCTGGGCAGTTACACTGGTGCCTGTGCTCTGGCCCAGCATGATGGTCCTAGCCCTCAGCCCTGCCCAATTCTGCCCCTGCCTCCCATGACCTTGCTTCCTGGGGAGAGATGCCTTCTGCTGCTGTGCACTGAGCTGATTTTCCTTTGGAGTATTCCCAAAGCAGAAGCCTCCTGCTCCCAGCTTTCCTCTCCTGTGTCTCACATGCCATCATGCTGCTTGGCTTCTCTTGCTCTTCCTGCTCTGTGCTCCTCAGGGCTGAAGTTCCAGGGAGAATTTGCTTTGCATCTTAGCCAAGGCAACAGCAGAGGGCAACAAAGGATGTCTGTCACTGACTCAGCTTCCCTCACTAGCAGACTCCTCCAGGCATTCAGCTTTTACCTCAGGCTAGTTCTTCTCCTGTGATTTGGGGAGGAGATTTTGGTGACTTCAGTTACTCTTTAAACCAGAGTGCAATACCTCTTGGACAGTTACCTAAGTGAAGGATGTGATGTTTCTCTGCCTGCAGCTAAGATCTGCACTTCCAAGTGGAATAGAACAGGCTGGCTGCTATTTCTAGCACATATCCTGCCTGATCTTCAGCTCACAGAGGGTCAGAGATGGAGAAGCTCTGGCTTTTTTAATCAGGCCATTAAGAGATTTTGAAGGGTGAATGAATTTTCCCTGATCATTTGTAACAGTCACTTTCTTGTGTGTGAAATACAGGGCCCTTCTTGTGGTAGGGAAGTGGCTTTGGCTGGGGCCAGCCTTCAGAGGTGCTCTTGGTGGCAGGGGCTGGGTGGTTTACATCCCAGAACCACAGAATCCTTTAGATTGGAAGAGACCTTTAAGATCATGGAGTCCAACTGGTAACCAGCACTGCCAGGGCACCACTAACCCATAGCCCTCAGCACCACATCTCCAGGGCTTTTCACTCTCTCCACCACTGCCCTGGGCAGACTGGCCCAGGCCTTGACAACCCTTTTGGGGAAGAAATGGTTCCTCATGTGCAATCTGAACCTCCCCTGGTGCAACCTGAGGCCATTTCCTCTCATCCTGTCATTTGTTACATGGGAGAAGAGCCCAACCCCCACCTGGCTCCAGCCTCCTCTCAGGGAGTTGCAGAGAGTGAGGTCTCCCCTGAGCCTTCTCTTCTCCAGCCTAAACACTACCAAAACAACAACTTTGCTCCTCCTGTGGCTTGAGCTGACAAGAGATGTGAGCCAGATGTGTATCTGGATTAAAGATGAGCTAATCCATGCTGACCCAACCCAGTCGTGCCCCACACAAATGCTCTAGTGGATGCACAGACTCACACAGGTTCATGCCCAGCCCAGACAGAGGCAAGGGGATGGCTGCACAGCAGTCAGGAAACAGGCATCTTCAGTCAAGGAAGGGATTGAACTTCCTTGGCATGGTTGTCATCTTTTCTGGAGGAAAAAGAGGGTTTGGAAGGAAGCTCACAGGACAGTCATGTCCCCAGCAAAGCTGTTCCTTTAGAGATACAAGGGTGAAACCCAGCCTCTCTGCATGGGGAGAGGTGAAAAGAGATCCCACAGAGGTTCATGGGAGCCATGCTTTGAAACAGCAGACCTGTGAGAAAGAAAAGAGCCAGGTTAAAAGCATGTCTTTCCCCCAGCAGACATGAGGCAGCTCTTGCATGCAGTCTCTCCAAGCTGCTTTAGGCCTAAACTCAAGTCCCAGGACTGGGTGGAGACTTGAATTTCAGATGCTGAGCATGGGCAGGAGCTGATCTCTCTGGTGACCAACCAACAGGACCTGAGGGAACAGCATGAAGCTGTGCCAGGGGAGGCTCAGGTTGGCTATTAGGGAAAGGTTCTTCCCCCAGAGGGTGGTGGAGCACTGGAACAGGCTCCCCAAGGGAGTAGTTATGGTGCCAAGCCTGACAGAATTCCAGCAGCATCTGGACCATGCTCTCAGAGCCATGATGTGACTTTTGGGGCTGTCCTGGGCAGAGACAGGAGTTGGACTCAGTGATCTTTGTTGGTCCCTTCCAACTCAGGGCATTCTAGGATTAACTTCATCTCCTGCAGCCACACTTTCACTTCTGCAAAATGGGGATGAGAAGAGTGGTTTCAGCAGCCTTTGCCTCTTTCCTATTTAGATGCCAATCTCCTTCAGGGAGGCTATTTAAATGTGCTTGTACTGTGCAGTCCTGGGCCTGAGTCTGAGCACTGTAATGAAATCACTCCTCTCAGCCCACCCCACAGATCTGCTTGATGTCAGGCTACATCTTCCTTCTGCACCTGAGGAGCTGCTTAGTGTTTCCTCTGTGTTTCTGGTTCCCAGGCTATCCCAGCAAATACCATGGCCCTTCCACAAACATCATGGCCCTGCTTTCCCCAAGAGCTTGCACTGTGGCTCTTGCTTTGTGCTGTAACATGAGCAGAGATGAGAGTGGAAGGGCTGAGCTGAGAGAGCTCCTTTGGCACCAAAGCTCCCTGGAGCTCAAATGAGGATTGTAGGAGCTCTGCATGTCAGAGCATGGCTGCTGCTCAGAGGTTGCCCTGGGTCCTTCTAGCTGTCAGCTCTGCTCACATTACCATGCTTGCTTAAGTGCAACACCAAGCAGGTAGCAGATGACAAGCACTGAAGTCAACTGGTTGGTCAGGCCCTGCATGATGTGACTTGCTCTTGTGGTCCTAAGGAGGTCAGGCTGGAGAGCAGCCAAAGATCCTGCTTCCCTCTCTCTAGCTCCTCCCAAGGTGCTGGTCACCTTCAGAGAGCAGAGTTCAGCCCAGTAGCTGAATCAGGTTAGATTACTGGTTTGCCAAAACCCCCAAACTTTTTGGTGCTGTGACATATTTTGAGAAGCAGCAGGGAGTAGGCTGCCTGGCTGAGACCACTGGGAAGTGGTTTGAGACCCTGGGGGGCTTTTCTTCAGTTTGGGTTTTATGCCAGTCCTGAGATACCAACTCTCCTATCTCAATTCTTCTCCCCAGGCCTCTCCCTGGCACTTTCACTTAGGAAGGTTTGCTACTTGGCTTTTTCCTGGCATACTTACCTTGAGTTTCTGCCTGCACAGTAGCTGCTGAATCCCACCTGAGGCATGGCTGCATTTCAGGAGTGGATGAGTAACCACCTCCTAAATGATCTCCCAGATATTCTGGGCTCTCTTAGGGTGGAAGGCATCAAGTAGCTTTCCAGTGGTAGCATGCTGTAATATTGCTGCTCAGGAAACCCATTCTCTCTGCTGCTGGGCACTGTGGAGCTCTGAGCACCTCTCAGTGTTTCCATCAGCTCTAGAGCTGAAAGCAGCATCAGGCAAACTCTAGATGAAGGTCAAGCAAAGCATTTCAGAGTAACAAGTTAATGAACATCTATCAGAGCACAGGTCCAAGAGAAGAGCAAGCTGTTTGGCCAGCCATAGCCCTGCAAGAGTCAGCATCAGACCTTGGGGAGCTGCTGAAGCTGGTGGGCTGCAAACTGTGGTCAGAGCCTGGCCAGCTCCCTGGGGCTGGGCACTGCAGGCTGCTTGGTTAGAAGCAGCTTCAACTAGAAGGACACTGCCAAGGCTGCTGTGAGAGCAGGGCAGCTTCACATCACTCTTTCCTTTTAGAGATGGTAAGTAGAAAGCTTGGCTGCTCAGCCTGCCAAATGGGGAGCATCTCACTGCTCCCCTCTGCCACACAGAAAACATGCTCTGTCCTGCTGTGGGAATCCTTAGCAATCTTTATCCTGTCAATGCTGATCCATACTTCATGGCTTGGGGGGCAGGAGGCTGGGGCCAGGCTCTGTTCAGTGGTGCTCAGTGGCAGGACAAGAGGGAACAGACACCAACTGGAACAGAGGAAGTTCCATCTGAACATAAGGAGGAACTTCTTCACTTTGAGGGTGCCAGAGCCCTGGCCCAGGCTGCCCAGAGAGGTGGAGTCTCTGTCTCTGGAGAGACTCCAAAGCCACCTGGTCACCATCCTGTGCAACCTCCTCTGGGTGAGCCTGCTCTGACAGGCAGGTTGGACTAGATGGTACCCAGAGGTCCCTTCCAACCTGTGAAATCCTATGAACTCATCTTGTCCATGTTGGGCTTCCTCCATGGGCCAGGTCCCAGGCTCAGGGATGGCAGTGCTGGGACTGTCAAGGAGTGTGTGTTAGCCTCAGCCATCTGCTTGGGAATTTTTTCTTGCTTCACAGAGCAGCTCTAGCATGCTTTACAGACATTCAGCCAACAACAGGTAACTGGGTAAGCTCTCAGGAATGGGTTGTCTTCAGCCATATGCTCTTGAAACACATCATTACTCTTGGCTCTGTAGGGCTCATTGAAATCAGCCCTTAGCTGGGTGGGTAGGGCTGGTTCCAACAGGCTTTGAAGAAGGAGGAAGCCCACATCTTGTCTCCTCAGGGTTCTCATGTTCATGTGCATACACCTGGGTAAAAACCTGGTAGCTTTTTTGTGTTGGAGGCAAAGATTAAGAAGTCAGCATGACTGCAAGGCAAATAACAAGCTGGTGAAGGGTCTGGAGCAGCTGGTTTTGAGGAGCAGCTGAGAGTGGGTTAGCCTGGACAAAAGGAGGCTCAGAGACCTTCTCACTGTCTCCAACTCCCTGAGTCTGGCAGATGAACAAAGCTGCAAGGGTGACCTGTGTTGCCCAAGGACTGGGCCATGCCCATGGGGTAGGAGCTGTCTCCTGCTCAAGGTAATGCAAATCAGACAAGGGTTTCCCCTCTGCAAGCACAAGTGATGGCTGCTTGGCTGATCTTCAGGGGGAATCCTGCCATCTGAGTCATTCTGTTCCTCGCTCTGGGCCTTGCCTGGCCATGGTGCTCTGAGTTTGAAGCAAGGATGAGTTGGTTTCTGGATGCACATTTGGCTGTGCTGAGTTGGGAAGTTTGCATTTCTTTGTTAGTGTAATCCCCATTTGGCATTTCTCTGCTAGAGAGACACTGAGGTGCTGGAGTGTGGCCAGAGAGGGGCAACAAAGCTGGGGAAGGGTCTAGAGCACAAGTGTTGTGAGGAGCAGCTGAGGGAACTGGGCTTGGTTAGCCTGGAGAAAGGAGGCTCAGGGGAGACCTGGCTCTCTGCAGCTCCCTGAGAGGAGGCTGGAGCCAGGTGGGGGTTGGCCTCTTCTCCCAAGGAACAACACATAGGACAAGAGGAAACAGCCTCAGGTTGCACCAGGGGAGGTTCAGGTTGGACATTAGAACATTTCCTTCCCCACAAGGGTTGTCAGTTGCTGGCCCAGGCTGCCCAGGGCAGTGCTGGAGTCACCATCCCTGGAGGGGTTTAGAAGCCCTGGAGATGTGGTGCTGAGGGCCATGGTTTAGTGGTGCCCTGCCAGTGCTGGTTACCAGTTGGACTTGATCTTGAAAGTCTCTTCCAGCCAAAACAATTCCATGATTCTACAAGAAGCAGGAGGCAAACCCATGTTTCCCACTACCCTTAATTAAACTGATGTAAAATCAAATCACAGACAGATCTCTGGCACTTGTCTGTGTGCTGCTCCCTCTGCTCCCCATCACTGGGATCCAGCAGGAATGGACACTCTGCAAAGAGCTATATCCAGCTGCTGTTCTTTCCCCTTTTTGCTGAGGAAAATGTTCAGGATGCAATATCCTTTCCCATTATTGGTTGTTAGCTTATTTACAGTGGGAGGAAGTGAAACAGAAAGACAGGTTTTGTGTAAGCTAGAGAGAGCTCCTGTGCTTTATCTGCAGGGTAGCAGGGGAAGAAAACTCCCACAACATGATGTGAGAAAGGGTTCTGTAAGCATACTGTCCACTGCAGAGGCTGGAGAGCTGCACCTCAGAGAAAGAGGACAAGTTTAGGAGCAGGGATTGCAGGGGGGATCTTGCTTGATCCTGACCATAGTCATGCCTTGAAGCCTGTAAACCTTCCAGGTGTCTGCAGATGGCTATGGTTGGTTCTCTGGTAGCATCAACTACCTGAAAGGAGGTTGGAGTGAGGTGGGGCTTGGTCTCTTTTCCCAGGTAAGGAGTGATGGGACAAGAGGAAATGGCTTCAAGTTGTGCCAGGGGAGGTTCAGATTAGGTATTAGGAGGATTTTCTTCCCCCAGAGGGTTGTCAGGCATTGGCCCAGGCTGCCCAGGGAGGTGGTGGGGTCACCATCCCTGGAGGGGCTTAAAAAATGTTTAGATGTGGTACCTGGGGACATGGGTTAGTGGTGAGCATGGGAGTGCTGGGTCAGCAGTTGGACTCAGTGATCTCAGAGGGCTTTCCAACCATAAGGGTTTTTTGATTCTATGGTCTAAAAGATTCAGGCAGTGTCTTGGTCCCTTGTGCTTTGCAGTGTCTGGAATATGCCTCAGCCAGGACAGATGAGCTTGTCAAGATACTGTAGGAAGGAGGAGGATTGAAGTGTCCTTCCCAATGTCATCAGAAACCCAAGAGCAGACCCCAGAAGTGTAGACAATTCCTTGGGAAGCAGCCCCAGGAGGGCTCTGCTCTCCTGCTCATGCCCACAGCCTGTTATGGTAGCAGGACCTGCTGGGACAGGACAAGAGGTGATGGTCTGAAACTATAAAAGGAGATTTAGACTAGAGAGAAGGAAGAATTTTTTCCCACTGAGGGTGGTGAGAACCTGGCCCAGGCTGCCCAGAGAGGTGGGAGATGTCCCATCCCTGGAACCATCCCAGGTCAGGTTGTTGGGGCTCTGAGCAACCTGCTCTAGTTGCAGATGTCCCTGCTGACTGCAGGGATTTTGGCCTAGATGACCTTGAAAGGTCCCTGCCCACCCAAACCAGTCTGTGATCCTATGATTCTGTGACACTGGATGGTTTGTTCTCTAAGCATTAAATTGATTTTTGAGGACTCTGGAAGAACTGCTTTTGAACTGCTGAAGCTGTTTGATAAACCTCTCCTCTGGTGATCCCCTCACGTTGATATGGTCTTTGCTCTTAACCTGCAGCTTGGGGATGAGCTGGCAACACTCATGACAGTGAGAGGTGCAAATCCCTGGCCAGCCCCATGAGACATGCAGCCAGAAGCAGGCAGGAAGGCCCAACCTGGCATGTTGTCTTCTTTTTGACATAGTAAAATGGGATTTCTTCTGAGGTGGTGACACTGAGGAACGAAAAGCTGGTTTCTGCTTTTCCTGCTGAGAGTCAGAAATAGATCTGGAGAGATGATGACTCACCTGTAATTGAGAAAAACTGAATGGCATCATCATGAGCTTCAACAGTTAAATCCTGCTTCCACCTGCCAGAAAGAACAGACCAAGAAAGCTGCCTGAAGGCCAAAGTGAGCTCAAGACAGAGCCCAGCACACAGGAATCCTTTTGCACAGAAGGACCTTAACACACCTGCTACACATGTGCCCTGTGTGACCTGCACAGGGACACAGAGCTGCACACAGACAGCAGGGCAGGAGGAGAACTGGTGGTGCTGGAGCTACCAGAAGCCCCCCCAGCCTCAGGTGGAGCTTGCTGGGTGCCAGCAGTGCATGCATCTCTCTCGGCCACTCTCCCTGCTGCAGTTCCCACCCGAAGCACAGATGATGTCAGAGTTGTCATGGAATCGGTATCTATGGAGCCAGGATCATCATCACCCTGCTTCAAACAGCAGCCCAGGAGGTGGTCCTGGAGCTGCAGGGGGGAACTCCCTTTGCAGTTACTGAGGATTTCCTTCTGTAACCTTCTTCTCTTTTTCCTCTTTCCTGCTGTCCCTGGGGAGGGAGCAGGGGTGAGGCTTGGCCTCCTCCTGTCCCATGGCAGCTTTGGTGCCTCCTTTCCTGCACGAGGAAAGCAAGAGCTTCAGCCTCATCAATCTTCCCTTTTCGTGTGCCAGAAAGCTCTGTCTGTGTTGAGGTGGTGTGGCCTCCCAGGAGAGGTGACAGCTGTCCTTTCTGCTCTTCCATCAGGTCAGGTTGGATGGACCTCTGAGCAACATGGTCTAGAGGCATTCTTGTCTGTGGTGGGAGATTGAAACAAGATGATCTTTAAGGTCCATTCCAACCCAAACCATTCTGTGTTCTGTGATCTACAAGCACCAGTGCAACTGGGTTGAGAAAGCATGGTGACCCTGGCTGCAGCATGGTAGCCCAGTGACTGTGACCTTAGCCTGGTGACCCTGGCTGCAGCATGGTAGCCCAGTGACTGTGACCTTAGCCTGGTGACCCTGGCTGCAGCATGGTAGCCCAGTGACTGGGACCTTAGCCTGGAGACCCTGGCTGTGACATGGTAGCCCAGTGACTGTGACCTTAGTTGGTGACCCTGGCTGCAGCATGGTAGCCCAGTGACTGTGACCTTAGCCTGGTGACCCTGGCTGCAGCATGGTAGCCCAGTGACTGTAACCATAGCATGGTGACCCTGGCCATAGCATGATGTCCTTGTCCCTGGCCATGGTATGGTGACAGACTGTAGCAGAGTGACCATGACCATAGTGTGTCCCTGGCTACAAGATGGTGACAATGCCTGTCCCCAGTGCCCATGGCTCTCCCTGGTGCCATTGTCCCCAGCACAGTGGCAGTGGCTGTCCCTGGTGCCCGTACCCCCCAGCACGGTAGCAGTGGCTGTCTCTGGTGCCCATGTCCCACAGCACGGTGGCCGTGGCTGTCCCTGGTGCCCGTACCCCACAGCACGGTGGCAGTGGCTGTCTCCCGTGCCCTTCCCCCCCAGCAAGGTGGCAGTGGCTGTCCCTGGTGCCCGTACCCCCCAGCACGGTGGCCGTGGCTGTTTCCGTGCCGGTGCCTCCACCCCCCGCGGTGGTTCCTCCCTCCCGCTGCCCGCACGCGGCGCTGCGGACGAGCCCACGCGGGAGGCGCGCGGCCGGCGCGGGGCGCGCGCGGCTGCCTTCGGCTCGGCTCGGAACGGAACGGAACAGTTCCGAACTGCTCGGAACGGTTGGGCTGGCCTCGGAGCGGCTCCGAACTGTTCGCTTGGGATCGGAACGGTTCGGCTAGTCTCGGCTTGACTGGGCTTGAAGCGGTTCGGCTCGGCTCGGCTCGGCTCGGCTCGGAGCGGGCGGCGGGGGAAGATGGAAGGATCGTCCTTCGGCGCGGGCCGGGCGGGGGGAGCCATCGACCCCCTGGATTTCCTGAAGCGGCCACAGACCATCCTCCGGCTGACCACCTGGGTAAGGTACAACGATCGGTCCTGGCCGGGAAACGAGGTGGCGGGGCTCAGCACCGGGCAGCGGCTGTGTAATGGGCAGTGCCCGTTGGAAGGTGCAGTGGCCACTGCATTGTGCAGTGCCCGTTGCAACCTGCCGTGCCCGTTGCAAGTTGCCGTGCCCTTTGCAGCGTGCGGTGCCCGGGCACTGCCCGCTGCATTGTGCGGTGCCCGTTCCCGTGTCCGTGCGGTGCTCATGCAGTGCCTGTTGCACCGTGCAGCGCCTACGCCATGCCCATGCAGTGCCCGTTGCAGTGTGCTGTGACCATGCCATGCCTGCACAGTGCCCGTACAGTGCCCATTGCAGCGTGCAGTGTTTGTGCAGTGGGTGGTGGCCAGCCATGTGGCACGGGGCTGGCCAGGGTGCTGTGGGGCTGGCTGGCTCCCTTGGGTGATCCCTTGGGAATGGGGCAAGGTGCAGTGGGTGGATGTGCCACTGCCCCTTTCCAGCTTGTCCCTGGTGTTTGAGGAAAGGGCAAGAGGGTGAGGTGTAAATCAGGAGGCAGAGGACATTTTCCTCTCCTCCATGCTCCGTGTGTGTGTTGCAGGAGAACTGTGGGTGCCAGCCCTGCCCTGCTTTAGCTTCCCCTCTTCTTCTGAAAGGATGTCATCATGTTTTGGCCATTTCCCACCTCGAGTCGGTACCGAGGAGCAGAGAGCAGGAGGTGGAATGTACTGTGCAGCCTCTCAGGGAAGGCTTCGCTGGCCGATGGTCCGTGAATAAGCAGGACTGGAAGCTGCATGCTGGTGCTCCTAGGGACCATGGTGCCACCAAGGGCAGCCACTAATTCTCCTCCTCCAGCCTGGCTTTTACCTGCTGAGATCTGGGAGTGTGCATGGCCCTGGGAAGTTGGTGTTGCCTGGTCCTTCCTGAAAGCCCCTGCTGGGGAGGGTCTGCTTGGCTCCCACCACAGCCAGCTCCTGGCTCCAGAGGCTGTGAGTGAGCCAAGCAGCACCTGAGGGTCTCATCCTCCCCCATGTTGTTCCTCTGCTGTTCATGGAGGCCCTCAGCCTCCCGTGCTAGCTCTGTGTCACCTTCAGCACTGCCAAATGCAGGCAGTGAGTGAAGGAAAGGTGTGATGAGAAGCTGCTGCCTTCCTGCCAGCCAACATGACTGGTTCATTTGTGAGGGCTCTCCAGGGTGGGGTGCCCCAGATGAGGTCCTGTACAGCACAACATGAGAGCATGTGCTTATCTTTAGGCAGAGGAGCAGTTCCAGCTGCAGTGTCATGCCTAAAGTTAAGCCACAGGCTTGAATGTTTTCCTGGGTGGGAAGCAGGGCACTTTCCAGGGCTTTGAGGAAGCCCCCAACTCCTTTAGTGGAGAAGCATGGTGGCCAGGTATGGGTCTGAAGCATCCAGCATGGGGTGGATGAGGTGTTTGGGGCAGGTTTCGGGCACCTAGGAGCAGTTGTTTCCTAGAAGCATTGCCTCAGTTCAGAAACCTTGGTCTGGATCCATCTGGATCCTCCTCCAGTGGCAATGGCAAACTGTTGGCTGTGGTGTTGGTTTTGGGCACAGTTAGACAAAGTGGTGGCTGACCCACAGGTGATGAGTTAAGCTCCTCAGGAAATAACTCTGCCACCAGGCACACAGAGCTCTCTCCAGCCTTGTTGTGCAGAAGAGGGTTGGAGGCTGCTGGGAAGCAGGGACAGAATATGGAATATAGAGAGAAAATAAACATCCCAGATTAGGAAATACTCATCTCTGTTTTTGCTGGCTGGTTTAGTCAGTGGAGAAGTTGCTTGTTTCATGGTTCTGCGTTCACAGGGAATCTGTGAACACCAAGTGCTTACAACTGTGGAAACAGATCAACTTAACTCTACACCAGAGCAGGGCCCCAGGGATGTGGCTGAGTGTGAGACACTCCCTGTGCTGTCCCCAGGTCTAAATGTTTGCAGTACTGAGGCTCTGCTCCAAAGCCCACTGAGCTCTAAGGGAGGCTTTTCCAGTTCCTTGGATGGGTCCTGGGCAAACTGGTCTAGTGGGTGGCCTCCCTGCCCATGAAACTAGATAATCTTCAAGGTCCCTTCCAACCCAAAGCATTCTGTGATCAGCTCACTTAAAAGCCCTTTGGGATGCTTTTCTAAGGTCTCACGTGTGCTGACAGATCTGTTGGGATCACTTCTTCATTTCTACTCCAGCTTGTGGGTTTCAGAGCCCCAGGTGGCCTTTGCTTGCCTGTTGCAGTCTAGTTGTCTGTGTCTTAAACTCCTTTGATGTTTGCAGCTCCTTCCTAGTGTGAGCAGGCACTTGTGAGTGGAGGTTTCCTGCCTACTGCCTGCATGGTCATCGTGATTTCTTGCAGGTTTAGTAAAGCAGCATGTGCCCAGGCTCCTTCTGAGCTCTTGCTGTGCCACTCTTGCCAGATGGGACCCCTGTCAAGATGGAGAGCTTGGATGAGGAAGCAGCCAAAAGGGCTTGCCTGTGAGGTCTCTGCTGCCTTTCTCTTCTGCCCTGGTACTTGTAGTTGCTGCTCCAGGAGAGGGTGGCAGTGCTGTGGCATGCAGCAGTGTCTGCTCCTTGTCACACCATGCTGGTGGCACGGACCAAGGTCCTACCTTGACACTCCCTGAGTCCCAGAGCAGCCAGAAACCTTCCCAGGTTTTCCTGCCTGCTGTCAGAGGGAGAAGAGCTGCTTGTGCCTGCCTGAGGGTTATGCAGCAAGCCCTTGAGTGAGGCTCTGAGGATGGCTGGGTTTAGGGGTTGGGGTGGGTGTTCTTCATGTGGGTTTCCTTCCGGTGCTTTGTAGTTGCATCTTCTTAACTTGTGTGGTTGTGTCAAGCCTCAGAGATGTAACCATTGCTCTGTGGGTGATCTGTCCCTTTGGTGTGGAAGGGAGGGAGCTGCCTGGGCTGTGCTGCTTTGGGTTGGAGTATGGGTGATGGAGAACCACAGTGAGGCTTTGGGGTCAGCCTCAGGTGCCTGGTGCTGCTCTGGCCAGCATCCACTGCTGAGGTTTCAGGATGAGCTAGCACTAAAGGAGGCTCCAGCTCTGGTTTGTGACTCCAGGGGCTGTGAGTTCAGACCTTGGGCTGGCAAACCTCTAAGGGGCTAGCAGGTGGATGGTGACTTCAGTGTAGAAATCTCCAACTGTAAGTGGTGGTGAAAGGGGATTCCTGAGGCCACCTCATACAGCAGCCTCTCCCTGACAGAGAGAGTAATTCTGAGTATCTGAAGGGGGGGAAAAACCCCTCCTGGCTTGAGCTGTAAAATCAAAAGCTGGAAAGAACCATTTAACAGTTCCTCATTCATCTCTTCCCCCTCTGTCTGATGCAGTTTGTCAGATGAAAATGTGATCACTTCTGTGGTTTCCTTTGGAGACATTTTTTGTTGCACAGCAAACCAGACTCCTATTCAGGACAGATGCCTGCAGAACCATGAGTTCCTTTCTCTGTGGCTGCCAGCACCAGCTAGGCTTTTCAAGTGGCCACCCAGCTTTGCAGGGACATTGTTCAAGTGAGGGAGGTTTAGGTTTGACTTCTAAAAGCAGTTCTGGAAAATCTTTTTTCTCATTCCCATGAATTTCAGTAACAGCAACAGTAAAAGCTCAGGGCCTGGGACCTAGTGCAACCTGCTCAGGAGGGCAGGGCCACTCTCAGCTTCCTCCACCCACCCAACCATTCTCTCTGCCTCTGTGGAGCTCAGCAGCAGATCAGGTCCCTATTTTACTACAACATAGAGGAATCTGAAGTATTTTCTTTATTTTTTTTCTTGTTCTGATGAACCTCCTCTTCATGACCTGCACACAGAGCCATGAAGGCTGGAAACACCTCTGAGATCATCAAGTCCAGCTGTCAATCCAAGACCACAATGTCATTAAACCATGGCCCTCAGCACCACATCTCCAGGGCTTTGAAACCCCTCCAGGGATGGTGATTCCACCACTGCCCTGGGCAGCCTGGGCCAGGCCTTGACAACCCTGCTGGGGAAGGAAATGTTCTAATGTCCAACCTAAACCTCATCTAGCACAACTTTAGGCTGTTTCCTCTTGTCCTNTTTCTTGGCCTCCTGGGCACTCTGCTGCCTCAGCTTCAGCCACTGTCAGCCACCACCCCCAGGTCCTTTTCCACTGACATCTCCCCAGCCACTCTGCCCCCAGCCTGGAGCATTCATGGGGTTGTTGTGACCCAGGTGTAGGACCCTACATGGGCAGCCTTGCCTCCCCCTGTCTGCTGCTGTTAGCCCTTGTTTCTGAAAGTGGAGTGAATTTGCAGTTCATCACCTGGGTCACTGGAGAGTGTTTTCCCTGTGCAGTGTTTTAGCTCAGGCTCAGGACTGTGTTTGGGTTTCCTTGCAAAATTCTTGGGCTTTTGAGAGCAAAACCTTTACTAAGGGACTGGACTGGGGCCACCAAATCTGGTGACTTGACAGAGGCACAGCAGTGAAGTGGCAGTTCCTGTGGCCTTGCTATGCAGCTAAGGGACTTTTATGACCAAAGTTTACTTCAGCTCAGATCCAGCAAAGTCTCTTTTTGCTCTTCTAAGGGTCTCAGTCCATAACACAGCAGATCATTGTCTTTCAGCATGGATAATGTACTTTAGTGAGCTGGGAATTTGGTGAGGGCTGTGCTATGGGTCTAGAGCACAAGTGTTGTGAGGAGCAGCTGAGGGAACTGGGGTTGCTTAGCCTGGAGAAGAGGAGGCTCAGGGGAGACCTTCTCACTCTCTGCAGCTCCCTGAGAGGAGGTTGGAGCCAGGTGGAGGTTGGTCTCTTCTCCCAGTGAAGAAGTGGGTGGTTTGATCTATCAGGATCTATCAGGAATGATCAGAGGGATGAAGCAAGTCCTTTCCATCCTGGGCTGGGTTGGTTTTGTTTCTCCAAAGGGGTGGAAAAGGCAATATTAGTGCTCATGATAAAAGGTGTGTTTGTCTCATAAGAAAAAACAAGCTCAGGAGTAGAAGAGCCAAGCAGCAAGTGAAGAGTATGGCTCCAGGATTGTCACTCCCCTGCAGCCCTCAGGCCAGAGCACTTCTCAGGAGTTTCACACCTGGGGTGAAGCTGCAGGAGTGCTGGCTTGAAGTGCTGTGGGTCCATTTGGGTTTGGAAGGCTACAAACCACAGCTCTTGTAAAGGGTTGGAGCTGGAGCCTGGCAATCTCTCTTGCTGGAGCAGACCATGCCTGATCCAGGCATGCTGCAGGTGCAGATGGAGATAGCTGCTTGATGTACCCAGCACTGGGCTGAGAACTCCCCAGGAGACATCACCAAGAAATAGGAGGTGGGAGCCTGAGTGCTGGAAGCTCTGACTAGCTCTCACAGCCTTCAGGGGTTTCAGTGGCTCTGGAGCACTTAGGGCTCTTAGAGAAGAGCTGCAAGGCTGCTCTGGCACTTAAGGAGCCCACAGCCATGCTAAGAGTCATTAGCATGATCTGAGCTGCTCTGGACTTTGTCTGCTCTTGGCTGCTTTTCAGCAGGGTCACCAGATTTCCATCTTAATTCTCTCTTTCTGGGGGCTGGAGATTAAAGGCAGGACTTCAATTTCACATTTTTGGTAATGGAATGACACAGAAGTTTCATTGCATCTGAGCTTGCAATGCTGCTAAGTTATCATTCTCATGTCATCAGGGGTTCAAAGGGCTGTTGGCTGCCCACGTGCTCACACAGCATGACAGGGCTGGGAGCTTTGAATGGCTGCTGTTTGCCAGCCAGCATCTCCTGCTCCATTAGAAAAAGGAATTCAGACCAAATCAGTCATGTGGTCATCAGTACATCTCCTTCTTGAGCTGCTGAGCCTGGTAAGACATGGCCATCAACCTCACACCACCCCTCTCTGTGCCAGGACCTGCCTGAGGGCTTTGCTTTGTGGTCATAGCCACAGTCCTCGTGAGACCTCTGGCAGTGCTTAAAGGAGTTCCTCAGCCTTCACACCCTCCAACAAACCATACAGGTCTGAGCTGGGAACTTCTCCCTGTCTGACAACTGTCAAGAGAAACTGGAGAGGGGCCCCAGGACCTGATTTCCCCAGGGTTTGAGCTTGGTGGGTGTTGAAGGGAGAGTTCCTCTGCACGAGGTATGTATGAGGCTCAAGGAAGAGGCTTATCAAAATGCCCAGTGCTAGGCAGGATTTGGCCCCTGCTGATTTGCCCTCAGTTGTTTTCCCTTCTTCTTTTCTAGTCCATCCTTCCCTTGCTGAGTGGTGGCTGGAGGTGCTGAGCAAGGTGGCATCTCTCTCCCTGAAGCCCATGTTAGAGAGGTGAAGGATCACCCAAACATTGGTACCTGCTCTGTGTCCCTGGGGTTAGTGCCCAGCACCACTGGCTGGGAGGGAGCTACAGCAGAGCAAGTGAGTGCTGGATTATGTCTCTTCCTGCATTCCATTTCCTTGATGGTGACATTAAGAGTTGCTCACATGTTGTAATCAAAGCAAGGTTCTGCAGTCTCCTAACAACCCCACACCTTCTGGTGATGTTTTTTATAGGTCCCAAATCAAAGTGCAGTGCCTCAGCAGCACTGGAAACATCTCACCTCGAAATGGCTGACAGCTGACACACTGAAGCTTTCAGCTTGTGCTCTCTTGTGCTGTTTGCTTTTTGTTTGCCTTGCACTGGCTGTGCTCAGACCACCAGGTCTCCTGAAGCACACTTTGAGGTGCTTGGACAACAGAAAGCTAAAAGCAACGTGGATGAAACATGTGGATGTCCTGGGGTCCAGCCTGCTCAAGCCCCAGGAGGGAACATGGATCTGCAAAGTCTAATTACAGAGCTGAGCCAGGCAACCTGGGCAACCACCTTCTCCCAGATGGTACAAATGTGGTGCAGAGAAGGCAGAGCAGGTCTCCAGCATTATGCAAACCTTGCATGGTGTCTCCATCCAGGGGCACACAGGCATCCCTGGCACCCGCATTTCTGTGAGGGTCTGACAGCAGCTGCAGGTCCAGCAGCCTGGGCATGAGTGCCTGGACACTGCCAAGCAAGGAACCTGCCCTCTCAGGCTCCTTCTTCCCATTTTTGGTGGGGAAAGAGTGATGTCCTTCTGCAGGGCTTTGTTTTGGCTTTGAACCAGCCATTCCCCAGAGTCCATTGTGGTTGGTGTACCCAGACCTTGTCACTGATGGCCTCTGAGATCTGTCCCATGGCCCTACATTACAGAAATGCTGTAGAGGTGTCCCCTCTTGCTTGAAAGCAAGCTTTGAACTGGGGGAACTGGGCAGCTGGCTTTTGTTGAGAAGTGAGGTCCCTGGCTTCCCCCTGGTCTGGGGTAACACGAGCTGCCTTCGCACTTGCACGAGGAGCAGATCTGCGTCAGCATGGGTCCAAGCACTTCATGCATCTCCCTGAGGAGCCTTGCTTCTCCCTCCCAGAGTGTGACTGAGGTACAGAAGCTCCTTTGTGTGCCTGAATCATGGAATTGTTTTGGTTGGAGAAGACCTTTAAGATCATCAAGTCCAACCATTAACCAGCACTGCCAGGTCATCACTAACCCATGGCCCTCAGCACCATGTCTCATAGAATCATAGAATGTTAGGGGTTGGAATGGACCTGGAAAGATCATCTAGTCCAACCCCCCCTGCCACAGCAGGATTCCCTAGACCAGGTAACACAGAAGTGTGTCCAGCTAGGTTTGGAATCTCTCCATAGAAGGAGACTCCACAGCCTCTCTGGGCAGTCTGTGCCAGGGCTCTGGGAAAACACTTGGTCTTGTATTCACACAGAACCTCCTGTGCTTCGGTTTACAGCCATTGCCTCTTGTCCTGTCACTGGGCTTCACTGAGAAGAGCCTAACCCCATCCTCCTGACACCCACCCTTCACATACTTAAAAGCACAGATGAGCTCACCCCTTAGCCTCCTCTTCTCCAAGCTAAAGAGACCCAGCTCCCTCAGCCTTTCCTCAGAAGGAAGATGTTCCAGCCCCTTCAGCATCTTTGTGGCTCTGTGCTGGACTCTTTCCAGCAGTTCCCTAACCTTCTTCAACTGAGGGGCCCAGAACTGGACACAATATTCCAGATGTGGCCTCACCAGGGCAGAGTCAAGGGGGAGAAGAACCTTTCTTGACCTACTAACCACACCCCTTCTAATCCACCCCAGAATCCCACTGGCCTCCTGGCCACAAGAGCACACNCTCCATCCCATTGACCACAACTCTCTGACTTCTGTTCTTCAACCAGTTCACAATCCACCTCACTACCCAATCAGCCAGTTTAGCTGCAAGGATGCTGTGGGAGACAGTGTCAAATGCTTTACTGAAATCAAGATAAACCACATCCACTGCCCTACCCTCATCTAGCCACCAGGTTATGTCCTCATCAAAGGCTATCAGGTTGGTCAGACATGACCTCCCCTTGGTAAACCCATGCTGACTGCTCCCAATGACCCCCTTAGCCTTGATATGCCTGGAGGATTGGAGCTGTGACCTCCCCAGTGCCCAGCCCAGGAGGCCAATCCCTGCCCTAGTCCTGCTGCCACACTAGTGCTGATCCAAGCCAGGGTGAATGACATGCTTAGACCTTGAAAATCTCACAGTGGAAGATCTGACTTTGTCTTTTCACTTTGGAGGCTGTGATGAGCTGGCTGTGGCTCTGACCAAGGGAGATTTGCTAGAGGTCACTGGAAATGGCACTTGTTTTGCATGAATTTTAGAGGGTTCCTATCTCTGGGTTGGGCTTTCCCCAACCACCCACAAGTTCTCCAAAAAAAGAAAAGAAATTGTTTTCAGCTTTATTTAGAAAGACTGCACCCAATCTATTCTCATTAAAATCTAGCTATAAAACTCCAGTCAGAGGAGGAGAAAACCCAGGGAAAGATTTGTTTGCACTGAAAAGCATGTCTGGAGAGGAGGATTTCAGCCAGCACTGGTGTTCTGAGTGCATCTGTCAGGTGTGAGCACTTGCAGTTCACTACTGCTTTGGCCTCTCCAGAAGTCTCCTGTCCCATGTTGCCTACACCAGAGTGCCACAGGCAGCACCCCCAGCTGAAGGTGCTCCTGGGGTCACCTGGCACCCAGAGAAATAGAGTCCAGGTTCTTAATCCTAAGTGGGGTGCTTCTTGGAGAAGCTAAGTACAAGTTTGCTGGATGCCAGAGGAATAATCTCATGGAATCAGAGCTTCTCCATTATTCATGCTTTCCAGAATCCCATTCTTTCTCCCAGAGCCTGTTTTATAAATGCTGCTTCTATTTTGGATGGGAAATAACAATTTTGCATTATTTATGAGCAGGTTTTTACAACTGCTGATATTACAGCTGCTGCCAAAGCACTAGGGAAATTGTCATTGCTGTTTGTTGTTGTTTCCTTCTTACAAGGCAACCCTCTTGCTCTTTGCATGGTGGTGGTGGTGAGGAGGAGGAGGAGAAGGGAGGATGTGTTCATGGCACTGTGACAGGCTAGTGCTCCTGAAGTGAGGAAGAGGGTGCAGGTGCCAGTGGGTGACTTGAGTTGCCACTGAGCTCCTGGCTCAGGCTTGGAGATGGAATGAGCCAGGGATGGACAGGGGACAGAAACCTGGCTCATGCTTACATTCAAAGAGGAGGAAGGTCTGATGATCTCCCTGTGCCAGCCCTGGAGAGGTCTGTGGGACACAGGTACTGTTAACCCCACTACTGTTAGTGCTCCAGGGGAAATCAGAGACTGCATTTGAACTTTGCAGGTGTGCATTGAAGGGTGAAGGGTCTAGGGCACAAGTGTTGTGAGGAGCAGCTGAGGGAACTGGGCTTGGTTAGCCTGGAGAAGAGGAGGCTCAGGGGAGACCTCACTCTTTGCAACTCCCTGAAAGGAGGCTGGAGCCAGGTGGGGGTTGGTCTCTTCTCCCAGGGAACAAGTGAGAGGACAAGAGGAAATGGCCTCAAAGTTGCACCAGGGGAGGTTCAGGTTGGACATGAGGAACAATTTCTTCCCCAGGAGGGTTGTCAAGGCCTGGCCCAGGCTGCCCAGGGCAGTGGTGGAGTCACCATCCCTGGAGGGGTTGAAAAACCCTGGAGATGTAGCACTTGCTGACATGGTTTAGGGACATGTTGGTGTTGGGTCAATGGTTGCACTTGATCTTAGAGGCCTTTTCCAATCTGAACAACTCTATGATTCTATGATTTGCCAACCCACCCCTTTGGGGAAGGCAGGAGTAAGACATTTGGCTGGTGCTTGGGAGACAATGTCTATCCTGGTGGTGAGTTAAATGTGCTTAGAGCTTTCTGAATGCTTTGCTCATGGCTCCTGCTTCGTTTCTCCCAGCTCTGCTGCCCTTTGAGGAGCATTGGGCTGTAGGAGGTGGCCCATGGCTGGACATCAGCCATGAGATGTAGGTGACTTCCCAGAGGCCACAGCTTGCAGTTTCTCATGTGGCTCTGCTGCCTCTGTCTGTCTCCTGTCTCCATCTCATGCATTTCATGTCATGCTGTTACTGCAGGAGCCAGAGCAGGAGCTACACTGTACCCTGAGACCTCCTGGGCAGCTGACATGCTGGGGTGTGCTGCAGGAGCTTCTTGTCTCTTCACCTGCATATGAAGTCTCCAGCTGTGTCCCCTTTGCTGGCAGGGTGGGCAGGCATGCAGGGATGGTGCTGGCAGTGAGGGATGAGATCAGAGGTTCACAGCTTGATGGAGAGACATCTGCACACCTTGCTTCCTTCCCTGCTCACAGCTTTGAGATCCAAATGGCAGCACAGCACTTCCTAGGCTCTGATGGAGTGAGTTCCAGAGGGAGTTGTAATGCAGCTGGTCCCATGGCTTCCTCTTGCTGCCTTGGTGTTGGAGGGAAAAGGGAAATCATAGTTAGAGAATTGTTTTGGTTGGAAAAGACATTTAAGATCATCAAGTCCAACCATCAACCAGCACTGCCAGGTCACCACTAAACCATGGCCCTCAGCACCACATCTCCAGGGCTTTGAAACCCTTCCAGGGATGGTGACTCCACCACTGCCCTGGGCAGCCTGTTCCAGGCCTTGACAACCCTGCTGGGAAGAAATTGTTCCTCATGTTCAACCTAAACCTCCTTGCTGGCACAACTTGAGGCATTTCCTCCTGTCCTATCACTTGTTCCTTGGGAGAAGAGACCAACCCCCACCTGGCTCCAGCCTCTTCTCAGGGAGTTGCAGAGAGTGAGAAGGTCTCCCCTGAGCCTCCTCTTCTCCAGGCTAACCAAGCCCAGTTGCCTCAGCTGCTCCTCACAACACTTGTGCTCTAGACCCTTCCCCAGCTTGGTTGTCCTTCTCAGGGCACACTCCAGCATACTTTAGCACTCACCATCATGAATGGGATCAATTTAGGCAGTTGGCTGCATGCTGCCATCCCAGCTCCTTCCCTACCTGCATGGACATGGAGCACCACTGGGTCTCAGTGATGGCACCTGGGCAGCCTCCAGAAGCCCTTCTGCCCTTTTGTCCCTCTCATGGCCAAAAGCAGGTCTGGATCATGGATGCAGGTACTGCATCCTTCAGCCCCAGCTAAGCCAGGCTAAAAATCACCCTGTCAATCCCAGGGCAGCCTGCTCCTGTGCCCCCCTGTGCCCAGCTGAGCTCCTGCCCCCATCCCACACTGCTTTGTCCTGTCTCCTCTCCACCAGGCATCCAGTCCTTCCCCAGCTCAGCAGCTCGGTTATCCTCTGTAAGTTCATTCCTCTCCACCCTGCAGTGACCCACGGGGGTTTACTGAGCACAGCCTGACAGTGGAGAGCAGCACAGGCAGAAAGACTTGCAGAGACCTGGCCCTTCTCTTTATTTTTTCCCTCCCCAGCCTGTCTGGAGAAGAACATCTCCTAAAATACTCTGCAGACCAAGCCCCTGAAAGGCAGACAGGACCTAGGTGCCATCCAGCAGCCTATAGCTTTGGGCCACCAAGTACAGCTGAGAGTCAGGATCTAACAACTGCTAGGTTGCCATGGAGTCAAAGGCAGGATTGAATCCAACGCTATCCCTGCTGGAAAAGAGAGTTAAAGGTAACCAGCAGCCAAGTTGTGTTCTCTCTTTCCTCCTGCAGATCTTCTCCATCGTGGTGTTTGGCTCCATCATCAACGAGTGCTACGTGAACAAGGACAGCGCCGAGCTGCTCTGCATCTTCAACGAGAACGAGAGCGCCTGCAGCTACGGCATCGCCGTCGGCATCATCGCCTTCTTCGGCTGCATCTTCTTCTTCGTGGTGGACCTCTACTTCCAGCAGATCAGCAGCGTCAAGGACCGCAAGAGGGCTGTCCTCCTGGACCTGGGCTTCTCAGGTAGCTCCCTGCCTGGGCTGTGCTTGGGAAGGACCCCACTGTCTCCGTGGGCGCTGCAGGGGCATTGCTGTGCCTTGGGTCCTTCCATCGCTTCCTGTGGCCTGACCGGAGGTTGTGCTGCCATTCAGGGAGACTTAGGCAGGCTGGAGAGTTGGGCAGGGAGACATTGAATGAGATTCAATAAGGCCANGCTGAGGGAGCTGGGTCTCTTTAGCTTGGAGAAGAGGAGGCTAAGGGGTGACCTCATCTGTGCTTTTAAGTATGTGAAGGGTGTGTGTCAGGAGGATGGGGTCAGGCTCTTCTCAGTGAAGCCCAGTGACAGGACAAGAGGCAATGGCTGTAAGCTGAAGCATAGGAGATTCCATGTGAATACAGGTAGAAATGTTTTCCCAGTTGACGTGCCAGAGCCCTGGCACAGACTGCCCAGAGAGCTTGGGGAGTCTCCTTCTATGGAGATATTCCAAACCCAGCTGGACACACTTCTGTGTGACCTGGTCTAGGGAATCCTGCTGTGGCAGGGGGGTTGGACTAGATGATCTTTCCAGATCATCTAGATCATCCAGATCAGTCCAGAGGGACTTGTGTCCCTCAGGCAGGGAGAACAGGGCAGCCAGCTGTGAGCTCTGAGGCTGCAGGGAGGAAGCCAGCCTGTGGTGGTTTGGGGACGGTGAGTGGCCAACGCTGTGTCACGTCTCCAACCAGAGATGTTTGCTGAGCTGGATTCAGGGAGGCCACCCAGAGAGGGGAGGCTGGGTGGTGGTGCCGTACCACCCTGAGAGTGCCTGATCTCGGCTGATCTCGGAAGCTAAGCAGGGTCGGGCCCGGTTAGTACCTGGATGGGAGACTGCCTGGGAATACCGGGTGCTGAAGGCTAAGGAGTTAGCGGTGGTCCAGTGGTTAGGATTTGGTGCTCTCACCTCTGGGGCCTGGGTTCCATTCCCAGTCAGGGAAGAATCCTGCTCTGGCAGGGGGTTGGTCTGGATGATGTTTTAAGGTCCCTTCCAACCCCTGACATTCTGTGATCTCAGAGACCTGAGGGGGTGTTCTGGCCTCCCACAGCTCCTGTTTCTGGCTCAAGCTAATGTCATTTCATCCCTTACACCTGGGGCTGTTTTCTCTTTGTGCATGTGTGTTTTGGAACAAAGCAGAAACACACTTGACCCACCTCTGGAACCCCCCACTGCCTCCAGGGCTGTGGGGTGCAGCTGGGTCTGGGGGCTTCCAAGGGCTAGCATGGCTCTGCTGCACCACCTTGAGCCCCTTGACCGTTCATGGCTGATCCATGCCAACATGAGCAGGTGGGATGTTTGGAGCTGGGAGAGGCCATGCTCTGCTGGGCTGCTGTGGGAGTTGCCTGGCTGAGTTTGCAGTTGATATTCTTCATTTCCAAGCTCTTCTGTTAGCAAAGTCAGCAAGTGATTTATCCAGCCCAAGTGCTGCTGATGGCTCTCAGGTCCCAAATGAAAACATCTGTCATCACCTCCCTGCACTTGCCTCTTCTTGAGGATGTTCTCTTCTTGCTGGAAAGCTTATTGCCATGGTGCTAGAGCAGCAGTGTCCAGCCCTCATTAGATGATATTTACAGCCCATTCCATGGGGCTTGGTGTCTTCAAACACAAGGGGAACATCATATCCATCTTCTGACTGAGGCTGTGCTCCTCCCTGCCTTCCACCTCCTAACAGCCCTTCTCTCCCCTGCCAGGCACGTGTGAAATGGTGCTGCTCTCCATCTCTGCCTCATTTCTCTTCTGCACTTGTCATGGATTGTCTGAGCATTCATGATGAGCTTCAGCAGTGAGCAGATTCTGCCCTGCAGAGCCCCTGCCATGCTCTTGTGCTCTGCCCTGGGGCCAGGCTGCAGTATCACACCAAAGGTCTGTGCTGGGAAATCCACCTAACACAGCAGTGATATTTTACTACCCCAGGATCACACTGGGTCAATGTGTGTGTGCTCCAGGTGCACTGTGTCCACAGCCTGTGTCCAGACAGAGCTCTTCTGCTCTTTCAGGCCATCCCCTCTGCAGGCTTCTTAGTAAAAATCAGGCAAGCTGCTTCCTTGCTGGTAAAACAAATCAATCACTTCACAGAATCCCAGAACCCAGCATGTGGGGGTTGGAAGGGACCTCTGGGGATCAGCCAGTCCAACCCCCCTGCTCCAGCAGGGGCACACACAGCAGCAGCTTGCCCAGGGTCACCTCCAGCTGCCTTGGGAATCTCTCCACACAAGGAGACTCCACAACCTCTCTGGGCAGCCTGGGCCAGGGCTCCAACACCCTCACACCAAACCAGTCTCTCCTCCTGCTCAGGTGGCACCTCCTGGCTTCCAGTTGGTGCCCAGTGCCCCTTGGGCTGTCCCTGGGCACCACTGAGCAGAGTCTGGCCCCAGCCTCTTGCCCCCACCTTTTAGACATTGCTCAGCATTGAGCAGCTCCCCTCTGGGGCTGCTCACAGAGGTGCAGGTGGGTGCAGGCTGGGTGCAGACAAGGCCACCACGCCATGCAGATGGCATTTGTGACTTTCTCTTCCATCTGCTCTTCCAGCTGCTCCTGTAGCCATGCACTGGCTTGGCACCAGGCTGTAATTATGGCTGTAACACATCTTCCCTGGTGTTTGCACTCTGTTGTCTGCAGATCCTAAAATGATAATTATCTGCTGGCTCCTGCAGTGCTTCCTTGTGTTCTCCTTTTCCCCAGCGTGCTGGAGAGTGCTGCCTCCTCCCAGCTGGACTGGGGACTGGCACACGTAGCCTCCCCACACCTCTGGCAGCTTAGCCTCTTCATCAGGTTTTAAAATCAGTGGGTAGCAAGAGAGAGACCCCAAAAACACCCCCTTAGAGGGGCTGCTGTGAGCAGGGGCTGGGAGCAGGCACTGCCAGTCCCGTGGTGGGACTGGGAGCATGCAGGTGCTGGGTGAGGGCAGAACCACGTTCCCAGTGAGGTGCCAGGAGCCAGGGGAGCAGCTGCAGTCCCACATGACTGGTTCATGCTGTCAGGTGCAGAGTCTCCTCTTGAAGGGGTGCTAGCAGATGGTGAACATGAGCACAGATGAAAATAAGCTCTGGTACAGGAACAGAAATAGTTCTGCTAGAGCTCCCTGGTCTCCCACACAGGCATGGATCAGTCTCCAGATGTAGGGCAGCACCATGCTGGTGTTTCTGGGTCTGGAGATGCTCTCCATGCCTGACCCAATCTCCTCTGTTGGCAGCCATGCCTGCCTTCCCCCTTCCCCAGGGCACTGGAAGGAGTCCTCCTTCTTCTCAGGGATCCAGGCAGAGCTGGATGTGGAGGGGAGAGGCTTGACTCTGTGTCATAAACCTCTGGGATGTCCACATGGGTGGCAGCAGAAGCCATCCCAGCTAGACATTTCTGGCTGGAGAAGCAAATGATTTTAGCCCTGGGAAGGTTGTTGTCTCACATAGCTCAGTGTTGCAGAAGTCAGTACTGCAATACCCAGCACAACCAGTGTGCATTCAGAGATCTGCATGATGTCATTTTAACTCTTGAGAACCCTCAGAAGACACCAGCAGTAGATGAGGCTTTGTGGCACTGGCCAGCTGTGTCACACAGCTCATGCTCTGTGGTAGTGTCCTGCCCAGGAGCATACCACAGAGGACAACCTGCACTAGATTGAGTGCTAAACAAACAGTCCTCTTGAGTGACCCTCCACAAACCAGGGGCACAGCCCTTCTCCTGGTGGAGAGCCCCTTGGTGCCAGCCCTATGTGGTCTCAGAGCTTGTCCCTCAGCATCCCTCTGCTCTCTGTAGTGTGGCTCTCAATTCACCTGACAGGAGCCACTCTTGTGTTTCACCTCTGCTCTTTCAACTTCCAAACCCCAGTGTCTCCAGGAAGGTGTGGTTTTGGGTGAGAAGCTCCTGACTGAGCCTTGCTCCTTGAGCAGGGGAGGGAAGTGTTCCCCTCTGCTGTGATGTTTGCTCCCCAGGGACCTGTTGATGTGAGCACTGCAGCAGTGCAGCAGTTGAAGATGTGGTTCAGCATCTCCTGCACCAGGCCATGGGAACCACTGCCCCCCATGCTCCCCAGGTACTGGTCATCCCAGCTGCAGCAGATGGCATATCTCAGGCAGAGATCTTCCTGTGTCCACATCTGACTCACATTTGGGGATTGGATCTGCTTCCCCTAACAGGGGCAGCTGCTGCTAAAGCCTCAGCAGAACAGAGCTGGGGAACTAGAAGGCATCTCTGTCCCTGAGGATGACCTCTGAGGTCTCCTTTAATGCTGCTGACAAGTGGCTGACCCTAAGGAGAGGTGACAATACAGATGCTGAGATTTGGGGCTGGTTTGGTGGCAGGCAATTAGCTATGTGCAGCAGAACAAAGGGGCTGCTCTTTGGTCTGTAGTGTGGAAAAGGAAAGCCTGGATGGTCCTGGCTGGAGCTTGTGATGCTGTGAGGGCAGTTCAAGGACTCAGGGGTGGCCAGGCTGATAAAAGTGTCACAGGTCAGGAAGCCCCAGGCTCAGTCATGCAAGAGGAGATGAGAAGTGTGTCTTCAAACTGCAGTTAGGAGCAGATTCTGAACTGGAAGTGAGCTTATGATGAGCTCTGTGACTCTCCCAGGGGCTGTGGGTGCACACCTGCATTTTGTATCATCCTTTGGAACAAATGGCAAGATAAAGGGGAATAAAGGAAGCTCCTCTCTCCTTTTCCCTCCCTCTCTTGTTTTCTCCTCTTCTCTCCTCTCTCCTTTTTCCCTTCTCTGTCCTTTTTCCTTCCTCTCTCCTTTTTCCCTCCTCTCTCCTCTCCATCAGACTGTGCTTCTCAGCCCCATGGGACTGGCAGTGTGGCTGTTCATGCTGAAGTGCTAATGATCCCTGGGAAGGTTCTGGGTAGCTCAGCATCCTGCCTGCTGGTGCCTGACATCCCTGGAATCAGAGGCTGGGGAGACCTTTGTGCTGGGGATGCTCAGGAAAGCTGGAGACCCTTAAAATAACATTATGGAAGGCTCCAGGTTGTGCAGCTTCTCTTCCCAGCACTGGAAACCATGACTGCTCCTCACACTGTGTGCTTGTGGTTTGCTTCTTGCCTGTTTTCTGAGCTCCTTGGCATCAGGCAGTGCTGCTGGCTGGTGATTGAATTAGGGGAGCTGCAGCCCTATCTTGCTCAGCCAGCCTGGGTTCCAGGAAGGGATAATCACCCAAGTGGTTTTGCTCAATCCCACAGAGCCCAGAGAGCCTGAGAACAAGAGCAGAGTCAGGGAGGAGCAGAGCTCTCACAGAATCACAGGATGGTGGGGGCTGGAAGGGACCTCTGGAGATCACCTAGTCCAACCCCCTGGCAGAGCAGGGTCACCCAGAGCAGGTTGCACAGGATGGTGACCAGGTGGCTTTGGATTGTCTATAGAGATGGAGACTCCAGCACCTCTCTGGGTAGCCTGGGCACCCTCAAAATGAAGAAGTTCCTCTTTATGTTCAGCTGGAACTTCCTCTGTTCCAGCTGGTGCCTGTTCCCTCTTGTCCTGCCCCTGGGCACCACTGAAGCTCCTGTGCATCTCAGCTCCCTGGGCAGCCCTGCTGCAGCCCTGCCCTGGTCACAGTGCATGATGAAGCTGTTTGCTGCACTCCTATGCATGAGTGATGTCCCTGGGTCACTCTGTGTTTGTTTATCCCTGTGTTTGGAGCAGGGATTAGTCTCAGCCTGCCCATACTCCTGCCTGATTGTTCCCTGCCTTTTTTATTAAGCTCTTTGGCTGTGTCCTTGGGTAGGACCAAGGCATAACCCATCAGGCATGTCTCTGTGCATCAGCCTGGTGGTGCTCCCGGGGGGGGCAGGATTCTTCCTAGATGAGGTTTGCAGTCTCCAGCCCAAAGTCTCTAAGAACCAGTGATGACCAGGGAACAGAGGGAGCAGGGAGTCAACACCCTGGGGTGCTGAGTTGGTAGTGCCTTGATGCCTGCAAGCAGGCTGGAATCTCACAGGCTGGGAGGACCACATGTCCCTGTAGGTCTTTAAGATCAGGTTGAGATGTGGATGAGGTAAACTTGAGGCAGGCAACACACAGGGTGACCCTCCAAGGTTTCTTCCATCCCTGTTTTCATGGTGATTGCAAATCAGTCTCTTTCTGAGCCCCAGCACAGGCCAAGGCACCCTGGTTGCTGTTTGAAAATCATGACGGCAGCATGTGTGTGTGTGTGCATCAGCAAAGAGAGGTCCTTGCAGCAGAGGAGGTGGTGGGCAGGCACAGCACTGACCAGCTCTCTTCTCTTTCAGGTTTCTTATCCTTCCTGTGGTTTGTAGCCTTCTGCTTCCTAGCAAACCAGTGGCAACGGACAGCAATGAGCAAAGGAGTTTCGCAAGGAGCAGATGCTGCTCGGGCAGCAATCACCTTCTCTTTCTTCTCCATCATTGTCTGGGTGAGTTCAGCTTGGGAGCTAAGGTGGGGAGAGGAGAAATGAAACCTGTTCTGGGCTCAGCACTGAGCTGGGGGAGGAGGAATCTGGGGCAGGGTTTGGAGAAGTGAATCCTCCGAGGAAACCTGTGGTCCCTCGAAATAGAGATGAAACTCGTGGCACTGGGAAGCATCAGCTCAGTCTCTTCTGCCTGGGGAATTCCACACTTCCCCTTCTCCTGTGGCTGGAAAGTTGTGTTGCCATCAAAAACACATCACCAGCCACAAGCTGCCCTCGTTTCAGGGCCTCATTAGACCCCTAGGAGGAGCTTGGTTGGAAGCAAAAGAGTCTCCAGCAGCAAGAGCACTGCCATGAGCTGGTCTCACAGGATGGCAGGGGAATTTGGGGAGCTCTTGGGCTCATCAGCTCACCCTCAAGGGAAGCCAGGCTGGTCCACCCTGGAGGCAGGGGCTTGCAGGGGCTTTGCTCCTGCTCTGCTCCTCTGAGGATCCCCAGGACCATACAGTGGCAGAGGGATGTCTGCCAGGGGTCTCCTTGACCACAGCCCCTGGACCCCACATGTGCCTGGGGCTGCCTGTGCTGCCTGGAGAGGCTCCTGCTCTGGAGGCTGCAAGTGGAGGAGCAGGGATGGCCCCTGCATCACCACCATCCCCTCTCCAGCTTTTTGTGGGCAGAGAGCACCCAAGATGTGCATTAATTCCATATTGCCTTAAAAGAACTGGGGCAAAAGCTAGTCTGAGGCTTTCCAGCAGCAGGCCTGGCTCCAGTTATTCACCAGCTTAGCTGCTCCCTGTTCTGTTATTACCCAGATAAATCTCTTAATCCCAGCTCTCCTGCAGCTCTTCTCCATCACCCTATTGCCACACTGCCCCTTTAACACAGCCACCAGGGGAGGGAGCTGCCTGGGATGCTCTTCCCAGCCCATCAGCATCTGCTCCCACCCTAGGGAGAGGGTGGCTGGGGACACCAGTCCCCTGCCACCAGCATGGAGGATGGCTGGGCTGTGGGGTCACACCAGCAGCCCCTCTGCTGGTACCATTAATAAACCCAGATGCTCTGTGTGAGCAGCACACACCCAGCACTGGGCTGTGGTTGGGAAGATGTTCTGGGTGTCTGTGGGCAGGTGTCATTTGGAAGCTAATTGAATTGTTAATGAAAGCTCCTGAAATAAGAACGAGCCTGGTGCTGCCTGCATTTGCAACCTGGATACTGGCAACCTGGAAGAGGGTGAAGGAGTCTCAGCAGAGCTGACCTAGTTTGGTGGCCCAGGACTCAGCAGCTTCCCCCCAGCCCCCACCTCAGATGGGTTTATGAGTGCCAATGGTGCCAGAGCTGCACGGCCAGGGACCTGAGGGCAGGCTGTGACCCCCACCCCAGGCAGAGCTCTGAGGGTCACACTGTCCCAGAGAAATGGGTTCCAGCTGGTGAGGAGTTGTGGTTTGGGGTTGCTTTAGCTCTTGGTGTGTGGTGTCAGCAGTTGCCTGGGATGCTGTGAAATGCTCAGCACTTTGCAATAAGCCAGGGGGGATGTGGTGTCCTGGGGGAACATGGGGTCTTGAGGGGACACAGAGTCCTGGAGGGGACACAGGGTCCTGGAGGGGACAAAGGGTCTTGGGGGGGTGGCTTATGAGGAGCAGCTGAGGGAACTGGGCTTGGTTAGGCTGGAGAAGAGGAGGCTCAGGGGAGACCTTCTCACTCTCTGCAACTCCCTGGAAGGAGGTTGGAGCCAGGTGGGCTTGGTCTCTTCTCCCAAGGAACAAGTGAGAGGACAAGAGGAAACAGCCTCAAGTGGCACCAGGGGAGGTTCAGGTTGAACATGAGGAACAATTTCTTCCCCGGAGGGTTGTCAAGCCCTGGCCCAGGCTGCCTGGGGCAGTGGTGGAGTCACCATCCCTGGAGGGGTTTCAAAGCCCTGGAGATGTGGTGCTGAGGGCCACGGTTTCATGGTGACCTGGCAGTGCTGGGTAACAGTTGGACTCAATGATCTTAGAACTCTTTTCCACCCTCAGTAATTCTGTGATTTTAGGATACGGGGTCCTGGGGGAGGGGACGCAGGGTCCTGGGGGAGGGGGGGTGGAAGGGACTGGGCCGTGGGGTCCCTGAGGGGGCCACTGGGTCCTGGCTGCAGCATTGCCACTCCCCCTAACCCTCTTCCACCCCGTGTCAGGTCGCTCTGGCGGTGAAGGCTCTGCAGAGATACCGCCTGGGGACGGACATGTCTCTCTTTGCCACCGACCAGTTCCCGGCCGAGCCCAGCGCAGCGTACCCAGGCTACCCCAGCGGCAGCGGCATGGAGAGCACAGACACCTACCAGAGCCCTCCCTTCACCGAGACCTTAGACACCAACCCCAAGGGTTACCAAGTGCCAGCCTACTGAGGGGCCAGGGCTGTGCTCCCAGAGACCCAGTCCTCCGGTGCACTACCCGTTACCGGTCGATCCCAAATGTATTCGAGTCCCATTTCCTTAGTGTGGCAAATAAGTGCTGGGTTCCTTACTATTAGCTAGTTGTGCAGTGGATTCTGTACAGTGGTATTGGTTCTTGTCTTACCTGTCCAAGGGGTTTCTAAAAGCAGTGTTCCCTCTAAGCCAGAAGGAAGGTTTGGTGGCTGCCACCTCACCGAGGCGTGGCGGAAGATGAGGAGTTGCCTCCTCCCGAGGCCTGACGCTGGGCAAGTTGGTGTTGGGCTCTGCTGAGCTCCTGGGAAAGCCACAAACACCTTTCCCTGTTAGGAAACACAGCAGCTGAGTTGGTATTTATCTTGTTCTTCCAGAGCTAACCCAGAATGGCTCTCGTGGTGCCCAGGGTGGGTGGGCAGCTCTGGGAGGGGGGCAGCCCTGTGCTGCTCCTGCTGCAGAGCTCTGCTCTCCGGGTTCTGTGGAAAGACCAAAACACCAGGAAGCCTCTGGGGGCTGTGTTACTTTGAGGTGTATATAGTTACTGTACAAAAACCAAACTCCAAGTGGCTGTTTTCCACCTTAGCTTAGGGTGTAAGCAGCTTGGGGTGGGTGGGGCACAGGGGGTTGGGTTTCTGCTGAGTACCCCACTTGCTTCTGCAGAGTTGAGGATGTAAAAAGTGGCTGTTTGAAACTGGAAACCGGTTCAGCAGGGGTTGGCTGTGACTTGGGAGTAGCCTTTTACCAGTGCAGTTCCACTTCTCCACCGAGGGGCTGGCAATGATGTCACCATCACCACTGATGCTGTGCCAGCACTGGGGAAATCCCAGACTGGACTCAGCAGCAGATGGGAACTAGATTCAGAAGCTGGAATCTGGAACTGGATTCAGGAACACATGGATTGGGATGAAGGACAGAGTCCTCCTCAGACACTGACAGACACTTGAGCCTCATGATCCCTCAGCTTTATCCTGACTGTGACATCCATGGGATGGAATCCCTTGTTGGTCGGTCCAGGGTCACCCCTCCTGTCCCCCCCTCCCCACAGGTGCCACCTCTGCACCCCAAGGAGCCCAAGGTGGGGCACGAGGTTTAGCAGTGCCCTTGGTCTGCAGCCCAAGACCTGCCAGGAACTCTGCCCATGGAGTGTTGTCACTGCTAGCAGCAGCCACTGTCTGTGAGAACATGCTGTGAGCTGCAGAGAGTGCAGCCCTGAGAAGAGACTGAGCTGAGAACTCAAATCACTCAGCAGAATCAGCTCTGATCTAACCCAAACCAGGACACCTTGTCAGGACCTGCCTGCTTTCCCCTCCTGCCTGCCTGCATGGTGGCCATGTGCTGAGCTGGTTGTCACATTCAGGAGCTCAAACTTGACCTCCCAAGCACCTGGGTGGCAGCTCTGTTTGTAGAGGCCCTTGGTTCTCCTGCTCTCCTGGTGACCTGGGCTTCACCTTGCCACTTTACACCGGCAAAACTTGCCTGCTGCCTTCTGACCTCATGAGAAGCAATAGTTACTGAACTGCCCCAGTTCTCCTTGTAGCAAAACCACCCAGCAGGTTTTCCTGTCATCCTTAACACAGCTCATGGCTGCTGCTGAATTGCAGCTAAATGCAGTAATTAGTAAGCAGCAAAACTCATCACAAGCACTTGGTGGCAGTGACAGAGTGCATGACCTGACTCCCTGTCCTTCAGGCTGGGTTAGATGTGCTCTGGCTTTGCTTGGCACTGAGCTCCTCCAGCTTCAAGGGGGTTTCAGCTAGGAGATCTTTCAGGCAGCATTTCCCAGCTGGGATGCTTTTGCTCCTCTGCAGCCTGGGTGGCACTGAGACCTGGGGTCCCAGATCCCCACCATGGGCTCTCTCCACAGCTGCAGTGGAGGAGAAGTCTCTCCCTCTTGGACATCTCTGCACCCACTTGGAGGTCCAGATGCTCTCAGGGTTTGTAATGCTCAGCACCACTGCCTGGTCCTGCTGCCCACAGCACAGCATGAGCAGGAGGATTCTGTGCTGCTCTGTTGGAGCTGTCACTTGCTTGGCTAATGCAAGGAGCAAGGAAGAGGTGATCCAGGGGCATCTGCTGGTGGCCTGTGCCAGCAGGGCTTGCTGAGCAGTGAGACAGCCTCACCATATGGAGAAACTTCTTGGCTCTGAGGGTGTTGGAGCCCTGGCCCAGGCTGCCCAGAGAGGTTGTGGAGTCTCCTTGTGTGGAGAGATTCCCAAGGCAGCTGGAGGTGACCCTGGGCAAGCTGCTGTGGGTGCCCCTGCTGGAGCAGGGGGTTGGACTGGCTGATCCCCGGAGGTCCCTTCCAACCCCCACCATGCTGGATTCTGGGATTCAGGTGACCAGGGACACCCAAACCCCAGTCCAGTCTAAGCCTAAATTAATTACAGGGCCCTTGTGATTTTTCTAGAGTCAGTCTTGCTGGGGAAAGAAAAAAAAAAAAAGGCCAAGTATTTTCCTCCAGGGCATGGTAGAACTGTAGCAATATTTTCCTTAGAGGGAACACTGAAATTTTAGCAGCACAAACCAGTACTTGTGTTAATATTTTAGCAGAATTATAATCAATTTAAATGTTTAAATTGATTGTATGTGAGATAATGTTTGTTCAGTACACTGTATTTTTTTTCTAACTATATAACTGTTCCAGAAGTTTCCTTGTAACCATAAAGAACTAAAGCTCTGTCTGACTGCAGGACATGTCCTGACCCCTGGTGTAACCATGCTGAATATTACAACGTCTGAATGTACCCACCCAGGCCTGGCATTGCCTTTCTTTCCTCCCACTTGCTGGTGGAGGGACACACACACACAACCACCCCCTCCCACACACATGCTCTCACTCCAGGACTGACCTTAAAAGCAGCAGCAGCAGTGACATGGGGACAGCTTCAGCACAAGTTCACCCCCTCCCTGGCTGAGGCAGCAGAGATTTTTACAGCTCCTCCAGAAAAAGAAATATCAGTCTTACCTCCAACTTGCAGTTGGCACAGGGAGGGCAAGGACCTGGCTGGGTTTGGCTGAGCAGGAGAGGAGGAGGAGGAGGAGGTAGGAGCTTGGGCACCCAAGAGGCTTCCTGGCAGCAGGAAGGTAGCACAGATTGCTCCTTGATTAAACTGGAGCTGGGAATAACATATCCAGCCACATCAACAGGCAGCTGAAGGAAGCTTAACCCTGCTCCCTCTGCCATCAGTCCCCATCAGTGGATGTGCCCACTAGGGTGGCACTGGGGCTGGCTGTGCAGGCAGCATGGACAGACAGACAGCACAAACAGCATGGCCAGGCAGCTGGGGAAAGAAGTAAGGACAGACAGCATGAACAGACAGCATGAATAGGCAGTATGGCCAGGCAGGGAGCCCACAGTGTGTGGTTTCTGCAGGCAGTATGGGTGTCTGTAGGTAGTCACCTGGCTGAGGCTCTGGCAGCCAGGCAGGACAAGCTGTAATTCAGTGGTACCACAACACCTGAGACACACAAACCTGGGCAAGCTTTTGCCCACCTCAAAGCAAGCCTATTCTCTGCTCTGCCGGTGAGGCTGTTGCTGACTGCCTGTGTAGCTCAGCCCCGTGGCAGCCTTCAGCCCAGCTGTGCTCAGAGGCAGGGTGAGATGCTGGCCCCCAGCCTGGCAGCAGTGCCACATCCCTGCCCCTTGCAGGAAATGCTCTTTGCTAGCCCCCAGAGTGTCTCCATTAGCCACCCCGAGCCAGCAGTGCCTGTCACAGCAGAGCTTGTGTCTGTGCTGGGTCAGGCAGGCTTGCTGTGGACTGCCTTGAACTGCAGTGGGTTCCTAGCTGGGGAATTAGCTCCATTGGTGTCACTGCTGTAGTGCATTATCTGGGGCTGAAGGATTCCAAACATCACCCTTCATGCTTCTTTCTCCCCCTTGTTTTCTTGCTGTGGTTCAGCAGCACTAGCTGCTTTCCAACCACCCACTCCTGGCCCCAGAAGCACACCAGGACTGTGCTGGGACTGTGCCACACTAGCTGCTGCCCCATGCTGCCCTCCCAAGCTGCTCCATGTAGCCTTTCCTTGACATCTCAGAAGCCCAGCAGCTAACTGGAGCTTCCAGAGGGCAGGATCATCCTGCTCTCAGTGTGCCAGAAGCTCCTACATGATGTTAGCTCTGAATGTGGGTGTAAAGTAAAAGCCAAGCAATCCTGCACCTCTGCTGGAGCTGCATTCTGCCAAAGCACCTTGCTCCAGGAGACTCTGCTGCAACCACACACACATGTTGCTCAGCACTGAAGTTAGCCACAGCGTTCACCCAACACTGCCAAGCCGCCACCAAACCACGTCCCTCAGCTCCACATCTCCACGTGGTTAGATCAGCAGATGTGCTGCTGAGGGACATGGTTTAGTGGTGACTTGGCAGTGTCAGGTCAATGCTTGGACTCAGTGACCTTGGAGATCTTTTCCAGCCTTCGTGTTTCTCAGTTTCCCATCAGTTCATGCTACAGCAGCAAGTGATGACTGCAGCACTTTCTCCTTCTGCAGAGCAGCACTTCCTCCCTGGGGTAGTTATCTCTCCCCAAGCCATGCAGGACTGGCTCTTTCCAAGCTCTTCCTGCTGCAGCAATGAGGTCACCTAAGCAAAACTAAGCTCACTTGGTCATCTTCCATGCTTCAGTAAATCACATCACTTCTTGGGTGGGATCACTATTTCTCTCACTGGAATGTATCTGCAGATTCCCTTTCAGCCTTTTGTTTCCCAGAGGAGTGCTGGGGAAGAGAGCTCTAGTCCCATTCTGGATCACCCCTAGTGATCTCCTGGAGAGCAGAGGGAAGCTCTGTGCATGCCAGAACATCCTCTTCCCCCCAGCAGTGGTGCTCAGAGGGAGCTTTGGCTGCATTCACCCGAGAGCCAGGCTGTGCTGCCTGCAGCTGATGGCAACAGTGCATTTCAACCTCTCCACCCCATACCCAATGGCATTGTTCTGCAGCTACCTCTGGCCCAGCAGAGCCCCTGGAGGAGCTGCAGTTGTCACTAGGCCTCTGTGCAGTGCAGGATGAAGTGGACTGTGTATGGAAATCGGTTCCAAACTGTTTACAACTTTTGTACATATGATCTCTATAAAAGTCTCTTTTGCCAGAACAACCTGTGCTGCTGTGTTTCCAGTGTCTGTGTACTGACTGCAAGCCCTTTGCAATAAAGAGTTCCAAATGAACAGAAGCAGCCTGAGAAGAACAATTTGGTAATCACTTTATTGAATCAGGTGAGCACAAGGCAGAAGGAAACTGCAGCCTCAGCCCAGAGACAGCCACCTCTCCCTCTCCTGCAGGAAACTGGCAGCAGCACCTGCCCAGGGAGGGTGGGCTCCAGAGCTGCTAACAGGGAAGAAATTAACTGAGGATCCAGGGAAGACGGGAGGTTCTCCTGCAGAGGAGACACACTTTGTTTCCCCTGCACTCCACCCATCAGGGGAAGAGGCAGGGAGAAGAGCTGACAGCACAGATCAGCTGCTGCTGGGCCTGTGGTGGTAGTGTCGTGGGCACCGGTCCCTGCTCTGCCCCGAGGAGCCCGGCTGGAGGCAGGGAGGTGGCAGCATCACCACTTGTCACATAGTCATGCATTTTATCAACAGCCATGCAGGCAATTCCTCCTCCCCAGCCCCAGGTCAGGGCCCTTGTGCTGAATACAAACACCTTCAGGTATTCAAAACGGCCTTAACGATTCAGAACAGAAACCAAAAGCACTTTGCAGCCTGAGAGCAAGCAGATAGAAGAAGTGTAAGGCAAAGAAACCTTCCTGTGGCCAGGGACTAGCTCTTCAGTAATAGTATGAGCTCAGGTTCAGAGAGAGGATGCTTACAGAAAGCAGTGTTTTGTCCCTGGGAATGACATAAATTAATTTCAGCTTTATTCCTACCTGTTAAAAATGAACTAAACCTGGTGTGCCAGGATGGGAGAGGATCAGCCACCGAAGGAAAGTGCACTGTGGGGAGGACTCTGCCACTTTGTCACGTCCACAGCTGCCGCTGGAGGAGCTACTTCAAACCACGAGCAGATTTCCCCCCCTCCCTTGCCTCCCAGAGGTGGAATTGAGAGATACCAAGCAATAGAAACAAAGCTCCTTCAGCCCGGCGTGGCCAAGGGAGGTGTGAACACTCCTCAGGCTCTGAACAAACCATCCCTGCCAGTGCAGAGCACTGTAAACAGAGAGATGCACTCAAAGGCACTGCAGAGAGAAACAGGGTCAGCCATCAGCAGCATTTAATGTCCCCAGAGGCTGTCGTTTGGAGCCACCACCATTAATACATCCAGAGAAATGATCACCATGGCAGTCATTAAATAAAAATCCCTGTGAATGTGCTTCCCAGGCAGTAAAGCCCTTTCTTGGCATTACTTCTACATGCAGTGCTACAAAAATCAGTTTCTTTAAAGAGCATGTTACAGAAAAGGTCAGAGGCAACTTCAAATCTCCCCACACTTCAAGTAGTGGAATTCATTCCCTTTGCAGCCAGGAACTCTCTTTGCCTCTTTATTACAGACAGGCAGCTCTAATGGTCTTAACTCAGCAGTGAGGAGCATCTTGTCTGCACCTCTGTACCCCCCTGACTACTGTGATCTTGGTGGTCACAGAAAGAGCACACAAAGAAAACTCAAATCAGATCAGAATGTTATAAAGGGAAGCCACTTTTGCTTCCAGTGACTTCAGGGACTCCTAGTCTTCCCCCACCATCCCCCAGGAAGAAAAAAAACAAAGCCAAACCCAAAAGAAAGAAACCCCAACCCAGATGCTTATCCCCTACTGTGTCCCCTNCCCCCCAACCCCCACCGTCTCAGCCTAATTCTACTCAGGCATTTGGGAAGCTCAGGCTCTGGCTGGTCGATGCCTGCAGCAGCCTCCTGATCCCTTTGCATGTATCAGCAGCGCCGAGGGCTCCCTCCCAGCCACCCCCAGAGCCCCAGGGCCGGTGCCAGCCCTCAGCCACACCCCAGCACACCTCAGCCAGCAAAAAGTGCATCTGCAGAGACTCTGCCTGTTCAACTGCTCTCCAGGAGAGCTAGCTGATGATCCTGCTGATGGCCTGTAAGGAAGGGAACTCCTCATCCTCCAGATGCAGAGCTTTGTGGGTGGCAACATCCTGCTGGGTCAGGACTTGCTTACACGTGGGGCAGATGGAGCAGTCGAGATCCGTGCTGGAGTCAGTCTGCCAAACATTCTTTTTGTTCTTTTTGGGTTTGTTTGAGCTTTGTTTCTCCTTGATTCTGAAATCATTGTGAGCAGAGAGCAGTTCTTGTTGCTTAACTGTGTCTGGCAACAACACTAACAACTCGTTAAAAATCTTCTTGAAGTTCTCTCCCAGCAGCTCCCTGCAGCTCCTGTAGTACTGGGCTGCAGAGATCAGCCCCTGGGGGGACAGGAGAATGGAATCAGCACAACAAAGATGCTACACAACGACAAAAACAATCCCCCTGGGATTCCCTCTCTTCCAGAGAGGAAGGTTTCAGGAATCTGAAGGTTCAGAGAAGCACAGAATGGCTTAGGGTGGAAGGGAGCTCAGAGATGATGCAGTTCCTGCCCACTCACCTGCCTGAACTGCCCAGAATGGCTCTTGAATTTATTGAACTTGGACTCATCACTCTGCAGAAACTCCTTAATGGACTGGATGAGCTGGATGTTCCTCTGCTGGAAGTTTTCAGGTATCAAGTAGGATCCATGAGAAGGTTTTGGTCTGCATTTGGAGAGAGTTAACAGGGACCTTGGCATTGCTTCCTGGTGCACAAAGGTGCTGTGGGATGCACACCACATGGCTCTTTCTCTTCTACAGGACACACTCCCAACTACATCATGGGACTGCACACAGCTATCCTGACAGGATGATGTGTCCTGGGGGGTTACAGATAGACACAACATCCCAGAAACCAGCATGCTGGGGGTCAGAAGGGACCTCTGGGATCAGCCACAGCAGCTTGCCCAGGGTCACCTCCAGCTGCCTTGGGAATCTCTCCAGACAAAGAGACTCCACAGCCTCTCTGGGCAGCTGCTCTGTCACCCTCACACCAAATAAGTTTCTCCTCTTTTTCCCCCAAGCCTGGGACTCAGCAGAATCAATGCAGAGGTTAAGAAATAGGTTGTAGCTGCATATTCCTAGAGAAGACAGAAGCCTGAGCTGCCTTACTGCACAGGTTCCCATTTCCTCAGCCCCACATCCACACAGGGCTTGTCCTTTACCTCCCCTAGCTCTCCTGAATCCACCCTCCAGTGGCCATGGTTCTCCTCGAGGGGAACCATGATGTTGCTGATCCCCTTGGGAGTATTTCATGCACTGTTTGAGCCCAGCAGGACATACCTGAGCTGTCATGTGGACAGCATCTCTGAACTCCCTTTGAAAGGACTTTTACTTACTCTTTCAGAGATGTAGTGACAGGTTCAGAGATCTTGGTGGATGGAATAACAGCAAAGCCTGGAGGAGGTTTGCTGACAGGCACCGACAGTCCTGGGGGTGGAGGAGGAGTCTTTAATAGCACCACAGTGTTAAAGCCTGAGGGAAAGCAGAGAAGGGGCAGCAAGTTAGAGCAGCTATCTGCAGCACCCACATACCATTGCCTAAAATTCACCCCAGTGCTCTGATCTTCTCTCCAGAAGCACTGAGAAGAGTCATCATGGTATTGGGGGAAAAACAACCCCAAAGCCTGGCAATAAGAGAGGTGCAAATGTGTTGCCCTAGGCAGGTTAAGAAGCACTTCCCAGTGGCTGATGTTACTCTACAAAGTGCTTTACTATTCACTTGCTTTTCCAATGGAAAACACCTTTTCTTAAAAACAAAAAGAAGTGAAACTCAACTGACAACGAAAAGACTTTGACATGATTAAAGTGAGCAGAAATGACACCAATATCCTGGTGGATTTCACTGAGCCGTGTCTGCAGAGCAGCACAGCTCCAGCAGCACCTCCTGATGCACTGCTACCTTCATTCAAGCCACTGGAACTTATGTTTGTTGCTGTGTTACTCCAGAGTTACAAAATTACACCACCACTGAAAGCAGAGGCATTAAGTCTCCGTGAACATACAACAAAGGTGGCCAAGCAAGGCAAGAGACAAGGACCAGCAGGCAAGGTCACAGCTAGAGAGTGATTCCCTTTGCTTGCAGGGGCTTCCAAACCAGATCTTAGAGCCCAAAAGCACAGAAGCCCAGAATTCAGCATGGTGGGGGTTGGAAGGGACCTCTGGGGATCAGCCAGTCCAACCCCCCTGCTCCAGCAGGGGCACCCACAGCACCTTGCTCAGCATCACCTCCAGCTGCCTTGGGAATCTCTCCACACAAGGAGACTCCACAGCCTCTCTGCAAAGCCTGGGCCAGGGCTCCAACACCCTCACACCAAACAAGCTTCTCCTCCTGCTCAGCTGGAACCTCCTGGCTTCCAGTTGGTGCCCAGTGCCCCTTGGGCTGGCCCTGGGCACCACTGAGCAGAGTCTGACCCCAGCCTCTTGCCCCCAGCCTTCAGCTCTTGCTCAGCATTGAGCAGCTCCCCTCTGGGGCTGCTCTTCTCCAGGCTAAGCAGCCCCAGGGCTCTCAGCCTTTCCTCCTGCCAGAGATGCTCCAGTGCCCTCAGCATCTTTCTAGGCTCCAGTGGACTCTCTCCAGCAGTTCCTTGTCTCTCTTGACCTGGGAACCCCTGAACTGGACCCAGAACTCCAGACATGGCACAGATATGCCATTCCTGACTCCCCAGGAAAGCAGTCACAGGTAAGGAGTGGCTGCTTGTCTGTGAGCCACCCCCAGAGAGCAGACACCTTCAGCTACACAGAGCAGAAGGATTCCAGCATTGCCACCACTTCAGCCACGATTCACAGAGGACTTTCAAGCCCATCCCTGCTGCCCAGACTGCTGTTTCAAACTTCAAAGCCTAGCCTAGCACGTGGTGGCAGAGCTGCTCCTCACATGAGAGTCAGGAGGAGTTTCCAGCTTTCCCCCTGTGCCACAGCTCCCCCCACACAAAGGTGGCTGTGCCCCCAGTGCTTACCTGGTGGTGGAGGCATTCGAGCTGACCCTGAGCTCCCAAGAGCTGGGAAGTCTTCCTGAGGTAAAGGGCATTTGTTAGTCACTGTGGGCTTTTTAAGGCCTGGAGGCTCTTTGGGTGTGCTGCAGATCCCTAAGGACTTTTCCAAGTGGCCATTCATGACAGCTGGGGGCCTGTCAGGGGGGTGGAGAGCAGAGGAGCTGTTTGCTGTCCTCTCTGCTTCCAGGAGCTTTTCAGCTGACTGCCTGGGTAAGGTTGTCTCCTGGAGGAGGTGTGGGGACAATGGTCTCTGCTTCTCACCTCCCATCTTCTTTTTCTTGCTCACTTTTGTCGAAGTTTGTGAGGTAGAAGCTGCCAGCAAGGATGAGACATCAACCATGGTGGGTGTGCTCCTGATCTCCTGGCTTGTCAAGCCACTGCTGCTGTCCTCCTCGTCCGACAGAGGGAGCTTGCTGCTCTTCCTGCTCCCCTTCGTGCTGCCCAAAGAGGGTGGCTTTTTGGCCACCTGGCTGACAGCAGGGTTGCTGATGGCTTTGACCACGTTTTTACTGGAACCATTGTTCCATGCAGATGTGATGTTAGTTACTGTTTTGTTAGGCCTCATTTTGGACACCAAGGCTGGGAAATCCTCCTCTTGGAAAGCTGCTCTCTTTGCAGTGGCTGTGTATGCCAAGGACAGCCCAGAGGAGATGGGGGGTGCTGCAGAGGATGACAAGCTTGGGAAATCTTCTTCTTTCAGCTTAACCTGGACAGAGCTGTGAGAAGGAAAAGCAGAGCCTGTTACTGGTGCTGCAGACAGGCAGAAGAAGCTCCATGCCTGTCTCTGCTCTCCCTCACACCTAGCCTGGCACAACTGCTCCAACTAAGAGGAGAGAGATGCACTTGGGCTTGTAAAGTGTGCCTGGAATGGGTCTCCTGAAGGAAGTGAGAGCAGCCCTGTCCCTGCACACCTCACCAGAGCTGTAGACAGGTGAGTTTCAGCTGCTGCATCCTCCAAAGACCCTGTTCTAATCACTTATTTTAGGAGAGGATGGGTTTTACACCTCACAGTGTGCAGCTCCTTCAGGATAAGCTACTGAGTTAAAAGTGGCTGGGATGGAGAATATTGAGCTTCCCTGAAGCTGCACCACCAGAAGATCAAGCCATGAACTGAAGGAACACCCACCACCCACCACCATTCATGCAGCTGACCAGCACAGGACCAGCTGGAGGGAGAAGGGGGCCCAGAGGAGGGGGAAGCATTATAGAACAGAATCATTTCTGTTGGAAAAAACCCTTTAATATCATCAAGTCCAACCACAAACCTAACACTACCAAATCCACTGCTAAACCATACCCCTCAGCACCACACTTCCACATCCCTTAAGCCACTCCAGGGATGGTGAAGCCAGCAGTGCCCAATGCAGCCTGTTCCAAGGCTTGACAACCCTTTCAGGGAACAGTATTTTCCCCAATATCCAACCTAAAGCTCCCAAGTGTAGTTTGAGTGATGTGAAGACTGTTTTCTCCAGGAATGCAGAACACAGGTAAGTTTCTAACCTGCTTTCTCATCACTGCAGCCCTGCAGAGACTTACCCTTGTAGAGGTCCTGCTGCTGAGCCAATTGCTGGAAAGTCATCTTGGCTTAAAGCACCATTTGCAGCTGCTTCTTTTGGAGTATTGACAAAAAGAGCAAAGAAATGTTTTGAACCACAATCCATTCATTTCAGAGGAGAAGTTCTCAATGAACATGCCAGCAGCATTAACAAGTCCTATTTTCAGCAGCTGATGATGTCAACTGTGACATTCCAAAAGGACACTTCAGATCTACATATCACTGTTGCCTTCAGCTAACTGCTTCCACCTTTGTGTCACTCCATACTGGCTGTAGCATATGGCAAACTCCTGACACTCATGAGCCAAACACTGCTTGATAAGCATCCCAGAATCCTACCATGGGACAGGGATTTGGAAGGGACCTCTGGGGATCAGCCAGTCCAACCCCCTGCTAAAGCAGGGTCACCCACAGCAGTCTGACCCCACCCTCTTGCCCCAGCCTGCTCTAAGCAGCCCCAGGGCTCTCAGCCTTGATGCTCCAGTGCCTTCAGCATCTTCCTAGCCTCTGCTGGGCTCTCCCTAGCAGTTCCTTGTTTCTCTTGAACTGGGGAGCCCAGAATTTTGTGAGGGAACCCTCTAGAAACTGAGGTATCAATGCCCCCTAGCTGTCTCCTTCATGCTTCCACCCAACTGCCTGCACAGGCCCAGGATGTTCACCAGAGCCTCAGTTCTCCAGCTGATGTATGCCAAGAGAGCTTCCCCCCTGAGCAGTGCATCTCACCCCTGCTGCAGGGATGCCCAAGCTGCTCAGCAACTACCTCCTGGGCAGTCATTTAACACTGAAGGATAACTCCTACCCCATTGAGATTTGCCTTCAAATCCAAGTCCTGAGCTGCAGACAGCAGCACTCTGGGGACAGATTGATGACAACTTGGGACATGCATGCAGGTAACTTTGCCTGGCAACCATTAACCAAACAGAGGTCTTGGCAGTTCTCAGGTCACAATGAAATGATCTATTTTAAGTGGAAATCCTGGTGCTCCTGTTGCAGGAGCAATAAAACAGCAAAAAAATGGACCTGGGGCAATAGCTGGATCCAAACACCACTGCATCCTATTTATTCTCCCCAAGACTAGACCTGGATCAAAGCAGTGGAAAGGTTTGCCTTCACCAGTTCTGAGGTTTCCCTTGTTCTCAAAAGAGGAGGAACTCAGCTCAAGTGTCACAATCATTCAGTTCTTGTCTGCTGGAGCAGGAAATGGCATCATTCTGCACTGTGGATCACTCCACAGCCCCATCCCCACCCAGCAGCCTTTCAGAACCACACGTGGTGATTCCCACTCTTCCCAGCCTGATCTCCAGACTCCCTGTGCCTCCCTGCAGCTGCACAGCACCTTCAGCACTCACCTGGAGCATCACCTGAAGCCTTTGGCACACGTTTGGAGCTGAGCACCTCTGAATCTCTCAGCTCCTCCTTTCTGCCTCTGCTGCTGCTCTCCTCTTTGTCTTCCACCCGTTTCTTCTCCTCTTGCCGTTTAGCTGCCACAGATGCTCTGACTGCTGCTGCAACATCTCTATCTTCTTCCTCCCTACAGGACAGGGCAGATCTCCTTGGTCAAACAGTTAAGGATTGTGGAGCAGCTTTGTCTTGCTCCAGCTCCAGTAACAGTCCCTGATCCTGTGCTGCCACCTGCTGAGAAGGCTACACGAGGCAACCCCTCCAAAGCACCTCCCTGGAGCTCTGGCTGCTGAGACAGGCAACGTTCACCCCCTGGAACTGCCAAGTTCTACCTGTGGTACTAACCAGCCAGGCCAGGAGACACTGGGGTAAACTGGGAGAGACAGTACCAAGGGGGGATGGGGACACCTGCCTCTCCCACTCTTCTCCAGTGGGAGATCATACTTGCAGGCCACAGTAACTCTTGGAGCCATGGTTTGGCATGAACTCTCACCACATGCAGCACCAATAGAGAAAGCATTTCAGGATGGACTTTTTCCCCCCAGTGAAGAAACCAATGATGAACCAGCTGAAGGAAAAGAGGTGTGCAGTATGCATAAAGCAGCCAGATCTTGTGTGCATGAAGAGACATAAAAATACCAAGTTTTATTTCAATACTTAACCCTCTTCCTTTTCCAAAGCATTCAGTCTGGCCAGACAGAGATCTGTTAGTTCAATGGAAAGCATGGTCTCTACAACAGGAACTTCATGATGACCCAAACCAAAAGGTCCACTACACCTACAAACACCTGTCACTGACTTCTGAAAATCCTGCTTTGAAAAGTCAGCATCAAAAGAGTTGCTGAAATGAATTCAGGGTTCTGAGTTTATTTAACTCACAAGTTGAAGATGACATTGGTTTCTTCCTGTGCCCAGTCCAGAGAGCTGAAACTTCCCCCCAAAAACACTTCCCTTTGCCCAAGCAGCATGCAGGCTTGGACTGGAAGCTAGTTCTGCTCTCAGCTAAGGATTCACTCTTCCCTTCCTTCCTGCTGGTCACACTGTCAAGTGAAAAACACCATCAAGCAGCAAGATAAGCCCCCAGAATGTTGTGTCTCTCACCTCTTGTATCTCCAGCTGCCTCTTCTATTCTGCTGGCTCCCTCGGCCTCCCAATCTGCCTGACCTCCCCTGCCTGTTGTACCTGTCCACTTCTTCATAGTCCTCTGCACCTATAACACCTGCAGAGGAGAGATGGCTCAGCACTCACCAACTTACTTCTCTAATGTGAAAGAAGAGAAAAATACAAGTATGAAAACCCAATCTCAATGAAGTTCAGCAAGGGCAAGTGTAGAGTCCTGCCCCTGGGGAGGAATAACCTCGTGGACCAGGACAGGTCAGGGGTTGACCTGTTGGAAAGCAGCTCTTCAGGAAGGACCTGAGTTCACCATGAGCTAGCAATGTGCTCTCATGGTCAAGAAGGTCAGTGGTGTCCTGGGGTGCATGAAGAGTGTGGCCAGTAGGTCACAGTAGGGAGATTCTCCTCTGCCCTAGTGAGGCCACATCTGGAGTCCAGTTCTGGGCTCCCTAGGTCAAGAGAGACAAGGAACTACTGGAGAGAGTCCAGCAGAGGCTAGGAAGATGCTGAGGGCACTGGAGCATCTCTGGCAGGAGGAAAGGCTGAAAGCCCTGGGGCTGGTTAGGCCTGAAGAAAAGGAGGCTCAGGGGAGACCTTCTAGCTCTATGCAGCTCCCTGTAAGGAGGCTGGAGTCACATGGGGGTTGGTCTCTTCTCCCAAGTCACAAGTGACAGGATGAGAGGAAATGGCCACGAGTTGCACCAGGGGAGGTTTAGTTTGGACATCAGGAAAAACTTGTTCACTGAAAGAGTGGCTAAGCATTGGCCCAGGCTACCCAGGGCAGTGGTGGAGTCACCATCCCTGGAGGGGTTTCAAAGCCCTGGAGATGTGGTGCTGAGGGCCACGATTTAGTGGTGCCCTGGCAGTGCTGGGTTAACAGTTGGACTTGATGAGCTTAGGAGATCTTTCCCAACCTCAATTACTCTGTGACTCTACCATTCCTTGCAGGGAATTTCTCCCTGGCTAGGAAACATTCAGCAGATGTTCCTGCAAACCCTGGAAAGCAGTAACAACGAAGAGGCTTCTATCCACCCCAGCACTCACCCTCACTCCTCCTCTGGTGCCTGGGGGCGTAGCTGAACTGGAGGTCGATCTGGCGGTTCTGCCGTGCCTCGGCGCGGCTCTTGCTGTGGCAGGCGGTCTTGTGCGCCTTGTAATCGATCTCGGTGCGGAAGGCGTGGGTGAACTGCTCCGTGCTGCAGCGCCCCTCCTCGCACAGGAAGTGCTTCTCCCGGAAGTGCTCCCGGAGGTATTCGTAATCGCTGGGAAAGAAGAGGTGGAGCTGCACCTTCCCGAGGGATTTCACCCAGGGTATAGATAGGGCTGCTCTTAGCACAAGGTTGGTTCTTCTCTTACCCCCAGAGAAGCTTTCCAGCTGAAATCACTTGTGCACAGTCGACAGAAACCCTATTGGATGAGCCCAGGTGCTAAACTACACCTACTGGCTGATCCTCATCACAGCCAGCTGCACCTATGGCATGTGCTGCTTCATGAGAGAAAGTTCACTTCTAGCTGCTCTGCACATCAACTGTGTTCAGCTGCAAACACCTACAGGCTTCATGCTGCAAAATTAACAGCTGGACCTCATGGTCTTGATGAACTTAGATATTAAAGTTAGATTAGAATTAGTTAGATATTAGGAGGAAGTTCTTCACTATGAGGGTGGTTAGACAGTGGAACAGGTTGCCCAGAGAGGTTGTGGAAGCCTCATCCCTGGAAGCTTTTAAGACAAGGCCTGATGGGGCCCTGGGCAACCTGATCTAGTGGCTGGTGTCCCTGCCAGGCAGGGGGTTGGAACTAGATGATCTTGAAGGTCCCTTCCAACTCTTGACAATTCCATGATTCTAACTTGATCATTGAGCTCTCTTCCAAACAATTCTATGTGGTACTTGAGGACATGGCTTAGTGGTGAACATGGCAATGTTAGGTTAAAGGTTGGACTTGATCTCAGAGGTGGAGGACATGGTTTAGTGGTGAGCATGGCACTGTTAGGTCAATGGTTGGACTTGATCTCAGAGGTCTTTTCCAACCATAACAATTCTATGATTCTATGACAATGTAACTTTTAATGTTTAACACTAATGAAGAAAACCTTAAATCACAGAATCATAGAATGGCTGAGGTTTTGGAAGGGACCTTAAAGATCATCTAGTTCCAACCCCCCCCGCCATGAGCAGGGATGCCAATTACTAGACCAGGTCACCCAGGGCCACATCCAGCCTGGCCTTGAACACCACCAAGGATGGGACATCCATAAAACATGAACTGGACAGAAAGTGGTTCCTAAGGCTCTTGGTTTGAGGAACAGAAGGCTGCAGCTAACCCTCTCCCATTCCTACCCTCTGTCTCCAAGCATCGCTTTCCCCACAACTCCAAGCAGCCCCAAGCGATTTCTCCTCCAAACGTTAAGCTACAGCAAAAGGAACAAATGGTTTGCACCAACCTGTAGTATTCCTGAGCACCATCAGAATCACAGAAGTGACAGAAGTAATGATCTCTCCTCAGGTGTTTGAGGAGCTCATCGTTGTCCAAGTAGCGCTCGTCGCAGAACTTGCAGAGCGGGTGCCCGCGGTGGGAGGTGTCGTCTGGGTCCCCGTGGATCCGGTGGCGGGCCAGGTCCTTCCGAGAGTACCACTTCCTCTCGTGGGTGAAAATCTGAAGGGGAAGGTCAACAGAGGCATTATTCTTTCTGAAGAGGCAACAAAATGGCCTAACTTGGCCTGTGCAAAGCTTGTTCCCATGCAGGAGGGGAAGATCTGCTTCAGAAAGATGCAGTTGAAGCAATCCTGAAGTGATAGGTGCAGATTGAATCTCCCTTGCACCTCACTCACTCTGAATGCTAATGAACAATTCCAGTCACAATTCCAATATATCAAACCCACTCTGGCTCCAGGGAAAGGTGGAGTTTGGGCTATCAGCCTGGGAACAAGCATCCCCTGACTGACATAACACCAGGGAAATGCTGAGGGAGATTTGGGTGGGATTAAGAAAAGGCAACCTACAAAAGGATGGTGGTGGGGATGGCAAGGTGAGGAGCTTCCAGGCTCAGTACTCATCAGCTTGTCAGGCAAGACAAGGGGGGAGACCTTATCAATACTAATAAATACTCCATGGCTGGGGGTCAGAAGGATGGGGCCAGGCTTTGTTCAGTGGTGCTCAGTGACAGGACAAGAGGGAACAGGCACCAACTGGAACAGCAGAAGTTCCATCTGAACATAAGGAGGAACTTCTTTACTTTGAGGGCAGTGGAGCACTGGCCCAGGCTGCCCAGAGAGGTGATGGGAGTCTGTCTCTGGAGACATTCCAAACCTGCCTGGACACCATCCTGTGCAACCTGTTCTAGGTGACCCTCCTATGGCAGAGGGGTTGGACTAGATGATCCCCAGAGATCCCTTCCAAGCCCTAACATTCTGGTATTCTGTAACAACTCAGCTTTCCAGTTTTCAGTTTTGTCTTTAGCTGGCTGTAAAAATAAGATTTTAAACCAGCCCCTGGTCATGGTCTACATCAAACATAGCAGACCTCAACTGCAGGCAACTGTGAGTTTCATTTCCCAATCAAGTCAACAAGACACAGGAAATTCACTCTGAACTACACCAGATAATGAAATATAATTCTACTGCATTAAGCCAGCAAGATGGGTTCTCATCCTGCACATGGAGCTGTGAATGCTTTGTTGACTGATCTGAGAAATAAATCCATCACTCCATGGTGCATTCTGCTTTCTGAACAGGCACCAAGTACTTCCTTAAGTTACAGTTTCAGCTTGTGAAGTCATTCCAAGTGTAAACCTTAATAAACATCAAATCTCTACAGTTACAGCTGTAACAAAGTCTGCCTACAACTCAGAGTCACTTTCTATCAGAGTTGCAGTTTGGTATTTACACATCTTGTGGTAGAAGGGCTAACAGCAGAAAGTTATTAATATCACAGAATGGTTTGGGTTCAAAGGGACCTTAAAGATCATCTAGTTCCAACCCTCCTGCCATGGGCAGGGATGCCACTCACTAGACCAGGTTGCCCAGGGCCACATTCAACCTGACCTTGAACACTCCCAGGGATGGGGCAGCCACAACCTCTCTGGGCAACCTGTGCCAGTGCCTCACCAGCCTCTAAGTGAAGAATTTCTTCCTAACATCTAACCTAAATCTTCCTCTTCAGTTTGAAGCCATCACCCCTTGTCCTACCACTCTCTGCCCATGGAAAAAAAATCTCTCTCCCTCTCTTTTATAAGCTCCCTTTAAGCACTGCAAGGCTGCAGTAAGGTCTCTCTAAGCCTTCTCTTCTCCAGGCTGAACAACCCCAACTCTCTCAGCCTGCCTTCACAGGGGAGGTGTTCCAGCCCTTGCATCATTTTTGTGGCCTCCTTGGGGTTTAACATGCTTTTGGGTTTAATTTCTTCACTAATCAGTTTATGGGAGAAGAAAGAATTAAAAGCAAAGCAAGTGGCCTTGCTGCAGGCAGCCAGAGGAAACATGAAAAGTAAGCTGTTGCTGTTCAGCCAGCTCCTTTTTCCCAGCTCCCCAAGCACTCCAAGGTCACAGAAGCAAGCAGCCCAACTCCCCACACATTAAAACAGGGAACTCACTCACCTTTAGGTGTTTAACACAGAGTTTACAACAGAAGAGTTCATGCTGCTTCCTCATGTGCTGTTCCAGATCTGCAAAGGTGTTGAATGGCTTCAGGTCTGGACACAAAGAGCATTCATGCTGCAGCAGCTTCCTAAGGGGCAAGAAAAGATTTCCTGAAAGTGAGCTGATTGCCTCAGCAACCTGACACCTTGATCAAGACAAATGCTCTGAGGGTGGCAGCAGGCTTGCAGTTTGCAGCTCCCTCAGCAATCTGTGATGAGGTTAGTGTCCTGCTTACTCTGAGGACACTCTGCCATGTGGCAGGAACAGAACAAAACCAGATTACACAGAGGTTGCAATGGTAGAGGAGCTGAACACTCAGTGTGAGAAACACACTGCTGCTCTGAAGTGATGAGTGGACTGGAACACTGCCATGCAGCAAGCCCTTGGCTTATTGCAGAGTCAGGGGCAAAATGCAACACTCACAGCCCATGTAATGACACTTCCTACTGGCAGAAACTGAAGAACACAGTGGGGAGAGAGAAAGAATTGTAAGAAGAAAGAAAAGGCTAAAACCAAACAAAAGGCCACCATGGTCCCCAACAAGGGCTGAAGACAGCACTGGTCTCAGTGGGAGACCCTGGGGTACACCCAGCCCTGACTGAGCCTCTTCACTCAGCTCACTATCCACTTCCACAAACATCAAATCATGGCAAACTGGGAGTGTCTCAGCAAAACCACACTGCTGCCCCAAACCAGGCTGGATACAATGCACAGTGCTCCAAGAGGAAGGTACCACTGCCTGCATCAACTCAGCTTTTCTCACTCTTCTTTCCTTCCAACTGCTTTTAGTTCTCTTAAATTGTTTTCCATTGTCTGCTATGGGTTCAGCTTTTTTCACCCCTTTCCTTTTAGCTGTTTTTAAGTTTCCTAAAGCCTCCCAGTTAAGCAGGTTGTGAAAAATACTTTTAGAACATGATGCTGATGCCACATTTTCCACTCTGCATTGGCTTTTTCCTTCACTCTTTTTCTCTTCCTATTGAGAATGCAGATCTCTGCAGGCAGACAAGGTTGCTCTTCTTTTCATACAGTGTTTGGTACAACTGGTTTGCATCAGTCCTTCTGCAGCACAGCAATAAATACAACATGAGGAAAAACTTGTCTGCTGTGAGGGTGTTGGAGCCCTGGCCCAGGCTGCCTAAAGAGCCTGTGGAGTCTCCTTCTCTGGAGAGATTCCAATCCCACTTGGAGGTGATCCTGCTTGAGCAGGGGGTTGGACTGGATGATCTCCAGAGGTTCATTCCAGCCCTCACCATGCTGGATTCTGGAATAACAGCAATTCAGTCTTCACCAGTTTCCAGAGCAGCCACACTGGGAATGAAAAGCCTGGCTGCAAGTTTGCTGTTGCTAAAGAAGCAAAACTCAACTTTTATGGACAGACCAGGGTTTCTGTATTATGTGTTGATGAATCCCATACTCCAGCCTGGAGGTGCTGGCCCCTTGGCTTACTGTGGGACTGAACATCCACACCAACCACCCTGCCCTTGCCTCTCATCCCACCACAGCCACCTGCACTGCATGGTGATGGTGTCCAAAGCACCCAGCACAGAGGCCACTCTGTTCCCAGGACACAAACCCACACTGTTCTACCAGAGCATGCACTTCCTGTCACACAGCTAAGAACATGCTGCTTTAGGGACACATAAGAGAAAGGACTCCAATGCTTACCTGTACAGTGCATAAACTTCTCCATCAGTGAAATAAATGTCATATTTCTTCTCATGCTGCAGCTGGTGAAGTGCTACTGCTGAGAAGGAGCTCAGCTTACGTCCAAAGACAACCTGCAGGCAACACAAGAGTCAGTGAGGGCACACTCTGGCCACCCAGTCCTTGGGATTCAGATAAACTCCTCAGCAAACACTGTTTGGGAGGGAACCTGCCAGAGCCTGAAGCCTGGGGAACCCTTGCAGAGCTCTGTGTCACCCCCCCCAGGCTGCTGCTCCCCAGCAACCCCACTGTGACCTGCTCCCTACCAGCTTCCAGCTCAGATGAAGGTCTGTTGGGACTAAGCTGCTCTTTGGATTTTGAACCAGATTAGGAAACACTTTTCATGGTATGTTTTGCTCCCACAGCTGTGCTAAGAGTAAATATCTCCAGCCAGTTCAAACCCTTCTGTAGTGCATGCCTGTCAGCAGCCCTGTGCTCAGCTCCCTCCTGTCTCCTGGTAGGAGGTGACATAGAAACCTCCAGTGTGTAAGGGAGAGGTGACATTACTCAGAGCCTGCCCAGGAAACTACTGCTGCTTCTTCTCTTAGCTATCAGGGAAGCAAGAAAACAACAATGCTACATCCCTCCCCAAACTATCTGTAACTCACACCCCTGCCAAGGGAATGTACTTGCTCACAGCAGCAGCTGCTGCTGACCTCCAGGTACCCCTGGCTCTCACACTGCAGCCATTAATGCTACCACATCCTTCTTCAGAAGACACCTGCTCCTGCTCTGCTCAGCCTAAGTTCCCAGTTTGGGAAGTGCTAGGGGAGCAGCAATATTTCTGGCACAGCTGGAGATACCTGCACCAGCTCAGAAAGGCTGAGACATAAACCACTGCCATCATCCTTCAGTTCTTACAGCCACCCCTCTAAGCCTAGGAACACTCACAACCTAGACAGAAGCATTCAATGACTTCATGTGCACAGAGTTTAGTCTTCTTTAAATCACTCCTCTGCCCCTGTTGGGGTGAAATAGCCTGGGTCTGCTTTTGGGGGGGTTTAAAAAGCTTTCTTTGCAGTGAGGCTACTGTTTAATTAACAAAACCAAAACCAAATACCCAGCTTGCTGAAATATCAAGCTTAAAGCAAAGAGAACACATGTAAGCTGGTTGGAGAAAAGACTACCATATCTAACTGCAATCATCTAAAAAGTGAGTTCTCAGTGGCCCAAAGGGAGCTCTAGAAGAGAGGGATGGACTGCTGCAGAGCAGATTTTATCACAGGAGTCCTACACAATTTCCCAAAGCAGTTCATAGAATCCCAGAACCCAGCATGTGGGGGTTGGAAGGGACCTCTGGGGATCAGCCAGTCCAACCCCCCTGCTCCAGCAGGGTCACCCACAGCAGCTTGCTCAGCATCACCCCCAGCTGCCTTGGGAATCTCTCCACACAAGGAGACTCCACAACCTCTCTGGGCAGCCTGGGCCAGGGCTTCAACATCCTCACACCAAACAAGGTTCTCCTCCTGCTCAGCTGCAACCTCCTGGCTTCCAGTTGGTGCCCAGTGCCCCTTGGCCTGGCCCTGGGCACCACTGAGCAGAGTCTGGCCCCAGCCTCTTGCCCCCACCTTTTAGACATTGCTCAGCATTGAGCAGCTCCCCTCTGGGGCTGCTCTTCTCCAGGCTAAGCAGCCTCAGGGCTCTCAGCCTTTCCTCTTGCCAGAGATGCTCCAGTCCCCAAGTCCAGTCAAGTTCCAAGAACAATCACACCCATATGTGTATCACAAGCACACTGACAGATCCTCTGAGCTTGATCCATGTCAGGGATAGTTTACAGGTCAACAGGGAATCCTCCCAAACCTCACTGCCACAATTACACATCACCAAAAGCACATATTACCATAACAGGTACATCCTGCTTTCTCCTCTGCCATGTCCTGTGTTGCCACTCATCCTTAGAGTAATAAATATTTCCTTTGTCCACTCTGCTGTGACACTCACCAGTTTGGGCTGCACCACTCTGTATGAGCCCAGCTAAGATTTAGAATCACAGAAGGTGATTCTCTCCAAGAAACCACAGGATAAGAGGAAACAGCCTCAAGTTGCACCAGGGAGGTTTAGGTTGGACATGAGGAAAAAATTCTTCCCTAAAAGTGTTGTCAAGCCCTGGCCTAGGCTGCCCAGGGCAGTGGTGGAGTCACCAGCCCTGGAAGTGTTCCAAAAATGTGTAGATGTGGTGCTGAGGGAGATGGATTAGTGGTGACTTGGCACTATTAGGTTAATGGTTGGACTCCATGATCTTAAAGGTCTTTTCCAACCTAAATGATTCTATGATTCATCTCATTTCCTAAACCACCTCTGTGCATTTCCTTCAGTACTAGTACCAATTCTCTTCCTCTTAAGGGGTTTGTTTTTCCTCCATATCAGGTCTGCAAAAACAAACTCGTGTATGAGAATTTGTGTCCACAACCACTCTTGAAACACTCTTCTTCCCATGTCTCACTGCTGCACCCAAACCCTCACCCCCATGGCACCGCTGAGCCACAGCACCCGAGCTGCTCCCCCTGAACTCCACAAGGCTCTGTGCTATGGCACCAGCCAGGAGGAAAACACAAACCCATCAGAAAAACTGTAACCAAGGGGAATTTACTCTTTAAGCATCAGCCCAACAGACAGCTTACGCTAACAGGAACCAGAGGCAAATGCAGCGTGGTGTGCTGGAACGCCAGGCATGAGCCAGCGCTGGAAGAACACAAACCATGCCCTTCTCCAAGCTTAAAATGAAGTCCAGAATTGGGCAGGATGACCGAGTCACCTCAGTCTACGTTATGCCAACTCTGGAGAGCAAGTGATTTAAAAACCTTAAGAAAATATTCCCTTTCAATCCAATTTTTTTCCTTTTTCTCCCCCTATTTGGTTTCCAACAGGCCTCCCGTCCCCTCCGAACGGCAGCCGCACCCCCGGGAGCGAAGCAGGCGCCAGATAAACCCGGAAAGCTCCCGGGGCTGGAGCCCGTTCCCCGCCCCAGCCACTCAGAGCAGAGCTCACAAGTTGCTCTGTGCCCTGACTCCTGCCCCGGCCCGGCCCGGCCCGGCCCGAGGCCTCCCCTCGGCCTCATGGCCCTGCTCCCTCGGCCCGGCAGACACCGGGGCACTGGGCTGAGGGGCACGGCCCCATCGGTCCCGGCCTCACCTGGCCCAGCTCCTCCCGGCACACGGCGCAGTACCGCACACCGCACAACGCCCGCATCCGCACCGAGCAGCGGTAGCAGATAGGGTGGTCACAGCGGCCTAAGGCCACCACCTCCAGCTCGCCGCAGCACAGCACACACGACCCATCCGCGGGACCCGCCGCTGCCGCCTCCACCGCGCCGGAGGCCATGGCGGCCCGACCCGCCGCGGCCTAGGGCCCGCACCGCCTAGCAACCGCCAGCACCATCGACAGGCAGCCTAGAGCGCCGCCAGGCCCGGCCCGGCCCGCGACTCTCCGCCCGGCTCCCAACCATAGAGATCCGCCTCCCGGTACGGGCCTAGCTGACCAGCGAGCCTGCACCTAGAGCGGCGCTCGCTCCCCCGGGACCGCCACACCTCCTGACGTCACCCCGCGTCCTCCGGCGCCTGACCAGAAAGGAAGCAGTCCAGAGTGCCGCCATGCCTTCCTGCTGGCTTAGTCTGATGTTTGCAGGCGGCGGAGGATAGAAAGGCGCTGCCCGGAGTGCCTCAGCCGTAGAGCCACGCTGGCTGCCTCTTGCTGGCCTCTTTCGAGGTGGAGGCCGCCCGTGGGAGCCGTTTGGTGGCCACTTGGCAGGTGGCAGCTGGGCAGGGCCCCGGGAGTGTTCGGGTGATGTTAGGTGGCTGTGACCTGTGCTGTGCCACCTCAGAGCCTGCCCCTGAGGAGCTGGAGGCCCTTTCTGAGGGAACATGGGACATCCCGGGTCCATTTCTGACACCCTTTTCCTTGGGGAGACTGAGGAGCTCAAGCCCATTCCTGGCACTCCCTAGCTGTGGAGAGACTGGAGACCCCAAGCTGATTGCACAACATCCCTGGATGTAGGGAGAACCAGACCTTTGCCCCAGCACCACGGGTGCTGCCCTGCACCTTCAGCGAGGGGCTGTGAGGCAGCCACAATGTGTATGGTGGGGGTGGTGTCCTGCAGAGGTGGCAGCAGGATGGTGCTTTACATGAGATCTGAAGACTGGGGGCAAGAGGCTGTGGCCAGACTCTGCTCAGTGGTGCCCAGGGCCAGGCCAAGGGGCACTGGGCACCAAATGGAAGCCAGGAGGTTCCATCTGAGCAGGAGGAGAACCTTGTTTGATGTGAGGGTGTTGGAGCCCTGGCCCAGGCTGCCCAGAGAGGTTGTAGAGTCTCCTGGGGAGAGATTCCAGCCTCACCTGGAGGTGTCCCTGCAGGAGCAGGGGGGTTGGACTGGATGATCCCCTGTGAAAGACTGTATTCTTCTTGAGATGTGTCTCAAAGATGTATCAGAAGCAAAACTGTTGCTTGATTGAGGCATTGTTTCAAGTCAAACTGAACTGAAGCAAGACAGCCGTGGGAAAGAGGAGCTAAGATAAACCAGGGACTTCCCAAGGTGACACTCCAACCAAATGTTGGATACATTAAACGCTGTGGCCGGACACTGGCTTTTTGTGCAGTGCAGGACAACCAGGCCTGATCACTCATGAAAACACTGTGAGAGAGAGAAGGCCTAGATGAAGGAACATCTTGCAGAAGTTTATGACCAGGGAAGGTGTGTGTCCTGGTTTGGGTTAGAACAGAACCAATTATGTTCAGTGATTTTACTTTTTAGTTGAAGCTCCTCTGAGAAACTGCACTTCCTGAGACTAGCAGCATGTTTTCATAGGCACTGCCAGATTTACTTAGATTTACTCCCAGGGATTGGTATGCAGAGCAAGGTCACTGCTAAATCTTGTGTCTCATGCTGGGGGGTGCAGGGTAAAGGCTGCACCTTCAGGGAGGAGCAGACAGGACAGGTGACCCCAAACTGACCAACTAAAGTATTGCATCCCATAGATGTCATATTGGATATATAAACTGGGGGTCAGTTCCCCCTTGCTAGATTGCTAGGTTTTTCTTGATTGTTCTCCTGCACTTCAGTGATCCCTAAGTTCCTTCATCCAGTAGCAGGATCCAGCCCCTGAGCCTGATTCATCTGCTGCTGAGGCTACTGCAGCAGTATCAGTGGTGACATAGTTACCATCAAGGGGGGGTTTGGTTTTGGTATTGGGTTCTGTACATATTTGTATATATTTCACTTATTATTATTAAAGTAGTTTTAGTTTTATTTTCCAATCCCCCATTCTCTCTATCTCTCTCTTATCCCCTTTCCATTCCCATGGGGGGAGAGAAGAGGGGGGTAACAGGGAGTGNCCATTCCCTCTAGTCCTGTCACTAGTCACAAGGGAGAAGAGGCCAACACCCGCCTCCCTAGAATGACCTTTCAGGTAGCTGAAGAGAGCGATAAGGTCTCCCCTCAACCTCATCTTCTCCAGGCTAAACAAGCCCAGCTCCCTAATCCTCTCCCCATAAGGCCTGTTTTCCAGACCCCTGACTAGCTTAGTTGCCCTTCTCTGCACCCTCTCTAGTAGCTCAATGTCCTTCCTAAACTGCGGTGCCCAAAACTGCACACAGTACTCAAGGTGTGGCCTCACCAGTGCCAAGTACAGTGGCAAGATCACCTCCCTGCTCCTGTTGGTCACACTATTCCTGATACAAGCCAGGATGCCATTGGCCTTCTTAGCCACCTGGGCAGACTGCTGACTCATGTTCAGCCGGCTGTCAGTCAGCACCTCCAGGTCCTTCTCTGCTGGGGAGCTCTCCAGCCACACCTTCCCGAGCCTGTGAACCCCCTATAAAACTGTGAGAAAACAGCCCCCCAAATGTCCACAGTCCACTGCTGCTGAACACCATGGAGGCTTCAGACCCTCAGGATGCCATGGGACCTGATCCATTGTGGTGTAACTGTACCCCTGCTGCTCTTCACTCTATCTTCTGCTCAACTTTTCTCCTCTTCTTCTCTGTCCTACTGTCTATCACTTTAACTCTCTTGCTTCAATAAGCCCTAATTGATTTGTGGCATCTGACCTCGCTTGTGTCTTAATTTTGCCTTCAGAAATAAACCTTGAACCTCCAGAGGTCCCTTCTAACCCTCACCATGCTGGATTCTGGGATTCTGCCAGGACAAGCAGCCCCACAGCATTGGACCTGCAGTTCTGCCTCCTGATCTGAGTTTATCAGGTGCCTGGTAGCCTGTGTAAACTAGGTGCAATTGGGGAAAAAAGCCTGATTAAAAGTATACTTGAAACACTGTGGAAAATAGGATATCACATCTGTTAGAGCTGTACCAGAAATGGGCTCTGTGAGCATCAGTCAGTCAAGAGCACAGCTTGTCAGAGAAATCCTTGGTGCTGTGCTGCAGGTTGTGATTCCCTGATTCAGCTGTCGAGGGTTTCCGGGCAAGTTCAGGTGAACTGGAGTTAATCATTACTATACCTGCTTGGTTGGTAAGGAAAAGCGTGCTCCTGCACTTGCTTTGAGGGCTGGTTTTGCATTTTAAGGTCGTCTTGCGTGTTGCTGGGGCTCCGAGATGAGAAGTGCAGCTCCTCAGACAGGAGAGGGTGCTCCAGGAGCACGGGAACAGCGTTAGCGGGCGCTCAGTAGCCCTGCGCCTCTGGGAGTGAAATGAAACAGCATAAAAGCTTGTTTGGGGACAGCACAAAGACAAAGAGGCTTTCAAACTTGAGGATGTCCCACTTTTTTCCTCCCAGATTCCCCCTACATGACCAGTGTGGAGTCACTTTCCTTTACACGTGTGGAAACATCAGAGCAGATCTCTGTCAAATAGGGAAGTTCTGCTTCTAGATCCACCCAAAAGGTCTCAAGAAGCCTCAAGGCATGAGGAGCTCGTTCTGCCACGTCACCCTGTGTGTCACCAGATGAGCAGCATGTCACTCCTCTTAGCAAACAGACCTGGAGTCCTGTCCTGTGGGTCAAGGGCTGTGTCTGTCCCAGAAGTGACAAAATGACCCCAAAATGACCTGCAGAGCTGGTAAGAGAGGATGACTGAAGAATGATTCCAGGACACACCATGCCTCAGGGAATGCCCAGGTTACTCATTGCCATAATATAATAACCCTTCATGAAAAAAGATCTCAAAATAAACTAAATTCTCTAGGAAGGGAACTGGAGACAATAAATTCCTCATTGACATGTACAGTAAATTCCTCAGCTCTCATGCACATCATAGCTGGCTGGAAGTCTGGGCAAGCAGCAGCTCTTACTGTTCAGATCTTCTTTCTTCTCACCAAATTCATGGAATCATTAAGGGTGGAAAAGATCTCCAAAATCATCAAGTCCAACTGTTAACCTAACAGTGCCAAATCACCACTAAACTGTGCCTCTCAGCACCACATCTACACAGTTTTTGAACCCCTCCAGGGATGGTGACTCCACCACTGCCCTGGGCAGCCTGGGCCAGGCCTTGACAACCCTTTTAGGGAAGAAATTGTTCCTCGTGCCCAGCTTAAACCTCCCCTGTTGCAACTTCAGGCCCTATGCTCTTCTCCTATTCGTTGTTCCTTGGGAGAAGAGCCCAACCCCCACCTGGCTCCAGCCTCCTCTCAGGGAGTTGCAGAGAGTGAGAAGGTCTCCCCTGAGCCTCCCCTTCTCCAGCCTAACCAAGCCCAGTTCCCTCAGCTGCTCCTCACAACACTTGTCCTCTAGACCCTTCACCACCTTCCTTGCCCTTCTCTGGAGGTGCCAATCTCTTTTCTTTTCAGCTGGAGGCTGCTCTTTGTTTTCCTTGAGCCATAAATGATCATTTGAGGACAATGGAGCATATGAACCATCCCGAGTTGATTAAGATATAGCCTGATGTTACCTAGTCCAACACCAGCAGCATTTAACAAGGTCTGTGCTGTAAGATAAATTAAGTAATAGGTTAGATGAGTGTTTTGGAAAACAGATAAATGAAGTATTCCAACGTTTTGGATCATTGGCTACCACAGGTAATAGTTCCTTTCTCCTACAGAGACCCATTTATCCCTCTCCAAAGTGGAGTAGATAATACCTCTCTCTCTGGTAATCAACATTCAAGTGTGTTTGGGTGGGGCTCTATTAACTAATTAGGAATGCCTGAGGATGTTGGCTGCAATTACCCCAGGAAATGTGTCCTTCCATGTCGTGTGTGTCGTCCCCCCCCCTCGAATTAATGACACTGTTGAAAAGGTTGTTTTGTGTCACAACTGCAGCACCCAATTTTGGAGAGCAATTAGCATGAAATGAGCTGGAGGCTGCTGCCAGCTCTCTGCTGTCTTGAGTGTCACTCAGCTGTGAAATTACACAAGTGCCCCAGAACTGTGGGCAAGCAGAGGATAATAAATACACCTGCATAATTAGGCTTAAAAAATGACATTACTCATCATAAGGACCATGGTGACAAAGCCACTGGGCAGAAGAAGAGTTTGTTGTGTGGGTAGGAGGAGGTCAGTGAGTGGCTCCTCTCCCTGAAGATCCAGGAATGGGAAGACCTGATCCTGTGTTTTGTGTTGGTCCCAGGCTGGGGTTTCCACTGGTGGCATGTGGGGTGCTCCCGGGGGAGGGAGGCAGTGCCTACTTTCCAGGATGCTGCAGGCAGGTGCTGTTGCTGGCAGCTCATCACAGAGGCCCAGAATCCAGCCTGGTGAGGGTTGGAAGGGAGCTCTGGGGATCACCCAGTCCAACCCCACTGCTCCAGCAGGGTCACTCACAGCAGCTTGCCCAGCATCACCTCCAGCTGCCTTGGCAATCTCTCCACACAAGGAGACTCCACAACCTCTCTGGGCAGCCTGGGCCAGGGCTCCAACACCCTCACACCAAACAAGTTTCTCCTCCTGCTCAGGTGGCACCTCCTGGGTTCCAGTTGGTGCCCAGTGCCCCTTGGGCTGTCCCTGGGCACCATTGAGCAGAGTCTGGCTCCAGCCTCTTGCCCCAGCCTTTAGCTCTTGCAGAGCATTGAGCAGCTCCCCTCTGGGGCTGCTCTTCTCCAGGCTCAGCAGCCCCAGGGCTCTCAGCCTTCCTCCTGCCAGAGATGCTCCAGTGCCCTCAGCATCTTCCTAGCCTCTGCTGGACTCTCTCCAGCAGTTCCTTGTCTCTTTTGAACAGGGGACCCCAGAACTGGCCCCAGGACTCTGCTAAAAAGCCAATATTCAAACTTTCCTCCAAAGCCTGTTTTCAACTCATCATCATCCTGAAGAATCCTCTTTCCACTGGATGTGAGTCACAAGTTTAGACTCAATTATTTCCTGGTGCAAAGAGGTTTTTTAACACTCTTCCAGTAGATTGAATCATTCTTTGCTGATGACTTGAGGCTGCTGGTTTATTCCTCTAGTGATTGCAAATGGAAGCTGGATCTTAGCACTAAATGTGACCCTAAAACATAAAGGAATATAATCATATATATTTAATCAGGTTCTTGCATGTGTCATAAAGATCTTGGTGCTTAGCTCTAGGTGTTGTCAGACAGGGAATGTTTTCTTCCCAAGGTAAAGGGTTAATACTAGTGCTGAGGAGAGTTAATTTCCATGTTTACTCACTAAATATCACATCATAACAACAGAGGAAAAAGGTACTTTTTAAGTCATTTAATCAGCCATAAATATGCCTCAGAATAATTGATAATGCTGCAGATGAACACAACAAATCCATTTCACTCTGAAGAGCAACAGATCAAATATTTATAGTTCAGCACTAAACCATTGTGGAGCTAAAGGTTATGCCTTGGATTCATTTCACATTCCCAGCTTGAGGTGGATGTGGTTCATTTGCAGCCCAGACACTTAGGTGTGTGAGAGTGAAATTTGCTTCCATTTGATGAAGATTCTCTTCAAAGGCATTATTTTCTCAAGGCTTCTCTGGTTTTCAGTCAGTCTCAGACACCCTCTTGTTAGGTGCTTTGTTTGAGGGCAGGTTCAACCTGACAGCCCTGACCACTCTTAGTCTTCAGAGAGCAGAGATTGTGGAGTTTAAGGCTGAAAGCAGCATTTTAGGTTGCTGTCAGTGGGGTTTGTCCCAGACACATCACAGTGCCTTCCTCTGAGACCTCCCTTCCACTCACTGCTGCATGGCATGAGAGAATCACTGAGGTTGGAAGAGACCTCTAAGATCAGCAAGTCCAACCACTGACCCAACACCCCCATGCCACTCACCCAGGTCACCAAGTGCCACATCTACCTGTTTTTTGAACCCCTCCAGGGATAGTGACTCCATCACTGCCCTGGACAGCCTGGGCCAGTGCTTAAGAACTCTTTCAGGGCAGAAATTGTTCCTAATGTCCAATCTAAACCTCTCCTAGGGCCATTTCTCTCTGCACAGGGGTCAGTGGAGGTTCACTCACAAGGTTTTGGCTCCAGCACACTGACAGCCCTGTCCATGGCACTGGGAGGAAGTTGCTCTGTTATTTTTCTGCATTGAAGAACTGTCCCAGTCTGTGATTGCTTAATCATTTTAGTTGTTCACCTCTTCTTTAGAACCAGACCATAGTTTTCTCTTGAAGGGTTGACTTGTGGTAGAGGTGCACACATCCTGGAGTCCTCTGCTTTGTCAGCAGCCAGGATGCACAGCCTCAAGTTTGATGGGGGAATTTTACTTCAAGATCTTTGTTTGAGGGGGAAAAAACTCCTCTGCAAAGCAGTGATTCCTTCAAGAGGGGGAGGGTGAGCAGGGAGGGGCAGGATCCTTCGTGTCTAAAGAGAGACACTTGCTGGGAAGCAGAGCTGTATTTTGAGGCATTGATCAACATCAGAGTAAGAGTTGTCTTTAGCAGGAGCTTGTTGGAGGAGGAGAGCAGGGGAAGAGCAGCCAACAGAAAGTGTAGTACCTTGATGGGAATCCAAAGGAAGCATGGGGGAAGAAGCAGCATTAGGCTTTCAAGGGAAGTGCCAACATGCAGGTTCCCAGAAGAGAGTGAGGACCTTGAGAGAGCTCAATTATCAGCTGACATCACAGGAGCTCACATCATAGATGGCAGCAAATGCTCCCTTGCTGTCAGTGCCCCAGTTTTCATATGGGGGAGGAGAGCTGGTGCTGGAGCACATCAGAGGGAACAGGGCAGATGGAGCAGGGCCTGAGGTGATGCTCTGGGCAGGGTGGAAGCCTTGGGAGCATCTGTGGAGCTGAGCTGTCACCAAACCTTAACCACACTTAGTCCAGCTCAGTATCAGACTTGGTGTCCTGCTCTGAGCTGGATCAGAGCTGATTCTGCTGAGTGATTTGAGTTCTCAGCTCAGTTCTTCTCAGGGCTGCACTCTCTGCAGCTCACAGCATGTTCTCACAGGCAGTGGCTGCTACTAGCAGTGACAACACTCCATGGGCAGAGTTCCTGGCAGGTCTTGGGCTGCAGACCAAGGGCTCTGCTCAATCTTGTGCCCCACTTTGGGGTGCAGTAAGTCAGAGGTGGCACCTGTGGGGAGAGGTGACCCTGAACTGGCCAACAAGGGATTCCATCCCATGGGTGTCACAGTCAGGATAAAGCTGAGGGATCACAAGGGTCAAGCCTCTTCTCCAATGGTCAGTGTCTGAGGAGGACTCTGTCCTTCATCCCAATCCATGTGTTCCTGAATCCAATTCCAGATTCCAGCTCCTGAATCTGGTTCCCATCTGCCACTGAGTCCAGTCTGGGATTTCCCCAGTGCTGCCATGGCATCAGTAGAGATGGTGATGTCATTTGGATGAACATTGGTTTTGTAGATATTTATATATACTTCATTTGATTGTTATTATTTCCACTAAAGTAGTTTAGTTTCTTTCCCAACCCATCAGTCTCTCTCCCTTATTCCCTTTCTCTTCCCCTTTGGGAAGGCAGAGGGTTCAGAGAGACCTCTGCCACTTGTCTCATGGCCAGCCCAGCCCTGACCTTTGACACTTGGCAAATCAAGCTCTGTCTGGTGTCCTGGGTGTCCTGTGTGACAAGATATCTTTTCATCCCCCTTTTTATATCCTTCAATGCTAAGGCTCAGAAAAGTGGAGAGGTCAGAGAGCAAATAACAATAACTAGGGGAGTGCAGCTCAAGAGCTTCCCACTGCCCACCTGGTGCCCTACCAGCCCCACTGCACTGCTCTGAGTGGTTTGATTTAGATATCCTCTGCTGTTGGGTTCTGTCCTGCAGCTGCAGGGCCTCCCTAAGAGCAGTAGGAATGGTGACTGCAGATCATTTGGCTTCTTGTTGCAGTTTTGTGCTTCCTTGCAGCACCACTGTAGTGTGTTTAGTCCTAGCTGTAGAGCAGGCTCAGGAAGAGGACTCCCAGTGCTGCTCCTTGTTGGTATCTCAGAGGGTGTGACCAATCCAGCTCTTAATCTGGCAGTGTCCCTGCCAAGAAAAGCATATTCCACCTGAGCAGGTCTGCTTCAAGACAGGTTTTATTCCCACCTCCATGCCCTAAAGCTCTCTACTCCAATTATCCTACAGATGTAACTGGGTGTACAATACAGCCTCACCTAGCTGCATTTCAGGAGAACACTCTGGAGTTGGGTGGGCTTTGGAGAAGAGATCTCAGAGCTTCATCTCACAATTCTTCCCCCCTGCAGTAAACCTGCTTTAGGTCAGAGCCAAAGGTACTCTGCCTTTCACACATCTGGGTACTAGCTCCTTTTCACTGGTGCAAGTGACTTCCAGGAGAAGGATTATGAGGGCAGGCTGGGAGACTTGGGCTTGTTCAGCCTGGAGAAGAAAAGGCTCCAGGGAGACCTTACTGTGGCCTTCCATAACTTCAAGGGAGGTTGTAAAAAAGAGGGAGAGAGATCTTTTCCATGGGCAGAGAGTGATAGGACAAGGGGTGATGGTTTTAAACTAGAAAAGAAGAGATTTAGATTAGATATTAGGAAGAAATTCTTTACTCAAAGGGTGGTGAGGTACTGGCACAGGTTACCCAGAGAAGCTCTGGCTGCTCCATCCCTGGTAGTGTTCAAGGTCATCTTGGATGTGGCTCTGGGCAACCTGGTCTAGTGGGTGGCATCCCTGCCCATGGCAGGAGGGATGGAACTAGATGATCTTTAAGGTTCCCTTGAACCCAAACCATTCTGATTCTATGATGACTGAACCATGGCCTGGAGGGGGCTGAGCAAGCTGTTTGTGTTAGGGACAGCCCTTTGATGGCACCTTTTTTCCCCTGCTCTTTTGCCTGCATCTCAGATTTCTGCCTTTGCTGCTTCCTTGCTGCTTTTCTCAGGCAAAGCACTCATGCCACATCCTCATGAGTTAGAATCATGGAATCATTTTCTCATCATGATCTTGTGGTGGTGCTCTGTCATCTCCAAATCACTCTGTGATGACAATGCTTCAGCCCTTGAGATGGTTAGAGACTCTCTTAACATTCTACCAAACTCAGCTGCTGGAAGCAAAGTAGGGGAAATGCAAGGTGGGATGGATGTGAGCTGAGATGGTTTTTGACAGTTCATCCTCTCACCCAAGCAGCCCCATCAGAGTCAAGGTCTCAAGCTGATGAGTCATGTAAGAAGTGAAGGATCACACTTGTGCCTTGTAAGATGATATACTGCTTCATTAGACATGGAAGGTGAGGACCCATGGGTGGTGTTTGGTGGGTAGTGAGAGGACCTGGCTCTGTGTTTCCATTTAGTTGTGGTCTCCAATCAGTGATTCACTTCTTCCCTGCCTGTATCTTGGTTTTAAGCTGAAATATTCCACTGACTCAGCTGGGTGAGAAGGGTCTCTACAGGGCTTTGAAATTCAAACTGATCAATGCCTCAAGACCATGTGTTTAGCAAGGTGAGTGCTGTGTGCTGAGCTCAGCTGCAGCCTTGGAGTGAACAGAGAAGTTCCTCTGGCTTGGAGCAGAAGCTCCATGGGATGGTGCAGCAGTGTCTCAAGGCTGTGAGATGCTTTGTTAAACCTCATGCTAATGGGTCCATTGTTTCAAGGAGAGGTTTCTCCTGCTCCTGGGTGACATTTACAGTTCTTTGTTCCATTAGCAGAGTGATCTGAGATAGTTTATTACCCTTCAGAGTCTTCCCTGCTTGCTGTTTAACTTCCATGTGACTGGGAAAGAAAAAAAAAACCTCTTAAAATAGTAAATGAGCCTAAAAAGAGTGAGGAATTAGCTGATTCTTAGGAATAAACCAATTAATCTAGTGCACTTTAATAAGACAATCTGCAACATCAGGAAACACCACTTACTGTTTCCTTTTCCTCTTCAGAGCCACCACAACATGCAGTAGCTCCATGGTGGAGTCAAGGTGTGTCTCACCTCACAGTTTGAAACCATAATTTGTTTGTATCAGCTACAGCTCCTTGATTGCAGAGGAACAAAGAAACAGCATTTAATCAGCATGTTCTGAATCACTGGTGAAAGGAACTGCTCCATAATCAGGATGTATTACATGAGGACACACTCTAGAGGCAGAGAAGATGGCAAAGGTGACTGTTATTTCTGGGACTATCTACCTGGGGTGCTGTCACTGTGGTCCCCAGGGGACACACACAGCCTGCTTGGGTGGCTTAAGTGCCTCATCCACACTCCTCAGCTAAACACACTCCTTCTGATTCACCAGGAAAGCTCAGCAGTGGGGTTGGGGTTGGAAAGCATCAGGGTTTGCTGAAACCACGTGTGTGGGAATGTTTTTTTCTTGCCATTAAGACTTTACTCACTCCTGGGTTGGAGAAACACAAGAGAGACAAAGAACTGCTGGAGAGAGTCCAGCAGAGGCTAGGAAGATGCTGAAGGCACTGGAGCATCTCTGGCAGGAGGAAAGGCTGAGAGCCCTGGGGCTGCTTAGCTTGGAGAAGAGCAGCCCCAGAGGGGAGCTGCTCAATGCTGAGCAAGAGCTGCAGGCTGGGGGCAAGAGGCTGGGGCCAGACTCTGCTCAGTGGTGCCCAGGGACAGCCCAAGGGGCACTGGGCACCAGCTGGAACCCAGGAGGGTTCCATCTGAGCAGGAGGAGAAACTTGTTTGGTGTGAGGGTGTTGGAGGCCTGGCCCAGGCTGCCCAGAGAGGCTGTGGAGTCTCCTTGTGTGGAGAGATTGCCAAGGCAGCTGGAGGTGATGCTGGGCAAGCTGCTGTGGGTGACCCTGCTGGAGCAGGGGGTTGGAGTTGATCATCTCCAGAGGTCCCTTCCAACCCTCAACATCTAGTTGGAACTAGATGGTCTTTAAGGTCCCTTCAACCCAAATCATTCCATGATTCCATGACAACTCCCTGCAGCAGCACTGGGCTTTGCCCCAGCTCAGTAGGGCCATGCCACTGACTGGGAGAGGATGGGCAGCAAAACTCCTCCCTGCTGCCTCCTCTGACTTCAGCTCCTTTGCCTGTTTTGTGCTTTCAGCAGATTCCACAGCACTGAAGCTTCTTTGTGCTGCTTTGTGCCTGTTTCTGTGAGGCAGAAGAGGAGAGCCAGGCAGAGTCTCCATGAGAAGGACCTTGTTGCAGGAGGTTCTGTTACTTGGCCAGATCTGCCATTTGCACGTGAGATATTTGGCAACTCACTTGAGTTTCCTCAGTTTCCCCACCTGAAAACCAGGCTGATGACAAGGAACAGAGGCAGGGTGAGGTGGCACAGCCAGAGGAGGAGGGCAAGCTCTGACCAGAGTGCATGAAGCAACTCATCCAACCTCCACCCTCTCATCATACTCCCACAGAGAGCTGCTGTAGAGCCCAAATGGCCCCAGAAGTGTCATGTCTAGAGTGAGCATTAATGCCCAGGAGTGGAGAGAGCCCAGCACAGACCTGGCCTCTTCAATTGCTTTGTTTTCCTGCTGGGCTGAGTTGCTAACCTTCCAATAAATACCAGAGTCATTGCAATAAAGATGTGGGAAAATGCTGTCATTAAACCACCCAAGGGTTATTTTTCAAGTGCCTCTTTCTGGGACATCAAATTCATTTAGATCATTCTGCAAAGCCACAAATCCTGAATGGGTGCCAGAAAATGTGTGTGGTGGGAGGTGAGAGCACCACAGGTGTTAAATGGGGTAGAGAGTCTACCAAGGGAGTTCAGGTAGCTTCTTTGCAGGGGTTGAAGATGTGATGCCTTCAACTGCTCACCCTCTTCATCTCCCAGCAGGGCAGTTTTCAGGCTGAGACCCCAGTTTGTGCTCTGGTGTCTCAGCTCAGTGCTGTGGTGGGGATGACTGCTCCAGTGGAGAAGTGGGAAGTATATCCTGGAGAGCCTGAGCATCCAGGGATGCCTCCTCAACAACCAGGAGCCAGGAGCTTTTCAACAGTGGAGCCTTCCTCCTTCAAAAAGATTAATTCTATTCCAGAATAAAAAAAAAATACCTGAAATCCTTTCATCAGCAGAGTAACCTAGTTAGAGCCCACTGCTCCTCACTTTGGCAAGTGTGGAAGGAAAGCATTCAGGGTTCATCTGAGCACTGGGGTAGATGAGCAAAGTCTCAGCTCAGTGTCTGTATGGTTGGTAAGTGTGGTGGAGGAGCTAATAATTCTATTCATTAAATAAAAATATGGTTTCCAAAAGGGCTTGAGGTCAACAGGACCCTGCTGGGCTGAACCCAAGCTTATAGAACTGACTCTGAAATCTTTCTCTCATGGGAGTCTGTAGAAAACTGCCACAGGAGCCAGGATTTGTTCAAAAGGTTTTGATTTACCAAGAAGAAGGAACAAGGATTTTGTTCCTCTGGGAATGTTCCTGCCATGGACAGCACCCAGGAGCAGCACGGTGTGATGTGTCCTCTGCTCTGCACTGTGGTTTCTGGGGAGCAGCAGCTGCTGTGAGGGGAACAGGAATCCTAAAATGGTGTTTGAGCTACTTAGAATAGAAATAGAAGGCAAATGGTTTGTCAGATGTCTCCTTTGAAAGAGACTTAAAAATACTTGGGAGAGGAAATGCACACTCTGCTCCAGATCCAGGGATTCTCACTCTGTCAGCGTGGCCAGCAGGGCAGGGAGGGGATTGTGTCCCTCTGCTCCGCTCTGGGGAGACCTCACCTGCAGTGCTGGGGCCAGCTCTGGAGTCCTCAGCACAGCAGAGACATGGACCTGGTGGAGCAGATCCAGAGAAGGCTACAAAAATGATCTGAGTGTTGGAACCTGTCTGCTGTGAGGACAGGCTGAGAGAGTTGGGGTTGTTCAGCTTGGAGAAGGCTCCAGGGAGACCTTAATGCAGCCTTCCAGTGCTTAAAGAAAGGTGGGGAGAGACTTTTAGCAGGCCCTGTTGGGACAGGACAGGGGGTGATGGTTTGAAAGTAAAGGAGGAGATTTAGACTAGAGAGAAGGAAGAAATGCTTTACACTGAGGGTGGTGAGAGCCTGTCCCAGGCTGCCCAGAGAGGTGGGAGATGTCACATCCCTGGAACCATTCCAGCTCAGGTTGGTTGGGGCTGTGAGCAACCTGCTCTAGTTGCAGAGGTCCTTGCTAACTGCAGGGGGTTGGCCTAGATGACCTTTGAAGGTCCCTTCCCACCCAAAGCATTCTGTGATTCTCTGATCTCTCAGCCCATTGCAAACACAACAGGCTGGGTGTGAGCAGGAATCGTTCACACACTGGGAGGAGAGAGCTCGGTTCAGCTCCCAGAGAGCTGATCAACGTGACAAGTTACTCAAGTTGTGCCAAAAATACACAGAAAAGACTCTTCAGGCAGATCTCTAGGAACAAGAAAATCTTCCTCTGCTGGGTGGGAAGGTTGAGCTCACACTGGTGTATTGCTGCAGCAAAACAGAAGCTGCTAAATGTGGATCTTTGCTTGGGCATGGGAACAGAAGGAGAAACAGCCTCTGCCTCCTCCTGGCTGAGGAGCAGGGTGTTCAGAATTGATCTAGCTCTAGAGGGAGAAGGAAGAATAATGGCTTCTTATTGAGTGGAGTGAACCTGGCAGAGCATCTCCCATTGTGAGCTGGGCTTGGGTGACCAGGGAAGGCTGTGCTGGGGCTGGCTGGCTGCTCTACTGGTGCCATTCATTAATGGCTCTGTTAAAACAGGAGAGTGGTGAGGCCCTTCAGAACATCCAGAGCACTCCAAGGGTGACCGAAATAGCCCATGATTGGCTCAGTGGGAGCTGGAAGCCCAGGTGCTTCCAAGAAGTTGGGCTGTGGGTGAGCTGGGTTATTAACAGGAAGGAGCCCTGCTCTGCGTGGATGTGGTTCCCAGCACTCTGTTCAGGAAAGGGCTGGGATCCCCTTCTTACCAACTGGGAATTCCACTCACTCCCAGCCTTTCCAGGAGAGGAAGGTCATGAGGCTCTGCACCAACCACCTTACATCTCCCCATAGCTTGCATCTCCCCACATCTTACACCTCCCCATATCTCATACTTCCCTATAACTTACACCTCCTCATATCTTACACCTATCTATGGTAAAGAGCTGGGGTGCACAACAGTGGGAAGCAGGCTGGGCAGATTCCTTGGGAGCCTGTTAAAATAATATCAACAAGAAGAAATGGGCACAGAGGAGCATGCAAGGTGCTGAGAGCAAAAGGAATCAAGTTACTGTGTGGCCTGGAAAAAAAAAAGAAATTATGTAGTCAGTCTATAAAGGCAAGAACTTGACTATACTCAGGGCAGGAGGGGGATGCTCAGGGCTGCAGGGAGATGTTCAAGGATCCTTGGGGGCATGGGGAGATGCTCAAGGATGAGAGGGATGCTCAAAGCTGCAGGGTGGTAGATACTGGGGGTTGGAAGAAGGATGCTCAAGGATGCTTCTGGCCGTGGAGAGATGTTCGAGGATGGGAAGGATGCTGAAGGTTGCAGGGGAGATGCTCAGGGCAGGAAGGGGGATGCTCAAGGACGGGAGGAATGCTCAGAGCTACAGGGGAGATGCTCAGGATGGAAAGGACGATGGTCAAGGTTGGGAGGGGTGCTTGGAGCCGTGGAAAGATGCTCGGGGCACTAAGGGAGAAGCTCAGGGTGGTGAAGGGATGCTCAGGGAGGTGAAGGGATGCTCAGGGCTGCAAAGGAGATGTTCAAGGATGCTCGGGGCCGTGGGGAGGATTCTAACATCCCACAGGGAGGTTTCAGGAGGAGGGCGGAGGGAACACTGGAGGCATCAAGAGGTAGGTGCGGGAGGCTCAGGGGCTGCGGGGCGGAGCCGAGAGAGGGGTGGATGGGAGGGGGCTCTTCCCGGTAGCCGTATAAACCGACGGGATTGGGGCTCGGGGCAAGTTTCCCCGGGGCCGGGGTGCACCCCTGCCCGCACCCTGCCCACATCGTGCCCGCACCCTGCCCGGCTCCATGGCGAGGGGGCAACTGTCTGGGGGCGCTTGGGGGGCTCTGGTGTTGCTGGGGCTGATGCTACCGGCAACCCCGACTGGTGCTTGGTATAAGCACGTTGCCAGCCCCCGGTACCACACGGTGGG